>CM076850.1:58738653-59124078 GCA_039519185.1 Astragalus membranaceus | reverse complement strand
CTCGAAAGAATGGTATGAACTCGTACGAGTATGTACAATATGGGCCAAATCGTACGATTTGGTCCAAACTGGTACGAAATCACACGAAATGGAATGAAATGGTACAAATAGGTACGAACTGGTACAAACTCGTACGAGTTTGTACAATATGGGCCAAATCGTACGATTTGCTCCGAACTGGTACGAAATCACATGAAATGGTATGAAATGGTACAAACAGGTACGAACTCGTACGAAACTCGTACGAGTATGTACAATATGGGCCAAATCGTACGATTTGGTCCGGACTGGTACGAAATCACATGAAATGGTACAAATAGTTACGAAATCGTACGAACTGGTACCAACTCGTACGAGTTGGTAAAATATGGGCCAAATCGTACAATTTGGTCCGAACTGGTACGAAATCACACGAGATGGTATGAATAGGTACGAAATGGTACGAACTAGTACGAACTCGAAAAAATGGTACGAAATCTTACCAATTTATACAGTATGGGCCAAATCGTACGATTTGGTCCGAAATCATATGAAATTGTATGAAATGGTACAAACAGGTACGAAATCGTACGAACTGGTACGAACTCGAAAAAATGGTACGAACTCATACGAGTCTGTACAATATGGGCCAAATTGTACGACTTGGTCCGAACTGGTACGAAATCACACGAAATGGTGTTAATAGGTACGAATTCGTACGAAATGGTATGAATTAGTACGAACTCGAATAAATGGTACGAAATCGTACCAGTTTATACAATATTGGCCAAATCGTACGATTTGGTCCGAACTGGTACGAAATCATACGAAATGGTATGAAATAGTACAAATAGGTACGAAATCGTACGAACAGGTACGAACTCGAAAAAAGGGTACGAACTCGTATGAGTAAGTACAATATGGGCCAAATCGTACGATTTGGTCCGAATTGGTACGAAATCACACGAAATGGTATGAAATGGTACAAACAGGTACGAAATCGTACGAACTCGTACGAGTATGTACAATATGGGCCAAATTGTACGATTTTGTCCGAACTGGTACGAAATCATACGAAATGGTACAAATAGGTACGAAATCATACGAACAGGTACGAACTCGAAAAAAATGGTACGAACTCGTATGAGTCTGTACAATAAGGGCCAAATAGTAGGAGTTTGTAATGGAACAAACATGTAAGAAATTCAAACGAAATGGTATGAAATGGAACAAACATGTACGAAATCGTACGAACAGGTTTAAATTCGTACGAGTTTGTACAATATGGGCCAAATAGTAGGATTTGATCCGAACTGGTACGAACAGGTACGAAACCGTACAAAATGGTATGAACTAGTACGAACTCAAAAAAATGGTTTGAAATCGTACCCGTTTATACAATATGGGATAAATCGTACGATTTGGTCCGAACTGGTACGAAATCACACGAAATGGTAAGAAACGGTACAAGCAGGTACGAAATCCTACGAACAGGTACGAACTCAAAAAAATGGTACGAACCCGTACGAGTATGTACAATATGGGCCAAACCGTACGATTTCGTCCGAACTGGTACGAGATCACACGAAATGGTATGAAATGGTACAAACAGGTACGAAATCGTACGAACTGGTACGAACTCGTACGAGTTTGTACAATATGGGCCAAATCGTACGATTTTGTCTTAACTGGTACGAAATCACACGAAATGGTATGAAATGGTACAAACAGGTACGAAATCGTACGAACTCGTATGAGTATGTACAATATGGGCCAAATTGTACGATCTGGCCCGAACAAGTACAAAATCACACGAAATGGTGTTAATAGGTACGAAATCGTACGAAATGCTATGAACCAGTACGAACTCGATAAAATGGTACGAAATCGTACCAGTTTATACAATATGGGCCAAATCGTACGATTTGGTCTGAATTGGTATGAAATCAAACGAAATGGTATGAAATGGAACAAACAGGTACGAAATCGTACGAACGGGAATAAACTCGTACGAGTTTGTACAATATGGGCCATATAGTAGGATTTGATCCGAACTGGTATGAACAGGTACGAAACCGTACAAAAAGGTATGAACTAGCACGATCTGATTTGATCCGAACTGGTACGAACAGGTACGAAACCGTACAAAATGGTATGAACTAGCACGAACTCAAAAAAACGGTTCGAAATCGTTCCAGTTTATACAATATGGGCCAAATCGTACGATTTGGTCCGAACTGGTACGAAATCACACGAAATGGTATGAAATAGTATAAGCAAGTACGAAATCGTACGGACGGGTACCAACTCGTACAAGTTTGTACAACATGGGTCAAATTGTACGATTTGGTCCGAATTGGTACGAAATCACACGAAATGGTATGAAATGGTACAAACAGGTACGAAATCGTACGAACTCGTACGAGTATGTACAATATGGGCCAAATTGTACGATTTTGTCCGAACTGGTACGAAATCCTACGAAATGGTACAAATAGGTACGAAATCATACGAACAGGTACGAACTCGAAAAAAATGGTACGAACTCGTATGAGTCTGTACAATAAGGGCCAAATGGTATGAACTTCTACGAAATCACACGAAATGGTATGAAATGGTACAAATAGGTACGAAATCGTACGAACTCGTACGAGTATGTACAATATGGGCCAAATTTCACGATCTGGTCCGAAAAGGTACGAAATCACACGAAATGGTGTTAATAGGTACGAAATCGTACGAAATGGTATGAACTAGTACGAACTCGAAAAACTGGTACGAAATCGTACCAGTTTATACAATATCGGCCAAATCGTACGATTTGGTCCGAACTGGTACGAATTCAAACGAAATGGTATGAAATGGAACAAACAGGTACGAAATCGTACGAACAGGTTTAAATTCGTACGAGTTTGTACAATATGGGCCAAATAGTAGGATTTGATCCGAACTGGTACGAACAGGTACGAAACCGTACAAAATGGTATGAACTAGTACGAACTCAAAAAAATGGTTTGAAATCGTACCCGTTTATACAATATGGGATAAATCGTACGATTTGGTCCGAACTGGTACGAAATCACACGAAATGGTGAGAAACGGTACAAGCAGGTACGAAATCCTACGAACAGGTACGAACTCAAAAAAATGGTACGAACCCGTACGAGTATGTACAATATGGGCCAAACCGTACGATTTCGTCTGAACTAGTACGAGATCACACGAAATGGTATGAAATGGTACGAAATGGTACAAACAGGTACGAACTCGTACGAGTTTGTACAATATGGCCCAAATCGTACGATTTTGTCTTAACTGGTACGAAATCACACGAAATGGTATGAAATGGTACAAACAGGTACGAAATCGTACGAACTCGTATGAGTATGTACAATATGGGCCAAATTGTACGATCTGGCCCGAACAAGTACAAAATCACACGAAATGGTGTTAATAGGTACGAAATCGTACGAAATGCTATGAACCAGTACGAACTCGATAAAATGGTACGAAATCGTACCAGTTTCTACAATATGGGCCAAATCGTACGATTTGGTCTGAATTGGTATGAAATCAAACGAAATGGTATGAAATGGAACAAACAGGTATGAAATCGTACGAACGGGAATAAACTCGTACGAGTTTGTACAATATGGGCCATATAGTAGGATTTGATCCGAACTGGTATGAACAGGTACGAAACCGTACAAAAAGGTATGAACTAGCACGATCTGATTTGATCCGAACTGGTACGAACAGGTACGAAACCGTACAAAATGGTATGAACTAGCACGAACTCAAAAAAACGGTTCGAAATCGTTCCAGTTTATACAATATGGGCCAAATCGTACGATTTGGTCCGAACTGGTACGAAATCACACGAAATGGTATGAAATAGTACAAGCAAGTACGAAATCGTACGGACGGGTACCAACTCGTACAAGTTTGTACAACATGGGTCAAATTGTACAATTTGGTCCGAACTGGTACAAAATCACACGAAATGGTATGAACAGGTACGAAATCGTTCGAAATGGTATGAACTAGTACGAACTCGAAAAAATGGTACGAGATCGTACCAGTCTATACAATGTGGGCCATATCGTACGATTTGGTCCGAATTGGTACGAAATTGTACTAACTGGTACGAACTCGAAAGAATGGTATGAACTCGTACGAGTATGTACAATATGGGCCAAATCGTACGATTTGGTCCAAACTGGTACGAAATCACACGAAATGGAATGAAATGGTACAAATAGGTACGAACTGGTACAAACTCATACGAGTTTGTACAATATGGGCCAAATCGTACGATTTGCTCCGAACTGGTACGAAATCACATGAAATGGTATGAATAGGTACGAAATGGTACGAACTAGTACGAACTTGAAAAAATGGTACGAAATCTTACCAGTTTCTACAATATGGGACAAATCGTATGATTTGGTCCGAAATCATTTGAAATTGTATGAAATGGTACAAACAGGTACGAAATCGTACGAACTTGTACGAACTCGAAAAAATGGTACGAACTCGTACGAGTTTGTACAATATGGGCCAAATCGTACGATTTTGTCTTAACTGGTAAGAAATCACACGAAATGGTATGAAATGGTACAAACAGGTACGAAATCGTACGAACTCGTACGAGTAGGTACAATATGGGCCAAATTGTACGATCTGGTCCGAACAAGTACGAAATCACACGAAATGGTGTTAATAGGTACGAAATCGTACGAAATGGTATGAACTAGTACGAACTCGATAAAATGGTACGAAATCGTACCAGTTTATACAATATGGGCCAAATCGTACGATTTGGTCCGAACTGGTATGAAATCAAACGAAATGGTATGAAATGGAACAAACAGGTACGAAATCGTACGAACGGGTATAAACTCGTACGAGTTTGTACAATATGGGCCAAATAGTAGGATTTGATCCGAACTGGTATGAACAGGTACGAAACCGTACAAAAAGGTATGAACTAGCACGAACTGATTTGATCCGAACTGGTACGAACAGGTACGAAACCGTACAAAATGGTATGAACTAGCAAGAACTCAAAAAAATGGTTCGAAATCTTACCAGTTTATACAATATGGGCCAAATCGTACGATTTGGTCAGAAATCATTTGAAATTGTATGAAATGGTACAAACTGGTACGAAATCGTACGAACTGGTACGAACTCGAAAAAATGGTACGAACTCGTACGAGTCTGTACAATATGGGCCAAATTGTACGACTTGGTCCGAACTGGTACGAAATCACACGAAATGGTGTTAATAGGTACGAATTCGTACGAAATGGTATGAATTAGAACGAACTCGAATAAATGGTACGAAATCGTACCGGTTTATACAATATTGGCCAAATCGTACGATTTGGTCCGAACTGGTACGAAATCATACGAAATGGTATGAAATAGTACAAATAGGTACGAAATCGTACGAACAGGTACGAACTCGAAAAAAGGGTACGAACTTGTATGAGTCTGTACAATATGGGCCAAATCGTACGAGTTGGTCCGAACTGGTACGAAATCACACGAAATGGTATGAAATGGTACAAACAGGTACGAAATCGTACGAACTCGTACGAGTATGTACAATATGGGCCAAATTGTACGATTTTGTCCGAACTGGTACGAAATCATACGAAATGGTACAAATAGGTACGAAATCATACGAACAGGTACGAACTCGAAAAAAATGGTACGAACTCGTATGAGTCTGTACAATATGGGCCAAATGGTATGAACTTGTACGAAATCACACGAAATGGTATGAAATGGTACAAACAGGTACGAAATCGTACGAACTCGTACGAGTGTGTACAATATGGGCCAAATTTCACGATCTGGTCCGAACAGGTACGAAATCTGACGAAATGGTGTTAATAGGTACGAAATCGTACGAAATGGTATGAACTAGTACGAACTCGAAAAACTGGTACGAAATCGTACCAGTTTATACAATAACGGCCAAATCGTACGATTTGGTCCGAACTGGTACGAATTCAAACGAAATGGTATGAAATGGAACAAACAGGTACGAAATCGTACGAACGGGTATAAACTCGTACGAGTTTGTACATTATGGGCCAAATAGTAGGATTTGATCCGAACTGGTACGAACAGGTACGAAACCGTACAAAATGGTATGAACTAGTACGAACTCAAAAAAATGGTTCGAAATCGTACCCGTTTATACAATATGGGATAAATCGTACGATTTGGTCCGAAGTGGTACGAAATCACACGAAATGGTATGAAATGGTACAAGCAGGTACGAAATCCTACGAACAGGTACGAACTCAAAAAAATGGTACGAACCCGTACGAGTATGTACAATATGGGCCAAACCGTACGATTTCGTCCGAACTGGTACGAAATCACACGAAATGGTATGAAATGGTACAAACAGGTACGAAATCGTACGAACTAGTACGAACTCGTACGAGTTTGTACAATATGGGCCACATCGTACGATTTTGTCTTAACTAGAACGAAATCACACGAAATGGTATGAAATGGTACAAACAGGTACGAAATCTTACGAACTCGTACGAGTATGTACAATATGGGCCAAATTGTACGATCTGGTCCGAACAAGTACGAAATCACACGAAATGGTGTTAATAGGTACGAAATCGTACGAAATGGTATGAACTAGTACGAACTCGATAAAATGGTACGAAATCGTACCAGTTTATACAATATGGGCCAAATCGTACGATTTGGTCCGAACTGGTATGAAATCAAACGAAATGGTATGAAATGGAACAAACAGGTACGAAATCGTACGAACGGGTATAAACTCGTACGAGTTTGTACAATATGGGCCAAATAGTAGGATTTGATCCGAACTGGTATGAACAGGTACGAAACCGTACAAAAAGGTATGAACTAGCACGAACTGATTTGATCCGAACTGGTACGAACAGGTACGAAACCGTACAAAATGGTATGAACTAGCAAGAACTCAAAAAAATGGTTCGAAATCTTACCAGTTTATACAATATGGGCCAAATCGTACGATTTGGTCAGAAATCATTTGAAATTGTATGAAATGGTACAAACTGGTACGAAATCGTACGAACTGGTACGAACTCGAAAAAATGGTACGAACTCGTACGAGTCTGTACAATATGGGCCAAATTGTACGACTTGGTCCGAACTGGTACGAAATCACACGAAATGGTGTTAATAGGTACGATTCGTACGAAATGGTATGAATTAGAACGAACTCGAATAAATGGTACGAAATCGTACCGGTTTATACAATATTGGCCAAATCGTACGATTTGGTCCGAACTGGTACGAAATCATACGAAATGGTATGAAATAGTACAAATAGGTACGAAATCGTACGAACAGGTACGAACTCGAAAAAAGGGTACGAACTTGTATGAGTCTGTACAATATGGGCCAAATCGTACGAGTTGGTCCGAACTGGTACGAAATCACACGAAATGGTATGAAATGGTACAAACAGGTACGAAATCGTACGAACTCGTACGAGTATGTACAATATGGGCCAAATTGTACGATTTTGTCCGAACTGGTACGAAATCATACGAAATGGTACAAATAGGTACGAAATCATACGAACAGGTACGAACTCGAAAAAAATGGTACGAACTCGTATGAGTCTGTACAATATGGGCCAAATGGTATGAACTTGTACGAAATCACACGAAATGGTATGAAATGGTACAAACAGGTACGAAATCGTACGAGTGTGTACAATATGGGCCAAATTTCACGATCTGGTCCGAACAGGTACGAAATCTGACGAAATGGTGTTAATAGGTACGAAATCGTACGAAATGGTATGAACTAGTACGAACTCGAAAAACTGGTACGAAATCGTACCAGTTTATACAATAACGGCCAAATCGTACGATTTGGTCCGAACTGGTACGAATTCAAACGAAATGGTATGAAATGGAATAAACAGGTACGAAATCGTACGAACGGGTATAAACTCGTACGAGTTTGTACATTATGGGCCAAATAGTAGGATTTGATCCGAACTGGTACGAACAGGTACGAAACCGTAAAAAATGGTATGAACTAGTACGAACTCAAAAAAATGGTTCGAAATCGTACCCGTTTATACAATATGGGATAAATCGTACGATTTGGTCCGAAGTGGTACGAAATCACACGAAATGGTATGAAATGGTACAAGCAGGTACGAAATCCTACGAACATGTACGAACTCAAAAAAATGGTACGAACCCGTACGAGTATGTACAATATGGGCCAAACCGTACGATTTCGTCCGAACTGGTACGAAATCACACGAAATGGTATGAAATGGTACAAACAGGTACGAAATCGTACGAACTAGTACGAACTCGTACGAGTTTGTACAATATGGGCCACATCGTACGATTTTGTCTTAACTAGAACGAAATCACACGAAATGGTATGAAATGGTACAAACAGGTACGAAATCTTACGAACTCGTACGAGTATGTACAATATGGGCCAAATTGTACGATCTGGTCCGAACAAGTACGAAATCACACGAAATGGTGTTAATAGGTACGAAATCGTACGAAATGGTATGAACTAGTACGAACTCGATAAAATGGTACGAAATCGTACCAGTTTATACAATATGGGCCAAATCGTACGATTTGGTCCGAACTGGTATGAAATCAAACGAAATGGTATGAAATGGAACAAACAGGTACGAAATCGTACGAACAGGTATAAACTCGTACGAGTTTGTACAATATTGGCCAAATAGTAGGATTTGATCCGAACTGGTATGAACAGGTACGAAACCGTACAAGAAGGTATGAACTAGCACGAACTGATTTGATCCGAACTGGTACGAAATCATACGAAATGGTACAAATAGGTACGAAATCATACGAACAGGTACGAACTCGAAAAATATGGTACGAACTCGTATGAGTCTGTACAATATGGGCCAAATGGTATCAACTTGTACGAAATCACACGAAATGGTATGAAATGGTACAAACAGGTACGAAATCGTACGAACTCGTACGAGTATGTACAATATGGGCCAAATTTCACGATCTGGTCCGAACAGGTACGAAATCCCACGAAATGGTGTTAATAGGTACGAAATCGTACGAAATGGTATGAACTAGTACGAACTCGAAAAACTGGTACGAAATCGTACCAGTTTATACCATAACGGCCAAATCGTTCGATTTGATCCGAACTGGTACGAACTCAAACGAAATGGTATGAAATGGAACAAACAGGTACGAAATTGTACGAACGGGTATAAACTCGTACGAGTTTGTACATTATGGGCCAAATAGTAGGATTTGATCCGAACTGGTACGAACAGGTACGAAACCGTACAAAATGGTATGAACTAGTACGAACTCAAAAAAATGGTTTGAAATCGTACCCGTTTAGACAATATGGGATAAATCGTACGATTTGGTCCGAACTGGTACGAAATTACACGAAATGGTATGAAATGGTACAAGCAGGTACGAAATCCTACGAACAGGTACGAACTCAAAAAAATGGTACGAACCCGTACGAGTATGTACAATATTGGCCAAACCGTACGATTTCGTCCGAACTGGTACGAAATCACACGAAATGGTATGAATTGGTAAAAACAGGTACGAAATCGTACGAACTGATACGAACTGGTACGAGTTTGTACAATATGGGCCAAATCGTACGATTTTGTCTTAACTGGTACGAAATCACACGAAATGGTATGAAAAGGTTCAAACAGGTACGAAATCGTACGAACTCGTACGAGTATGTACAATATGGGCCAAATTGTACGATCTGGTCCGAACAAGTACGAAATCACACGAAATGGTGTTAATAGGTACGAAATCGTACGAAATGGTATGAACTAGTACGAACTCGATAAAATTGTACGAAATCGTACCAGTTTATACAATATGGGCCAAATCGTACGATTTGGTCCGAACTGGTATGAAATCAAACGAAATGGTATGAAATGGAACAAACAGGTACGAAATCGTACGAACGGGTATAAACTCGTACGAGTTTGTACAATATGGGCCAAATAGTAGGATTTGATCCGAACTGGTATGAACAGGTACGAAACCGTACAAAAAGGTATGAACTAGCACGAATTGATTTGATCCGAACTGGTACGAACAGGTACGAGTGTGTATAATATGGGCCAAATCGTACGATTTGGTCCAAACTGGTAGGAAATCACACGAAATGGAATGAAATGGTACAAATAGGTACGAAATCGGACGAACTGGTACGAACTCGTACGAGTTTGTACAATATGGGCCAAATCATACGATTTGCTCCGAACTGGTACGAAATCACATGAAATGGTATGAAATGGTACAAACAGGTACGAACTCGTACGAAACTCGTACGAGTATGTACAATATGGGCCAAATCGTACGATTTGGTCTGGACTTGTACGAAATCACATGAAATGGTACAAATAGTTACGAAATCGTACGAACTGGTACCAACTCGTACGAGTTGGTAAAATATGGGCCAAATCGTACAATTTGGTCCGAACTGGTACGAAATCACACGAGATGGTATGAATAGGTACGAAATGGTACGAACTAGTACGAACTTGAAAAAATGGTACGAAATCTTACCAGTTTATACAATTTGGGACAAATCGTACGATTTGGTCCGAAATCATTTGAAATTGTATGAAATGGTACAAACAGGTACAAAATCGTACGAACTGGTACGAACTCGAAGAAATGGTACGAACTCGTACGAGTCTGTACAATATGGGCCAAATTGTACGACTTGGTCCGAACTGGTACGAAATCACACGAAATGGTGTTAATAGGTACGAATTCGTACGAAATGGTATGAATTAGTACGAACTCGAATAAATGTTACGAAATCGTACCAGTTAATACAATATTGGCCAAATCGTACGATTTGGTCCGAACTGGTACGAAATCATACGAAATGGTATGAAATAGTACAAATAGGTACGAAATCGTACAAAATGGTATGAACTAGTACGAACTCAAAAAAATGGTTCGAAATCGTACCCGTTTATACAATATGGGATAAATCGTACGATTTGGTCCGAACTGGTACGAAATCACACGAAATGGTAAGAAATGGTACAAGCAGGTACGAAATCCTACGAACAGGTACGAACTCAAAAAAATGGTACGAACCCGTACGAGTATGTACAATATGGGCCAAACCGTACGATTTCGTCCGAACTGGTACGAAATCACACGAAATGGTATGAAATGGTACAAACAGGTACGAAATCGTGCGAATTGGTACGAACTCGTACGAGTTTGTACAATAAGGGCCAAATCGTACGATTTTGTCTTAACTAGTAAGAAATCACACGAAATGGTATGAAATGGTACAAACAGGTACGAAATCGTACGAACTCGTACGAGTAGGTACAATATGGGCCAAATTGTACGATCTGGTCCGAACAAGTACGAAATCACACGAAATGGTGTTAATAGGTACGAAATCGTACGAAATGGTATGAACTAGTACGAACTCGATAAAATGGTACGAAATCGTACCAGTTTATACAATATGGGCCAAATCGTACGATTTGGTCCGAACTGGTATGAAATCAAACGAAATGGTATGAAATGGAACAAACAGGTACGAAATCGTACGAACGGGTATAAACTCGTACGAGTTTGTACAATATGGGCCAAATAGTAGGATTTGATCCGTACTGGTATGAACAGGTACGAAACCGTACAAAAAGGTATGAACTAGCACGAACTGATTTGATCCGAACTGGTACGAAATCATACGAAATGGTACAAATAGGTACGAAATCATACGAACAGGTACGAACTCGAAAAAAATGGTACGAACTCGTATGAGTCTGTACAATATGGGCCAAATGGTATGAACTTGTACGAAATCACACGAAATGGTATGAAATGGTACAAACAGGTACGAAATCGTACGAACTCGTACGAGTATGTACAATATGGGCCAAATTTCACGATCTGGTCCGAACAGGTACGAAATCCCACGAAATGGTGTTAATAGGTACGAAATCGTACGAAATGGTATGAACTAGTACGAACTCGAAAAACTGGTACGAAATCGTACCAGTTTATACAATAACGGCCAAATCGTACGATTTGGTCCGAACTGGTACGAATTCAAACGAAATGGTATGAAATGGAACAAACAGGTACGAAATTGTACGAACGGGTATAAACTCGTACGAGTTTGTACATTATGGGCCAAATAGTAGGATTTGATCCGAACTGGTACGAACAGGTACGAAACCGTACAAAATGGTATGAACTAGTACGAACTCAAAAAAATGGTTTGAAATCGTACCCGTTTAGACAATATGGGATAAATCGTACGATTTGGTCCGAACTGGTACGAAATCACACGAAATGGTATGAAATGGTACAAGCAGGTACGAAATCCTACGAACAGGTACGAACTCAAAAAACGGGTACGAACCCGTACGAGTATGTACAATATTGGCCAAACCGTACGATTTCGTCCGAACTGGTACGAAATCACACGAAATGGTATGAATTGGTAAAAACAGGTACGAAATCGTACGAACTGATACGAACTCGTACGAGTTTGTACAATATGGGCCAAATCGTACGATTTTGTCTTAACTGGTACGAAATCACACGAAATGGTATGAAATGGTACAAACAGGTACGAAATCGTACGAACTCGTACGAGTATGTACAATATGGGCCAAATTGTACGATCTGGTCCGAACAAGTACGAAATCACACGAAATGGTGTTAATAGGTACGAAATCGTACGAAATGGTATGAACTAGTACGAACTCGATAAAATTGTACGAAATCGTACCAGTTTATACAATATGGGCCAAATCGTACGATTTGGTCCGAACTGGTATGAAATCAAACGAAATGGTATGAAATGGAACAAACAGGTACGAAATCGTACGAACGGGTATAAACTCGTACGAGTTTGTACAATATGGGCCAAATAGTAGGATTTGATCCGAACTGGTATGAACAGGTACGAAACCGTACAAAAAGGTATGAACTAGCACGAACTGATTTGATCCGAACTGGTACGAAATCATACGATATGGTACAAATAGGTACGAAATGGTACAAATAGGTACGAAATGGTACAAATAGGTACGAAATCATACGAACAGGTACGAACTCGAAAAAAATGGTACGAACTCGTATGAGTCTGTACAATATGGGCCAAATGGTATGAACTTGTACGAAATCACACGAAATGGTATGAAATGGTACAAACAGGTACGAAATCGTACGAACTCGTAAGAGAATGTACAATATGGGCCAAATTTCACGATCTGGTCCGAACAGGTACGAAATCCCACGAAATGGTGTTAATAGGTACGAAATCGTACGAAATGGTATGAACTAGTACGAACTCGAAAAACTGGTACGAAATCGTACCAGTTTATACAATAACGGCCAAATCGTACGATTTGGTCCGAACTGGTACGAATTCAAACGAAATGGTATGAAATGGAACAAACAGGTACGAAATTGTACGAACGGGTATAAACTCGTACGAGTTTGTACATTATGGGCCAAATAGTAGGATTTGATCCGAACTGGTACGAACAGGTACGAAACCGTACAAAATGGTATGAACTAGTACGAACTCAAAAAAATGGTTCGAAATCGTACCCGTTTAGACAATATGGGATAAATCGTACGATTTGGTCCGAACTGGTACGAAATCACACGAAATGGTATGAAATGGTACAAGCAGGTACGAAATCCTACGAACAGGTACGAACTCAAAAAACTGGTACGAACCCGTACGAGTATGTACAATATTGGCCAAACCGTACGATTTCGTCCGAACTGGTACGAAATCACACGAAATGGTATGAATTGGTAAAAACAGGTACGAAATCGTACGAACTGATACGAACTCGTACGAGTTTGTACAATATGGGCCAAATCGTACGATTTTGTCTTAACTGGTACGAAATCACACGAAATGGTATGAAATGGTACAAACAGGTACGAAATCGTACGAACTCGTACGAGTATGTACAATATGGGCCAAATTGTACGATCTGGTCCGAACAAGTACGAAATCACACGAAATGGTGTTAATAGGTACGAAATCGTACGAAATGGTATGAACTAGTACGAACTCGATAAAATTGTACGAAATCGTACCAGTTTATACAATATGGGCCAAATCGTACGATTTGGTCCGAACTGGTATGAAATCAAACGAAATGGTATGAAATGGAACAAACAGGTACGAAATCTTACGAACGGGTATAAACTCGTACGAGTTTGCACAATATGGGCCAAATAGTAGGATTTGATCCGAACTGGTATGAACAGGTACGAAACCGTACAAAAAGGTATGAACTAGCACGAACTGATTTGATCCGAACTGGTACGAACAGGTACGAAACCGTACAAAATGGTATGAACTAGCACGAACTCAAAAAAACGGTTCGAAATCGTTCCAGTTTATACAATATGGGCCAAATCGTACGATTTGGTCCGAACTGGTACGAAATCACACGAAATGGTATGAAATGGTACAAACAGGTACGAAATCGTACGAACGGGTATAAACCCGTACGAGTTTGTACAATATGGGCAAATTATACGATTTGATCCGAACTGGTACGAACAGGTACAAAATCGTACAAAATTGTATGAAATAGTACGAACTCAAAAAAATGATTCGAAATCGTACCAGTATATACAATATGGGATAAATCGTACGATTTGGTCCGAACTGGTACGAAATCACATGAAATGGTATGAAATAGTATAAGCAGGTACGAAATCGTACGGACGGGTACCAACTCGTACAAGTGTGTACAACATGGGTCAAATTGAACAATTTGGTCCGAACTGGTACAAAATCACACAAAATGGTATGAACAGGTACGAAGTCGTTCGAAATGGTATGAACTAGTACGAACTCGAAAAAATGGTACGAGATCGTACCAGTTTATACAATATGGGCCATATCGTACGATTTGGTCCGAACTGGTACGAAATCACATGAAATGGTATGAGGTACAATCAGGTACGAAATTGAACTAACTGGTACGAACTCGAAAGAATGGTATGAACTCGTACGAGTATGTATAATATGGGCCAAATCGTACGATTTGGTCCAAACTGGTAGGAAATCACACGAAATGGAATGAAATGGTACAAATAGGTACGAAATCGGATGAACTGGTACGAACTCGTACGAGTTTGTACAATATGGGCCAAATCGTACGATTTGCTCCGAACTGGTACGAAATCACATGAAATGGTATGAAATGGTACAAACAGGTACGAACTCGTACGAAACTCGTACGAGTATGTACAATATGGGCCAAATCGTACGATTTGGTCTGGACTTGTACGAAATCACATGAAATGGTACAAATAGTTACGAAATCGTACGAACTGGTACCAACTCGTACGAGTTGGTAAAATATGGGCCAAATCGTACAATTTGGTCCGAACTAGTACGAAATCACACGAGATGGTATGAATAGGTACGAAATGGTACGAACTAGTACGAACTTGAAAAAATGGTACGAAATCTTACCAGTTTATACAGTATGGGCCAAATCGTACGATTTGGTCCGAAATCATTTGAAATTGTATGAAATGGTACAAACAGGTACGAAATCGTATGAACTGGTACGAAGTCGAAAAAATGGAACGAACTCGTACGAGTCTGTACAATATGGGCCAAATTGTACGACTTGGTCCAAACTTGATGACCACCTTGTGGTGAAAATTGGTCATTTCTTTGATTTTCAATAAAAAGTCTGGTTGTTTCTTATGTTTTTGTATTTTTGGGTTTAGGATGGAAGAAAATGGAAAAGGAAACTTGAAATTTTCGTGGTCTTTGTAAAGTAGTGCTTATGCTCACACTAGTTAACAATTGGTGTGAATTGGGTGAAAGAAATGGAATGAAAGGAAAGGGGCGCCACCTTGTCTAATCCAAGACTAGGATAAGCCTATGAATGTGAGGATCACCACAAGAAAAGGAGTTCTTGAATGATCAAAGTTTGGTCCAATCCAGAACCTAGAGAGTATGAACTCAAAATGTTGTTAAAATCTTTGTTAAAAACTTCAGCTCTACTTACACTCTCTATTTGTAATAAGAGAGTGCTTGTTGTTACAAAGAAAGAAGACCAAAAGCTATTACAATACCCTAAGCCTATGCTAATTTCGAAATTAGCTAATAGGAATCCTAAGCTAGTGTAATAAAACTCAATTACAAGTAATTACAAGCAATTCAAGTCTAGGAGTTGTTACACAAACACATATTAATGGGAATTACACTCTCTGATGCACTAATAATGAGATGTTGTAGAATAAATTCCATTGTCTTGTAACTCCTCTCTCCTTAATGTGCCTTTAATGAGATGTTGGAGAATTAGTCCTATTGTCTTGTAACTCCTTGGCTTTGATTGTCATGAATGCCTTTCTTTGATTCCAACAATTATTGACTCTATCTCCACACTTGGAGTATGTGACTCCTACACCACTTGAAGTGGATTAAACACACCAAAAATAAATTAACTAAGTGCATGGTTCCCAAATATATCAATTGGTCACATGCAATTTTATTCAATTAAAATAGAAACTCCTTTTAAGTCATGCAACTAGCGCCTTCTCCATAGCTTGTATGACAAGCATGGTTTTTGGTGCAATTACTTCCTTGCCCTCATTTGAATTTGCCTTGGTGATGAACTGGACTAGACTTTCTTGGACTCTCCTTGCCCTTGCTCTAGTTAATGGACCTCCTAAGCTTTGCAAGGCATCTTGATGCTCTATGTCCTCATCATTCCCTCCCTCTTGAGAAGAATTCGACCTCGAATTGAAATCTTCATCACCTGCATCAAAAGGAGATAAGTCAGCAACATTAAAAGTGGCACTAACACCATACTCACCGGGTAGGTCCACTTTATATGCATTATTATTCACTTTGGCAACCACTTGAAAAGGACCATCACCCCTAGGCATTAGTTTGGATTTCCTCTGTGTTGGAAACCTTTCTTTCCTCATATGAACCCAAACCCAATCCCCGGGTTCAAAGATAACTTGTTTGCGCCCTTTATTGGCATTTTTGGCATAGCCCTCATTTTTCTTTTCAATTTGCATTTTCATTTTCTCATGCAAATTCCTAACAAATTCAGCTTTGGCCTTGCCATCTTTATGCTTCAAAAGAGATGTGTTAGGTAATGGTAAAAGATCAAGAGGAGTTAAAGGATTATAACCATACACAATCTCAAATGGTGAGTGATTTGTGGTACTATGGACAACCCTATTATAAGCAAATTCAACATGTGGCAGCCATGTTTCCCACATTTTCAAGTTCTCTGAAAGCACAGCCCTTAAAAGAGTAGAGAGAGTTCGGTTTACTACCTCAGTTTGCCCATCAGTTTGAGGATGACAAGTTGTAGAGAATAGTAACTTAGTTCCCACCTTACCCCACAAAGTCCTCCAGAAGTGGCTTAAAAATTTAGTGTCTCGGTCGGACACTATGCTTTTTGGTAAGCCATGTAGGCGCACCACTTCTTTGAAAAACAAGTCAGCAACATGGCAAGCATCATCTGCCTTTTTGCATGGAATAAAATGCGCCATCTTTGAGAACCTGTCCACAACAACAAAAATAGAGTCTTTCCCATTCTTTGTTCTAGGTAAGCCTAAGACAAAGTCCATGGAAAGGTCAATCCAAGGGTATTCAGGAACAGGCAATGGAGTATATAAGCCATGGGGCATAACTTTGGATTTGGCTATCTTGCAAACAATGCATCTTTCACAATATTTTTGCACATCAACTTTCATGTGAGGCCAATAAAAATGCTCTTTCAAAATTTCCAAAGTTTTAGGAACACCAAAATGTCCCATTAAGCCCCCTCATGCGCCTCTTTGACTAAGAGCTCTCTAATGGATCCTTTTGGCACACACAACCTTTTTTCTTTAAACAAATAATCATTGTGCCTAAAAAATCCATTATGGGCAGCATGCACACATCCAGCATATTTAACAAAAAAATCAAGATCATGCTGATACAATTCCTTAATGTGTTCAAGACCAAAAATTTTAGTTTCAAGGGTAGAGAGTAAGGCGTACCTTCTTGACAATGCATCAGCCACAACATTGGCTTTACCCTTCTTATGCTTAATCACATAAGGAAATTGCCCCAAAAATTCGACCCATTTAGCATGCCTCTTGTTCAACTTACCTTGTCCTTTTAGATACTTCAAGGACTCATGATCACTATGAATGACAAATTCTTTGGGCAGCAAGTAATGTTGCCATGTTTGCAATGCCCTTACTAAGGCATACAATTCCTTATCATAAGTTGAGTAATTTAGGGCAGCCCCTTTTAATTTCTCACTAAAATAAGCAATTGGATGACCTTCTTGCATCAAAACAGCCCCAATTCCCACATTGGAAGCATCACACTCAATTTCAAAAGATTTTAAAAAATTAGGCAATGCTAGAATTGGTGCTTGGGTGAGCTTTTCTTTAAGGATAGAAAAAGCTTGTTCTTGTTTCTCACCCCATTTAAAACCGATTTCTTTTTTAACAATTTCATTAAGAGGTGCAGCAATAGTACTAAAGTCCTTGACAAACCTCCTATAGAAACTTGCTAAACCATGAAAACTTCTTACCTCAGTCACACTTTTGGGCGTTGGCCACTCTTGGATTGCCTTCACCTTTGCTTCATCCACATGTACTCCTTGAGAGCTTATGACAAAACCTAGGAAAACAACTTGATCCGTGCAAAAAACACATTTTTCCAAGTTTGCAAATAAGATTTCTTTTCTTAGCACATTTAAAACAGCCCTTAGATGAATGCAATGGTCCTCTAAATTTTTGCTATATATCAAGATATCATCAAAATATACAACCACAAATTTTCCCAAAAATTCCCTCAAAACATGGTTCATTAATCTCATGAAAGTGCTAGGTGCATTAGTTAAGCCAAAAGGCATAACTAACCATTCATATAAACCATATTTAGTTTTGAAAGCAGTTTTCCACTCATCCCCTTCTCTTATCCTAATTTGATGATATCCACTTTTCAAATCAATTTTGGAAAATAAACATGCACCAAACAATTCATCAAGCAAGTCATCTAACCTAGGTATTGGGTGCCTATACTTGACGGTGATATTGTTAACAGCCCTACAATCAGTGCACATTCTCCAACTACCATCTTTTTTTGGAACTAAAATAACAGGGACAGCACATGGGCTTAAGCTTTCTCTTACCCAACCTTTACTTACCAATTCAGCCACTTGTTTTTGTATCTCTTGTGTTTGTTGTGGGTTGCTCCGGTAGGCTGGCCTATTAGGCAAAGCGGCCCCTGGAACGAGGTCAATGTGGTGCTCAATCCCTCTCAAAGGTGGTAACCCACTTGGTACCTCTTTAGGGAACAATTCCTCAAATTCCTGCAAAAGAGAATTTATGCAACTTGGCATTTCTTGAGTGTTAGATAAATTTTCTAGCAAAGCCACCTCTTTGCTAAAAAGCAAATATAGGGGCTGACTTGCAAGAATAGCACTTTTAACCTCCCCTTTTGTCGCCATCAAACTTTCTTTTTTTTCATCAATATTTTTTTTTGCACTCTTTTTTCTCTCTTTTTCTTTGGCGATCTTTTCTTCTTTTTCTTTTTCTTTATCTTTTTCTTTTTCTTTTTCTTTTTCATATTTTTCTCTCAATACTTTTTGATCATCTCTCACCTCACTTGGACTCAAAGGAGCCAATACAATACGTTTTCCACGATGAACAAAAGAGTACTTGTTGGTACGCCCTTCATGATTGGCATTTTTATCAAATTGCCAAGGCCTTCCCAACAAGAGATGGCTAGCCTCCATATGAACTACATCACAAACAGCCACATCCTCATACACACCAATTGAAAAAGAAATTTCTACTATCTTATCAACAATCATTTCAATATCATTGACAAGCCATTGAAGTCTATATGGTTTGGGATGTGGTTTAGTTTCTAGTTGAAGCTTAGAAATGAACCTTGTGCTAACAACATTGGTACAACTCCCACCATCAATAATAAGGGAACATACCTTGCCTTGTACGAGGCACCTTGAGTGAAATATGTTCTCCCTTTGTGTTGTATCCTCCTCCTTTACAACGACCTCCAACAACCTTCTCATCATAAGTAACTCTCCACTAGGCATTTGGGTCTCTTCCTCCTCCAAATCCCCTTCATACTCTTCATCCCTTTCATCCTCCTCTGTAACCTCCTCTAAAAGCATAACTCTTTTGGTAGGACACTGTGAAGCTATGTGTCCTAATCCTTGGCACTTGAAACACTTGACAACCCGATTAGTTGAAACAACTTGAGAAGGACTAGTTGTAGTGTTTTTACCTTTTGGGTCAGCCGTGGTTTCTTTGGATGATGAACTTCCTTCACTCTTAACACTGCTCTTCCAATTTTGAGAATTGGTAGTAGTTGAGCTTCTTCTTATTTGTCCCTTCCTCTTGAGTTGTTGTTCTATTTTTGTGGCTTGATGAACCAAATCGTCTATTTGAACATAGTGTTGTAGTTCCACTATGTCACTAATATCACGATTTAGACCATGCAAGAATCTGGCCGTGGTTGCTTCTTCATCCTCCTCCACATTTGCTCTAATTTTTGCTCTAATTTTCGCCACCTCCATCTCCTTATAGTACTCATCAACACTTTTGTTGCCTTGGGTGAGTCGCTGTAATTTGTTGTGCAACTCTCTGTTGTAGTATGATGGAATGAATCTCTTCCTCATGAGCCTCTTCATCTCCTCCCATGTGGCAATGGCTGGCTCATCGTGCCTTCTCCTCTCCTTCGTCAATTGGTCCCACCACACCAAAGCATAATCTGTAAATTCAATAGAAGCAACCTGCACTTTTTGAAGATCAGTGTAATTGCTACAGGAAAAAATTTGTTCAATTTTGGTCTCCCATTCCAAATACACATCAGCGTCATTTTCATCACGTCTTCTCCTCCGACCCTCCTCATCACTATTATTTTAATATAGAAGATATACAGAATTCCAAAAACAAAAGCCCCTTAGCGCCCCGGGACGGGAGTGGGGGACACCCTACGCGCAGGCAACAGCTGCATATCCGAATATCATCATACTGACGTGCATCATTAGCCAATGGGATTGTAGAGCGGGTACTAATATGACGGATTGATGCATTTTGGTTAAAAGACCTGAAGTAGCAAAGCCTTGGGTAAAAATAACACTTGGTGCGATTATTGTACTTAAATGGTTTTTATCCTTTTTAAAAAAATGGACCCAGCAATGATAATAGATTGGAAGACTCAAAAGATTCAACCAATATCAATAGGTTGATTGTCCCGCTCCTGTATCTTCCAAAAGGAAAAAATATATCTCAGAGATCTTTTTTCTCTGATAGATGGTCAGAACTTCATCTGGATTCAAATCCTACTGAAAGGTCCAGTAGAGATCAGAAACCCTTATCATGTTATATTCTATATTCTCAGGGTAATGATCCATCAACCTGCTATTCACAATGGGCAATCCTGAGCCAAATCCTGCTTTCCGAAAACAAAAAAATAAAAAAAAGTTCATAAAGTTAAAATTAAACAAAAAAGGATAGGTGCAGAGACTCAATGGAAGCTGTTCTAACAAATGGAGTTGACAACATTTCCTTTCGCAGTAGGAAATGAATCCTTCTATCAAAATTCCAGAAAGGATCAAGGATAAACATATATATATATATATATATATATATATATATATATATATATATATATATATATATATATATATATTTCTATATATTTACTGAAATACCCGCTTATATCCTATAAAATTCTATATGAATTCTATTACTTTTCGTTATTAATATTAAATTATTAAATTAATTATTTAGTCTTAATTATTCTTATATTTTATTTTCTTATAATAATAATAATTATTCTTATTCGATAAATAGAATATTCTATAGAATTCTTTTTTTCTCTCCTGTATACCTTCCACTTCCTCTTTCAAAAGTTCTCTCATTTTTGCCGTGAGGGCATCAAAAAGTAAACGATTTTGAGCATCCATAACTCTCACAGTTCTTTAAAGAAACCAGAAAAATGATCAAAACAAAGAAAACAATTTCAAATAATAATCCACACACACAAAAAGCTTTGGAAGGAAAAACAAAGTCTTGGAAAACAAAGTTTAAAGGATTAGAAGAAGAAAGGAAAATTTAGGCTAGGGAAGACAAACAACCAGAATTTGTTTTTGTTTTTTTTTTATATACTTTTTTTTTGACTCAAAAGCAAAGAAAATAATACACAAAGCTTGAAATTGTTGAACAAACTAGAACCTTGCTCTGATTACCAAATGATGACCACCTTGTGGTGAAAATTGGTCATTTCTTTGATTTTCAATAGAAAGTCTGGTTGTTTCTTATGTTTTTGTATTTTTGGGTTTAGGATGGAAGAAAATGGAAAAGGAAACTTGAAATTTTCGTGGTCTTTGTAAAGTAGTGCTTATGCTCACACTAGTTAACAATTGGTGTGAATTTGGTGAAAGAAATGGAATGAAAGGAAAGGGGCGCCACCTTGTCTAATCCAAGACTAGGATAAGCCTATAAATGTGAGGATCACCACAAGAAAAGGAGTTCTTGATATGATCAAAGTTTGGTCCAATCCAGAACCTAGAGAGTATGAACTCAAAATGTTGTTAAAATCTTTGTTAAAAACTTCAGCTACACTTACACTCTCTATTTGTAATAAGAGAGTGCTTGTTGTTACAAAGAAAGAAGACCAAAAGCTATTACAATACCCTAAGCCTATGCTAATTTCGAAATTAGCTAATAGGAATCCTAAGCTAGTGTAATAAAACTCAATTACAAGTAATTACAAGCAATTCAAGTCTAGGAGTTGTTACACAAACACATATTAATGGGAATTACACTCTTTGATGCACTAATAATGAGATGTTGTAGAATAAATTCCATTGTCTTGTAACTCCTCTCTCCTTAATGTGCCTTTGATGAGATGTTGGAGAATTAATCCTATTGTCTTGTAACTCCTTGGCTTTGATTGTTATGAATGCCTTTCTTTGATTCCAACAATTATTGACTCTATCTCCACACTTGGAGTATGTGACTCCTACACCACTTGAAGTGGATTAAACACACCAAAAATAAATTAACTAAGTGCATGGTTCCCAAATATATCAATTGGTCACATGCAATTTTATTCAATTAAAATAGAAACTCCTTTTAAGTCATGCAACTAGCGCCTTCTCCATAGCTTGTATGACAAGCATGGTTTTTGGTGCAATTACTTCCTTGCCCTCATTTGAATTTGCCTTGGTGATGAACTGGACTAGACTTTCTTGGACTCTCCTTGCCCTTGCTCTAGTTATTGGACCTCCTAAGCTTTGCAAGGCATCTTGATGCTCTATGTCCTCATCAGAACTGGTACGAAATCACACGAAATGGTGTTAATAGGTACGAATTCGTACGAAATGGTATGAATTAGTACGAACTCGAATAAATGGTACGAAATCGTACCAGTTTATACATTATTGGCCAAATCGTAGGATTTGGTACGAACTGGTACGAAATCATACCAAATGGTATGAAATAGTACAAATAGGTACGAAATCGTACGAACAGGTACGAACTTGAAAAAAGGGTACGAACTTGTATGAGTCTGTACAATATGGGCCAAATCGTACGATTTGGTCCGAACTGGTACGAAATCACACGAAATGGTATGAAATGGTACAAACAGGTACGAAATCGTACGAATTCGTACGAGTATGTACAATATGGGTCAAATTGTACGATTTTGTCCGAACTGGTACGAAATCATTCGAAATGGTACAAATAGGTACGAAATCATACGAACAGGTACGAACTCGAAAAAAATGGTACGAACTCGTATGAGTCTGTACAATATGGGCCAAATGGTATGAACTTGTACGAAATCACACGAAATGGTACAAACAGGTACGAAATCGTACGAACTCGTACGAGTATGTACAATATGGGCCAAATTTAACGATCTGGTCCGAACAGGTACGAAATCCCACAAAATGGTGTTAATAGGTACGAAATCGTACGAAATGGTATGAACTAGTACGAACTCGAAAAACTGGTACGAAATCGTACCAGTTTATACAATAACGGCCAAATCGTACGATTTGGTCCGAACTGGTACGAATTCAAACGAAATGGTATGAAATGGAACCAACAGGTACGAAATCGTACGAACGGGTATAAACTCGTACGAGTTTGTACATTATGGGCCAAATAGTAGGATTTGATCCGAACTGGTACGAACAGGTACGAAACCGTACAAAATGGTATGAACTAGTACGAACTCAAAAAAATGGTTCGAAATCGTACCCGTTTATACAATATGGGATAAGTCGTACGATTTGGTCCGGACTGGTACGAAATCACACGAAATGGTATGAAATGGTACAAGCAGGTACGAAATCCTACGAACAGGTACGAACTCAAAAAAATGGTACGAACCCGTACGAGTATGTACAATATGGGCCAAACCGTACGATTTCGTCCGAACTAGTACGAAATCACACGAAATGGTATGAAATGGTACAAACAGGTACGAAATCGTACGAACTGGTACGAAATCGTACGAGTTTGTACAATATGGGCCAAATCGTACGATTTTGTCTTAACTGGTACGAAATCACACGAAATGGTATGAAATGGTACAAACAGGTACGAAATCGTACGAACTCGTACGAGTATGTACAATATGGGCCAAATTGTACGATCTGGTCCGAACAAGTACGAAATCACACGAAATGGTGTTAATAGGTACGAAATCGTACGAAATCGTACGAATTGGTATGAACTAGTACGAACTCGATAAAATGGTACGAAATCGTACCGGTTTATACAATATGAGCCAAATCGTACGATTTGGTCCGAACTGGTATGAAATCAAATGAAATGGTATGAAATGGAACAAACAGGTACGAAATCGTACGAACGGGTATAAACTCGTACGAGTTTGTACAATACGGGCCAAATAGTAGGATTTGATCCGACCTGGTATGAACAGGTACGAAACCGTACAAAAAGGTATGAACTAGCACGAACTGATTTGATCCGAACTGGTACGAACAGGTACGAAACCGTACAAAATGGTATGAACTAGCACGAACTCAAAAAAACGGTTCGAAATCGTTCCAGTTTATACAATCTGGGCCAAATCGTACGATTTGGTCCGAACTGGTACGAAATCACACGAAATGGTATGAAATGGTACAAACAGGTACGAAATCGTACGAACGGGTATAAACTCGTACGAGTTTGTACAATATGGGCAAATTATATGATTTGATCCGAACTGGTACGAACAGGTACGAAATCGTACAAAATGGTATGAAATAGTACGAACTCAAAAAAATGATTCGAAATCGTACCAGTTTATACAATATGGGATAAATCGTACGATTTGGTCCGAACTGGTACGAAATCACACGAAATGGTATGAAATAGTACAAGCAGGTACGAAATCGTACGGACGGGTACCAACTCGTACAAGGTTGTACAACATGGGTCAAATTGTACAATTTGGTCCGAACTGGTACAAAATCACACAAAATGGTATGAACAGGTACGAAATCGTTCGAAATGGTATGAACTAGTACGAACTCGAAAAAATGGTACGAGATCGTACTAGTTTATACAATATGGGCCATATCGTACGATTTGGTCCGAACTGGTACGAAATCACATGAAATGGTATGAGGTACAATCAGGTACGAATTTGAACTAACTGGTCCGAACTCGAAAGAATGGTATGAACTCGTACGAGTATGTATAATATGGGCCAAATCGTACGATTTGGTCCAAACTGGTAGGAAATCACACGAAATGGAATGAAATGGTACAAATAGGTACGAAATCGGACGAACTGGTACGAACTCGTACGAGTTTGTACAATATGGGCCAAATCGAACGATTTGCTCCGAACTGGTACGAAATCACATGAAATGGTATGAAATGGTACAAACAGGTACGAACTCGTACGAAACTCGTACGAGTATGTACAATATGGGTCAAATCGTACGATTTGGTCTGGACTTGTACGAAATCACATGAAATGGTACAAATAGTTACGAAATCGTACGAACTGGTACCAACTCGTACGAGTTGGTAAAATATGGGTCAAATCGTACTATTTGGTCCGAACTGGTACGAAATCACACGAGATGGTATGAATAGGTACGAAATGGTACGAACTTGAAAAAATGGTACGAAATCTTACCAGTTTATACAATATGGGCCAAATCGTACGATTTGGTCCGAAATCATTTGAAATTGTATGAAATGGTACAAACAGGTACGAAATCGTACGAACTAGTACGAACTCGAAAAAATGGTACGAACTCGTACGAGTCTGTACAATATGGGCGAAATTGTACGACTGGGTCCGAACTGGTACGAAATCACACGAAATAGTTTTAATAGGTACGAATTCGTACGAAATGGTATGAATTAGTACAAACTCAAATAAATGGTACAAAATCGTACCAGTTTATACAATATTGGCCTAATCGTACGATTTGGTCCGAACTGGTACGAAATCATACGAAATGGTATGAAATAGTACAAATAGGTACGAAATCGTACGAACAGGTATGAACTCGAAAAAAGGGTACGAACTTGTATGAGTCTGTACAATATGGGCCAAATTGTACGATTTTGTCCGAACTGGTACGAAATCATACAAAATGGTACAAATAGGTACGAAATCATACGAACAGGTACGAACTCGAAAAAAATGGTACGAACTCATATGAGTCTGTACAATCAGGGCCAAATGGTATGAACTTGTACGAAATCACCCGAAATGGTATGAAATGGTACAAACAGGTACGAAATCGTACGAACTCGTACGAGTATGTACAATATGGGCCAAATTTCACGATCTGGTCCAAACAGGTACGAAATCACACGAAATGGTGTTAATAGGTACGAAATCGTACGAAATGGTATGAACTAGTACAAACTCGAAAAACTGGTACGAAATCGTACCAGTTTATACAATATCGGCCAAATCGTACGATTTGGTCCGAACTGGTACGAATTCAAACAAAATGGTATGAAATGGAACAAACAGGTACGAAATCGTATGAACGGGTATAAACTCGTACGAGTTTGTACAATATGGGCCAAATAGTAGGATTTGATCCGAACTGGTATGAAACCGTACAAAATGGTATGAACTAGTACGAACTCAAAAAATGGTTCGAAATCGTACCCGTTTATACAATTTGGGATAAATCATACGATTTGGTCCGAACTGGTACGAAATCACACGAAATGGTGTGAAATGGTACAAGCAGGTACGAAATCCTACGAACAGGTACGAACTCAAAAAAATGGTACGAACCCGTACGAGTATGTACAATATGGACCAAACCGTACGATTTCATCCGAACTGGTACGAAATCACACGAAATGGTATGAAATGGTACAAACAGGTACGAATCGTACGAACTGGTACGAACTCGTACGAGTTTGTACAATATGGGCCAAATCGTACGATTTTGTCTTAACTGGTACGAAATCACACGAAATGGTATGAAATGGTACAAACAGGTACGAAATCGTACAAGTATGTACAATATGGGCCAAATTGTACGATGATGGCATCCTCGGAGCCGTCGGTGACTATTTCGGGAGTCATGAAGGTGGGAGTGATGGAGACACCACGATCGGGGATGGAAGACCAATCGATAAGTCGGGAAGACGCCACAACCAGCTATGGAGGTTCCGGTTGATAAGTCGAGGTGAGCGCCACGGTAATCCGATAAGCTCAGATAACGGCTCACGAAGAACCAAAGAGACAAGTCTCTAAATTTTTATTGAAAATTCAACTTGTTTATTTCATCAAACGAATTACAGTTTATAGAGAACCTTAGGCCCAATTGACCCAAAAGAACATCAGGTCCAATTGACTCAATAAAACCCTAGAAATTAAAATATACTAATAAATATCAAATCCTAATTTTAATGAAAATAACTAATTAAATTCCCACTATCATGCAATTATCAACTAAATTGATAAGTGCATTTACAATATTTAATACCTAAAAATATCCATAATCATAATTATTCTTGTTGATTTAGCAATGAATGCTCCATAAATGACTTAGATCTTGTAATTCCTTTTTTGCTCTGACTTTCTTTCTTGATTAACAAGTTTGCTTGATTAGCAAGTTTGTTGACTCCATGTCCTCATCAAGACCCCACTAGCCATCATAATCACTCAACAAGATTTTAAAAACCAAAAAATAACGTAGGAAATACCAAAACACACCTATAATTATTCTATTAAAATAAAATACGAAAATTAGAAATAAAATAGAAAATATTGGATGATGTGAGTTTTGGCTTCTCAAATGTAGGAGCTGAATATTGTTTTTCTTTGTAGAATTCCTTCCACATGCTTAGGGCACTTAGGATCTCATCATTCTCCCTTTCTTCAAGAAGATTTGTCCTCAAATCTGAATCTGCAAAATAAATTTTCTCAACAATGCTCCCGTTATTTTTCCTTGCCTCTTCTTTTCTTTGAATATTCTTCTTCTCTTCCACTTCTTTCTCTACATTTTCTTTTCTCTCTATTTCTTTCCTTTCCACTTCTCTACCATTGCTTTCCTTTTTCTCATTCACTCTTCCTTGATTTTCCCTATTGACCAAACTCTCTACTTTTTCAACATTTTTTTCTTTATAATGCTCACATAATATTTCAGAAATAGAAGCAATCATTGTTTCTATTTTCTCCTCTCTTTTTTTTTCTCTCAATTTCTTCTTTTCTTTGATGGCTAACTTTTCCACTCTTGGTGCTTCTTTTTTTAGCCCATTTTCATAAAGGTATTTCACATACACAGGATCCATCACAAAATCTCTAACGTATATTTCATAATCCCTTTGTCTTCCCTGCATCATGAACCACACAAAAAAAAATCTTCCAAACAAACAATAAATAACGATACTTAAAAAAAATGCCTTTTTTTTTTGCTCTTTTGTTTTGAATTTTCGAATTTTTTTCCCTTTTTTTTTCTTTTGCAAAAATAATTTTAAAAAAATGACTTGAACAAAATTTAGAGTTTAAAATTGAAAAGGATAGATAACACCTTGATAGAACCTAAGCTTTGATACCAGATGATGGCATCCTCGGAGCCGTCGGTGACTATTTCGGGAGTCATGAAGGTGGGAGTGATGGAGACACCACGATCGGGGATGGAAGACCAATCGATAAGTCGGGAAGAAGCCACAACCAGCTATGGAGGTTCCGGTTGATAAGTCGAGGTGAGCGCCACGGTAAACCGATAAGCTCAGATAACGGCTCACGAAGAACCAAAGAGACAAGTCTCTAAATTTTTATTGAAAATTCAACTTGTTTATTTCATCAAACGAATTACAACTTATAGAGAACCTTAGGCCCAATTGACCCAAAAGAACATCAGGTCCAATTGACTCAATAAAACCCTAGAAATTAAAATATACTAATAAATATGAAATCCTAATTTTAATGAAAATAACTAATTAAATTCCCACTATCATGCAATTATCAACTAAATTGATAAGTGTTTACAATATTTAATACCTAAAAATAACCATAATCATAATTATTCTTGTTGATTTAGCAATGAATGCTCCATAAATGACTTAGATCTTGTAATTCCTTTTTTCTCTGACTTTCTTTCTTGATTAACAAGTTTGCTTGATTAGCAAGTTTGTTGACTCCATGTCCTCATCAAGACCCCACTAGCCATCATAATCACTCAACAAGATTTTAAAAACCAAAAAATAACGTAGGAAATACCAAAACACACCTATAATTATTCTATTAAAATAAAATACGAAAATTAGAAATAAAATAGAAAATATTGGATGATGTGAGTTTTGGCTTCTCAAATGTAGGAGCTGAATATTGTTTTTCTTTGTAGAATTCCTTCCACATGCTTAGGGCACTTAGGATCTCATCATTCTCCCTTTCTTCAAAAAGATTTGTCCTCAAATCTGAATCTGCAAAATAAATTTTCTCAACAATGCTCCCATTATTTTTCCTTGCCTCTTCTTTTCTTTGAATATTCTTCTTCTCCTCCACTTCTTTCTCTACATTTTCTTTTCTCTCTATTTCTTTCCTTTCCACTTCTCTACCATTGCTTTCCTTTTTCTCATTCACTCTTCCTTGATTTTCCCTATTGACCAAACTCTCTACTTTTTCAACATTTTTTTCTTTATAATGCTCACATAATATTTCAGAAATAGAAGCAATCATTGTTTCTATTTTCTCCTCTCTTTTTTTTTCTCTCAATTTCTTCTTTTCTTTGATGGCTAACTTTTCTACTCTTTGTGCTTCTTTTTTTTAGCCCATTTTCATAAAGGTATTTCACATACGCAGGATCCATCACAAAATCTCTAACGTATATTTCATAATCCCTTTGTCTTCCCTCCATCATGAACCACACAAAAAAAAATCTTCCATACAAACAATAAATAACGATACTTAAAAAAATGCCTTTTTTTTTGCTCTTTTGTTTTGAATTTTCGAATTTTTTTCCCTTTTTTTTTCTTTTGCAAAAATAATTTTAAAAAAATGACTTGAACAAAATTTAGAGTTTAAAATTGAAAACGATAGATAACACCTTGATAGAACCTAAGCTTTGATACCAGATGATGGCATCCTCGGAGCCGTCGGTGACTATTTCGGGAGTCATGAAGGTGGGAGTGATGGAGACACCACGATCGGGGATGGAAGACCAATCGATAAGTCGGGAAGACGCCACAACCAGCTATGGAAGTTCCGGTTGATAAGTCGAGGTGAGCGCCACGGTAAACCGATAAGCTCAGATAACGGCTCACGAAGAACCAAAGAGACAAGTCTCTAAATTTTTATTGAAAATTCAACTTGTTTATTTCATCAAACGAATTACAATTTATAGAGAACCTTAGGCCCAATTGACCCAAAAGAACATCAGGTCCAATTGACTCAATAAAACCCTAGAAATTAAAATATATTAATAAATATCAAATCCTAATTTTAATGAAAATAACTAATTAAATTCCCACTATCATGCAATTATCAACTAAATTGATAAGTGCATTTACAATATTTAATACCTAAAAATAACCATAATCATAATTATTCTTGTTGATTTAGCAATGAATGCTCCATAAATGACTTAGATCTTGTAATTCCTTTTTTGCTCTGACTTTCTTTCTTGATTAACAAGTTTGCTTGATTAGCAAGTTTGTTGACTCCATGTCCTCATCAAGACCCCACTAGCCATCATAATCACTCAACAAGATTTTAAAAACCAAAAAATAACGTAGGAAATACCAAAACACACCTATAATTATTCTATTAAAATAAAACACGAAAATAAGAAATAAAATAGAAAATATTGGATGATGTGAGTTTTGGCTTCTCAAATGTAGGAGCTGAATATTGTTTTTCTTTGTAGAATTCCTTCCACATGCTTAGGGCACTTAGTATCTCATCATACGATCTGGTCCGGACAAGTACGAAATCACACGAAATGGTGTTAATAGGTACGAAATGGTATGAACTAGTACGAACTCGATAAAATGGTACGAAATCGTACCGGTTTATACAATATGGGCCAAATCGTACGATTTGGTCCGAACTGGTATGAAATCAAACGAAATGGTATGAAATGGAACAAACAGGTACGAAATCGTACGAACGGGTATAAACTCGTACGAGTTTGTACAATATGGGCCAAATAGTAGGATTTGATCCGAACTGGTATGAACAGGTACGAAACCGTACAAAAAGGTATGAACTAGCACGAACTGATTTGATCTGAACTGGTACGAACAGGTACGAAACCCTACAAAATGGTATGAACTAGCACGAACTCAAAAAAAGGGTTCGAAATCGTTCCAGTTTATACAATATGGGCCAAATCGTACGATTTGGTCCGAACTGGTATGAAATCACACGAAATGGTATGAAATGGTACAAACAGGTACGATATCGTACGAACGGGTATAAACTCGTACGAGTTTGTACAATATGGGCAAATTATACGATTTGATCCGAACTGGTACGAACAGGTACGAAATCGTACAAATGGTATGAAATAGTACGAACTCAAAAAAATGATTCGAAATCGTACCATTTTATACAATATGGGATAAATCGTACGATTTGGTCCGAACTGGTACGAAATCACACGAAATGGTATGAAATAGTACAAGCAGGTACGAAATCGTACGGACGGGTACCAACTCGTACAAGTTTGTACAACATGGGTCAAATTGTACAATTTGGTCCGAACTGGTACGAAATCGTTCGAAATGGTATGAACTAGTACGAACTCGAAAAAATGGTACGAGATCGTACCAGTTTATACATTATGGGCCATATCGTACGATTTGGTCCGAACTGGTACGAAATCACACGAAATGGAATGAGGTACAATTAGGTACGAATTTGTACTAACTGGTACGAACTCGAAAGAATGGTATGAACTCGTACGAGTATGTACAATATGGGCCAAATCGTACGATTTGGTCCAAACAGGTACGAAATCACTTGAAATGGAATGAAATGGTACAACTAGGTACGAAATCGGACGAACTGGTACGAACTCGTACGAGTTTGTGCAATATGGGCCAAATCGTACGATTTGCTCCGAACTGGTACGAAATCATATGAAATGGTATGAAATGGTACAAACAGGTACGAACTCATACGAACTCGTACGAAACTCGTACGAGTATGTACAATATGGGCCAAATCGTACGATTTGGTCTGGACTGGTACGAAGTCACATGAAATGGTACAAATAGTTACGAAATCGTACGAACTAGTTCCAACTCGTACGAGTTGGTAAAATATGGGGCAAATCGTACAATTTGGTCCGAACTGGTACGAAATCACACGAGATGGAATGAATAGGTACGAAATGGTACGAACTAGTACGAACTCGAAAAAATGGTAAGAATTCTTACCAGTTTATACAATATGGGGCAAATCCTAGGATTTTGTCCGAACTGGTACGAAATCATATGAAATTGTATGAAATGGTACAAACAGGTACGAAATCGTACGAACTGGTACGAACTCGTATGAGTCTGTACAATATGGGCCAAATTGTACGACTTGGTCCGAACTGGTGCGAAATCACACGAAATGGTGTTAATAGGTACAAACAGGTACGAAATCGTACGAATTGGTACGAACTCGTACGAGTTTGTACAATATGGGCCAAATAGTACGATTTGATCCGAACTAGTACAAAATCCCACGAAATGGTATGAAATCGTACAAACAGGTACGAAATCGTACGAACTCGTAAGAGTTCGTACGATATGGGCCAAATCATAAGATTTGGTCCGAACTAGTACAAAATCACACGAAATGGTATCAAATGGTACAAACAGTTATGAAACCGTATGAACTGGTACCAACTCGTACAAGTTTGTACAACATGGGTCAAATTGTACAATTTGGTCCGAACTGGTACAAAATCACACGAAATGGTATGAACAGGTACGAAGTCGTTCGAAATGTTATGAACTAGTACGAACTCGAAAAAATGGTACGAGATCGTACCAGTTTATACAATATGGGCCATATCGTACGATTTGGTCCGAACTGGTACGAAATCACACGAAATGGTAGGAGGTACAATCTGGTACGAACTCGTACGAGTATGTACACTATGGGCCAAATCGTACGATTTGGTCCAAACTGGTGCGAAATCACACGAAATGGAATGAAACGGTACAACTAGGTACGAAATCGTACGAACTGGTACGAACTCGTACGAGTTTGTACAATATGGGGCAAATCGTACAATTTGATCAGAACTGGTACGAACAGGTACGAAACCGCACAAAATGGTATGAACTAGTACGAACTCAAAAAAATGGTTCAAAATCGTACCCGTTTATACACAATATGGGATAAATCGTACGATTTGGTCCGAACTGGTACGAAATCTAACGAAATGGTATGAATTGGAACAAACAGGTACGAAATAGTACGAACGGGTATAAACTCGTACGAGTTTGTACAAACGGGCCAAATAGTACGATTTGATCCGAACTGGTACGAATAGGTACGAAACCGTACCAAATGGTATGAACTAGTACGAACTCAAAAAAATGGTTCGAAATCGTACCCGTTTATAAAATATGGGATAAATCGTACGATTTGGTCCGAACTGGTACGAAATCACACGAAATGGTATGAAATGGTACAAACAGGTACGAAATCCTACGAACAGGTACGAACTCGTACGAGTATGTACAATATGGGCCAAATCGTACGATTTGGTCCGAACTGGTACGAAATCACACGAAATGGTATGAAATGGTACAAACAGGTACGAAATCGTACGAACTGGTACGAGTTTGTACAATATGGGCCAAATCGTCTGACTTGGTCCGAACTGGTACAAAATCACACGAAATGGTATGAAATGGTACAAACAAGTACGAAATCGTACGAACTCGTACGAGTTTGTACAATATGGGCCAAATCGTACGAAATCACACGAAATGGTGTGAAATAGTACAAGCAGGTACGAAATCGTACGGACGGGTACCAACTCGTACAAGTTTGTACAACATGGGTCAAATTGTACAATTTGGTCCGAACTAGTACAAAATCACACGAAATGGTATGAACAGGTACGAAATCGTTCGAAATGGTATGAACTAGTACGAACTCGAAAAAATGGTACGAGATCGTACGAGTTTTTACAATATGGGCCATATCGTACGATTTGGTCCGAACTGGTACGAAATCACACGAAATGGTATGAGGTACAATCAGGTACGAAATTGTACTAACTGGTACGAACTCGAAAGAATGGTATGAACTCGTACGAGTATGTATAATATGGGCCAAATCGTACGATTTGGTCCAAACTGGTACGAAATCACACAAAATGGAATGAAATGGTACACTAGGTACGAAATCAGACGAACTGGTACGAACTCGTACGAGTTTGTACAATATGGGCCAAATCGTACGATTTGGTCTGAACTGGTACGAAATCACACGAAACGGTATGAAATGGTACAAATAGGTACGAAATCGTACGAACTCCAAAATATGGAACGAACTCGTTTGAGTATGTACAATATGGGCCAAATCGTACGATTTGGTCCGAACTGGTACGAAATCACACGAACTCGTACGAGTATGTACAATATGGGCCAAATTGTACGATTTTGCCCGAACAGGTACGAAATCATACGAAATGGTACAAATAGGTACGAATTCATACGAACAGGTACGAACTCGAAAAAAATGGTACAAACTCGTATGAGTCTGTAATTGGGCCAAATGGTACGAACTTGTACGAAATCACACGAAATGGTATGAAATGGTACAAATAGGTACCAAATCGTACGAGTATGTACAATATGGGCCAAATTTCACGATCTGGTCCGAACAGGTACGAAATCACACGAAATGGTGTTAATAGGTACGAAATCGTACGAAATGGTATGAACTAGTACGAACTCAAAAAAATGGTTCGAAATCCCACCAGTTTATACAATATGGGCCAAATCGTACGATTTGGTCTGAACTGGTACGAAATCACACGAAATGGTATGAAATGGTCAAACAGGTATGAAACTGGTACAAACGCGTACGAGTTTGTACAATATGGGCGAAATCGTACGAGTTTGTACAATATGGGCCAAATAGTACGATTTGATCCGAACTGGTACGAACAGGTACGAAACCGTACAAAATGGTATGAACTAGTATGAACTCAAAAAAATGGTTCGAAATCGTACCCGTTTATAAAATATGGGATAAATCGTACGATTTGGTCCGAACTGGTACGAAATCACACGAAATGGTATGAAATGGTACAAACAGGTACGAAATCCTACGAATAGGTACGAACTCGTACGAGTATGTACAATATGGGCCAAATCGTACGATTTGGTCCGAACTGGTACGAAATCACACGAAATGGTATGAAATGGTACAACTAGGTACGAAATCGTACGAACTGGTACGAGTTTGTACAATAAGGGCCAAATCGTACGATTTGGTCCGAACTGGTACGAAATCACACGAAATGGTATGAAATGGTAGAACCAGGTACGAAATCATACGAACTGGTACGAGTTTGTACAATATGGGCCAAATCGTACGATTTGGTCCGAACTGGTACAAAATCACACGAAATGGTATGAAATGGTACAAACAGGTACGAAATCGTACGAACTCGTACGAGTATGTACAATATGGGCCAAATTGTACGTCTGGTCTGAACAGGTACGAAATCAAACGAAATGGTGTTAATAGGTATGAAATCGTACGAAATGGTATGAACTAGTACGAACTCGAAAAAATGGTACGAAATCGTACCAGTTTATACAATATGGGCCAAATCGTACGATTTGGTCTGAACTGGTACGAAATCAAACGAAATGGTATGAAATGGAACAAACAGGTACGAAATCGTACGAACGGGAATAAACTCGTACGAGTTTTACAATATGGGCCAAATAGTACGATTTGACCCGAACTGGTACGAACAGGTACGAAACCGTACAAAATGGTATGAACTAGTACGAACTAAAAAAAATGGTTCGAAATCGTACCAGTTTATACAATATGGGATAAATCGTACGATTTGGTCCGAACTGGTACGAAATCACACGAAATGGTATGAAATGGTACAAACAGGTACGAAATCGTACGAATGGGTACGAACTCAAAAAATGGTACGAACTCGTTTGAGTATGTACAATATGGGCCAAATTGTACGATTTGGTCCGAACTGGTACGAAATCACACGAAATGGTATGAAATGGTACAAACATGTACGAAGTTGTTGGAACTCGTACGAGTTTGTACGATATGGGCCAAATCATAAGATTTGGTCCGAACTGGTACGAAATCACACGAAATGGTATGAAATGGTACAAACAGGTACAAAATCCAACGAACAGGAACGAACTCAAAAAAATGGTACGAACTCATACGAGTATGTACAAAAAGGGGCAAATCGTACGATTTAGTCCGAACTGGTACGAAATCACACGAAATGGTATGAAATGGTACACACAGGTACGAAATCCTACGAACAGGTACGAACTCGTACGAGTATGTACAATATGGGCCAAATCGTAGGATTTGGTCCGAACTGGTACGAAATCACACGAAATGGTATGAAATGGTACAAACAGGTACAAAATCGTACGAACTGGTACGAGTTTGTACAATATGGGCCAAATCGTACGATTTGGTCCGAACTGGTACAAAATCACACGAAATGGTACAAACAGGTACGAAATCATACGAATTTGTACAATATGGGCCAAATCATATGATTTGGTCCGAACTTGAACAAAATCACATGAAATGGTACAAACAGGTACGAAATCGTACGAACTCGTAAGAGTATGTACAATATGGGCCAAATTGTACGTCTGGTCTGAACAGGTACGAAATCAAACGAAATGGTGTTAATAGGTACGAATTCGTACGAAATGGTATGAACTAGTTCGTACTCAAAAAAAATGCTACAAAATCGTACCAGTTTATACAATATGGGCCAAATCATACGATTTGGTCCTAACTGGTACGAAATCAAACGAAATGGTATGAAATGGAACAAACAGGTACGAAATCGAACGAACGGGTATAAACTCGTACGAGTTTTACAATATGGGCCAAATAATACGATTTGATCCGAACTGGTACGAACAGGTACGAAACCGTACAAAATGGTATGAACTAGTACGAACTAAAAAAAATGGTTCGAAATCGTACCAGTTTATACAATATGGGATAAATCGTACGATTTGGTCCGAACTGGTACGAAATCACACGAAATGGTATGAAATGGTACAAACAGGTACGAAATCGTACGAACGGGTACGAACTCAAAAAATGGTACGAACTCGTTTGAGTATGTACAATATGGGCCAAATTGTACGATTTGGTCCGAACTGGTACGAAATCACACGAAATGGTATGAAATGGTACAAACATGTACGAAATTGTTCGAACTCGTACGAGTTTGTACGATATGGGCCAAATCATAAGATTTGGTCCGAACTGGTACGAAATCACACGAAATGGTATGAAATGGTACAAACAGGTACAAAATCCAACGAACAGGAACGAACTCAAAAAAATGGTACGAACTCGTACGAGTATGTACAAAAAGGGGCAAATCGTACGATTTAGTCCGAACTGGTACGAAATCACACGAAATGGTATGAAATGGTACACACAGGTACGAAATCCTACGAACAGGTACGAACTCGTACGAGTATGTACAATATGGGCCAAATCGTAGGATTTGGTCCGAACTGGTACGAAATCACACGAAATGGTATGAAATGGTACAAACAGGTACAAAATCGTACGAACTGGTACGAGTTTGTACAATATGGGCCAAATCGTACGATTTGGTCCGAACTGGTACAAAATCACACGAAATGGTACAAACAGGTACGAAATCATACGAATTTGTACAATATGGGCCAAATCGTATGATTTGGTCCGAACTGGAACAAAATCACATGAAATGGTACAAACAGGTACGAAATCGTACGAACTCGTAAGAGTATGTACAATATGGGCCAAATTGTACGTCTGGTCTGAACAGGTACGAAATCAAACGAAATGGTGTTAATAGGTACGAAATCATACGAAATGGTATGAACTAGTTCGTACTCAAAAAAAATGCTACAAAATCGTACCAGTTTATACAATATGGGCCAAATCGTACGATTTGGTCCTAACTGGTACGAAATCAAACGAAATGGTATGAAATGGAACAAACAGGTACGAAATCGAACGAACGGGTATAAACTCGTACGAGTTTTACAATATGGGCCAAATAGTACGATTTGATCCGAACTGGTACGAACAGGTACGAAACCGTACAAAATGGTATGAACTAGTACGAACTAAAAAAAATGGTTCGAAATCGTACCAGTTTATACAATATGGGATAAATCGTACGATTTGATCCGAACTGGTACGAAATCACACGAAATGGTATGAAATGGTACAAACAGGTACGAAATCGTACGAATGGGTACGAACTCAAAAAAATGGTACGAACTCGTTTGAGTATGTACAATATGGGCCAAATTGTACGATTTGGTCCGAACTGGTACGAAATCTCACGAAATGGTATGAAATGGTACAAACAGGTACGAAATCGTACGAACTGGTACGAGTTTGTACAATATGGGCCAAATCGTACGATTTGGTCCGAACTGGAACAAAATCATACGAAATGGTACAAACAGGTACGAAATCATACGAATTTGTACAATATGGGCCAAATCGTATGATTTAGTCCGAACTGGAACAAAATCACATGAAATGGTACAAACAGGTACAAAATCGTACGAACTCGTAAGAGTATGTACAATATGGGCCAAATTGTACGTCTGGTCTGAACAGGTACGAAATCAAACGAAATGGTGTGAACTAGTTCGTACTCGAAAAAATGCTACAAAATCGTACCAGTTTATACAATATGGGCCAAATCGTACGATTTGGTCCTAACTGGTACGAAATGGTATGAAATGGAAAAAACAGGTACGAAATCGTACGAACGGGTATAAACTCGAACGAGTTTTACAATATGGGCCAAATAGTACGATTTGATCCGAATAGGTACGAAACCGTACAAAATGGTATGAACTAGTACGAACTCAAAAAAATGGTTCGAAATCGTACCAGTTTATACAATATGGGATAAATCGTACGATTTGGTCCGAACTGGTACGAAATCACACGAAATGGTATGAAACGGTACAAACATGTACGAAATCGTACGAAATCATACGAACGGGTACGAACTCAAAAAAATGGTACGAACTCGTTTGAGTATGTACAATATGGGCCAAATCGTACGATTTGGTGCGAGCAGGTACGAAATCACACGAAATGGTACGAAAAATGGTACAAACAGGTATGAAATCGTACGAACTCGTACGAGTATGTACAATGTGGGCCAAAAGGTACGATATGGTCCGAACAGGTACGAATTCACTCGAAATGGTGTTAATAGGTACGAAATCGTACGAAATGGTATGAACTAGTTCGTACTCGAAAAAATGGTACGAAAACGTACCAGTTTATACAATATGGGATAAGTCGTACGATTTGGTCCGAACTGGTACGAAATCACACGAAATGGTATGAAATGGTACAAACAGGTACGAAATCCTACGAACAGGTACGAACTCAAAAAAATGGTACGAACTCGTACGAGTATGTACAATATGGGCCAAATCATACGATTTGGTCCGAACTGGTAGGAAATCACAAGAAATGGTATGAAATGGTACAAACAGGTACGAAATCGTACGAACTCGTACGAGTTTGTACAATATGGGCCAAATCGTACGATTTGGTCCGAACTGGTACGAAATCACACGAAATGGTATGAAATGGTACATATAGGTACGAAATCGTACAAACGGGTACGAACTCAAAAAAATGGTACGAACTCGTTTGAGTGTGTACAATATGGGCCAAATCGTACAATTTGGTCCGAACTGGTACAAAATCACACGAAATGGTATGAACAGGTACGAAATCGTACGAAATGGTATGAACTAGTACGAACTCGAAAAAATGGCACGAGATCGTACCAGTTTATACAATATGGGCCATATCGTACGATTTGGTCCGAATTGGTACGAAATAACACGAAATGGTATGAAATGGTACAAACAGGTACGAAATCGTACGAACTCATACGAGTATGTACAATATAGGACAAATTGTACGATCTGGTTCGAACAAGTATGAAATGGTACAAACAGGTACGAAATCGTACGAACGGGTATAAACTCGTACGAGTTTGTACAATATGGGCCAAATTATACGATTTGATCCGAACTGGTACGAACCGGTACGAAATCGTACAAAATGGTATGAACTAGTACGAACTCAAAAAAATAATTCGAAATCGTACAAGTTTATACAATATGGGATAAATCGTACGATTTGGTCCGAACTGGTACGAAATCACACGAAATGGTACGAAATAGTACAAGCAGGTACGAAATCGTACGAACGGGTATAAACTCGTACGAGTTTGTACAATATGGGCCAAATTCTACGATTTGATCCGAACTGGTACGAACAGGTACGAAATCACACGAAATGGTATGAGGTACAATCAGGTACGAAATTGTACTAACTGGTACCAAATCGAAAGAATGGTATGAACTCGTACGAGTACAAACAATATGGGCCAAATCATACGATTTGCTCCGAACTGGTACGAAATCACATGAAATGGTACAAATAGTTACGAAATCGTGCGAACTGGTACCAACTCGTACGAGTTGGTACAATATGGGCCAAATCGTACAATTTGGTCCGAACTGGTACGAAATCACACGAGATGGTATGAATAGGTACGAAATGGTACGAACTAGTACGAACTCGATAAAATGGTACGAAATCTTACCAGTTTATTCAATATGGGCCAAATCGTACGATTTGGTCTGAACTGGTACGAAATCATATGAACTCGTACGAACTGGTACGAACTCGAAAAATGGACGAACTCGTACGAGTCTGTACAATATGGGCCAAATTGTACGACTTGGTCCGAACTGGTACGAAATCACACGAAATGGTGTTAATAGGTACGAAATCGTACAAAATGGTATGAATTAGTACGAACTCGAATAAATGGTACAAAATCGTACCAGTTTATACAATATTGGCCAAAGCGTACGATTTGGTTCGAACTGGTACGAAATCATACGAAATGGTATGAAATAGTACAAATAGGGACGAAATTGTACGAACAGGTACGAACTCGAAAAAAAGGTACGAACTCGTATGAGTCTGTACAATATGGGTCAAATCGTACGATTTGGTTCGAACTGGTACGAAATCACACGAAATGGTATGAAATGGTACAAACAGGTACGAAATCGTACGAACTCGTACGAGTATGTACAATATGGGCCAAATTGTACGATTTTGTCCGAACTGGTACGAAATCACATGAGATGGTATGAGCAGCTACGAAATGGTCCGAACTGGTGCGAAATCACACGAAATGGTATGATATGGTACAAAGAGGTACGAAATCCTACGAACAGATACAAACTCAAAAAAATGGTACGAACTCGTATGAGTATGTACAATATGGGCCAAATCATACGATTTGGTCCGAACTGGTTCGAAATCACACGAAATGGTATGAAATGGTACAAACAGGTACGAAATCGTAAGAACTCGTACGAGATTGTACAATATGGGCCAAATCATACGATTTGGTCTGAACTGGTACGAAATCACACAAAATGGTATGAAATAGTACAAACAGGTACGAAATCGTACGAACAGGTACGAACTCAAAAAAATGGTACGAACTCGTTTGAGTATGTTCAATATGGGCCAAATCGTACAATTTGGTCCGAACTAGTAAGAAATCAAACGAAATGGTATGAAATGGAAGAAACAGGTACGAAATCGTACGACGGGTATAAACTCATACGAGTTTGTACAATATGGGCCAAATAGTAGGATTTGATCCGAACTGGTACGAACAGGTACGAAACCGTACAAAATGGTATGAACTAGTACGAACTCAAAAAAATGGTTCAAAATCGTACTCGTTTAGACAATATGGGATAAATCGTACGATTTGGTCCGAACTGGTACGAAATCACACAAAATGGTATGAAATGGTACAAACCGGTACGAAATCCTACGAACAGGCACGAACTCAAAAAAATGGTACGAACTCGTACGAGTATGTACAATATGGGCCAAACCGTACGATTTTGTTAGAACTGGTACGAAATCACACGAAATGGTATGAAATGGTACAAACAGGTACGAAATCGTATGAACTGGTACGAGTTTGTACAATATGGGCCAAATCGTACGATTTTGTCTTAACTGGTACGAAATCACACGAAATGGTATGAAATGGTACAAACAGGTACGAAATCGTACGAACTCGTACGAGTATGTACAATATGGGCCAAATTGTACGATCTGGTCCGAACAAATACTAAATCACACGAAATGGTGTTAATAGGTACGAAATCGTACGAAATGGTATGAACTAGTACGAACTCGAAAAAATGGTACGAAATCGTACCAGTTTAAACAATATGGGCCAAATCGTACGATTTGGTCCGAACTGGTATGAAATCAAACGAAATGGTATGAAATGGAACAAACAGGTATGAAATCGTACGAACGGGTATAAACTCGTACGAGTTTGTACAATATGGGCCAAATAGTAGGATTTGATCCGAACTGGTATGAACAGGTACGAAACCGTACAAAAAGGTATGAACTAGCACGAACTGATTTGATCCGAACTGGTACGAACAGGTACGAACAGGTACGAAACCGTACAAAATGGTATGAACTAGCACGAACTCAAAAAAACGGTTCGAAATCGTTCCAGTTTATACAATATGGGCCAAATCGTACGATTTGGTCCGAACTGGTACGAAATCACACGAAATGGTATGAAATGGTACAAACAGGTACGAAATCGTACGAACGGGTATAAACTCGTACGAGTTTGTACAATATGGGCCAAATTATACGATTTGATCCGAACTGGTACGAACAGGTACGAAATCGTAGAAAATGGTATGAACAAGTACGATTTCAAAAAAATGATTCGAAATCGTACGAGTTTATACAATATGGGATAATTCGTACGATTTGGTCCGAACTGGTACGAAATCACACGAAATGGTATGAAATAGTACAAGCAGGTACGGAATCGTACGGACGGGTACCAACTCGTACAAGTTTGTACAGCATGGGTCAAATTGTACAATTTGGGCCGAACTGGTACAAAATCACACGAAATCTTACCAGTTTATACAATATGGGCCAAATCGTACGATTTGGTCCGAACTAGTACGAAATCATATGAAGTTGTAAGAAATGGTACAAAGAGGTACGAAATCGTACGAACTTGAAAAAATGGTACGAACTCGCACTAGTCTGTACAATATGGGCCAAATTATATGACTTGGTCCGAACTGGTAGGAAATCACACGAAATGGTGTTAATAGGTACGAAATCGTACGAAATGGTATGAATTAATACGAACTCGAATAAATGGTACGAAATCGTACCAGTTTATACAATATGGGCCAAATCGTACGATTTGGTCCGAACTGGTATGAAATCAAACGAAATGGTATGAAATGGAACAAACAGGTACGAAATCGTACGAACGGGTATAAACTCGTACGAGTTTGTACAATATGGGCCAAATAGTAGGATTTGATCCGAACTAGTATGAACAGGTACGAAACCGTACAAAAAGGTATGAACTAGCACGAACTGATTTGATCCGAACTGGTACGAACAGGTACGAAACCGTACAAAATGGTATGAACTCGCACGAACTCAAAAAAACGATTCGAAATCGTTCCAGTTTATACAATATGGGCCAAATCGTACGAATTGGTCCGAACTGGTACGCAATCACACGAAATGGTATGAAATGGTACAAACAGGTACGAAATCGTACGAACGGGTATAAACTCGTACGAGTTTGTACAATATGGACCAAATTATACGATTTGATCCGAACTGGTACGAAATCGTACAAAATGGTATGAACTAGTACGAACTCAAAAAAATGATTCGAAATCGTACCACTTTATACAATATGGGATAAATCGTACGATTTGGTCCGAACTGGTACGAAATCACACGAAATGGTATGAAATAGTACAAGCAGGTACGAAATGGTACGGACGGGTACCAACTCGTACAAGTTTGTTCAACATGGGTCAAATTGTACAATTTGGTCCGAACTGGTACAAAATCACACGAAATGGTATGAAAAGGTACGAAATCGTTCGAAATAGTATGAAGTAGTACGAACTCGAAAAAATGGTACGAGATCGTACTAGTTTATACAATATGGGCCATATCGTACGATTTGGTCCAAACTGGTACGAAATCACACGAAATGGAATGAAATGGTACAACTAGGTACGAAATCGTACGAACTGGTACGAAATTGTACAATATGGGCCAAATCGTACGATTTGCTCCGAACTGGTACGAAATCACATGAAATGGTATGAAATGGTACAAACAGGTACGAACTCATTCGAACTCGTACGAAACTCGTACGAGTATGTACAATATGGGCCAAATCGTACGATTTGGTCCGGATTGGAACGAAATCCCATGAAATGGTACAAATAGTTACGAAATCATACAAACTGGTACCAACTCGTACGAGTTGGTACAATATGAGCCAGATCGTACAATTTGGTCCGAACTGGTACGAAATCACACGAGATGGTATGAATAGTTACTAAATGGTACGAACTAGTACGAACTCGAAAAAATGGCACGAAATCTTACCAGTTTATACAATATGGGCCAAATCGTACGATTTGGTCCGAACAGGTACGAAATTATATGAAATTGTATGAAATGGTACAAACAGGTACGAAATCGTACGAACTGGTACGAACTCGAAAAAATGGTACGAACTCGTACGAGTCTGTACAATATGAGCCAAAATGTACGACTTGGTCCGAACTGGTACGAAATCACACGAAATGGTGTTAATAGGTACGAAATCGTACGAAATGGTTTGAACTAGTACGAACTCGAAAAAATGGTACGAAATCGTACCAGTTTATACAATATTGGCCAAATCGTACGATTTGGTCCGAACAGATACGAAATGGTATGAAATAGTACAAATAGGTACGAAATCGTACGAACAGGTACGAACTCGAAAAAAAGGTACGAACTCGTACGAGTATGTACAATATGGGCCAAATCGTACGATTTGGTCCGAACTGGTACGAAATCACACGTAATGGTATGAAATGGTACAAACAGGTACGAAATCGTACGAACTCGCACGAGTTTGTAAAATATGGGCCAAATCATACGATTTGGTCCGAAATGGTACGAAATCACACAAAATGGTATGAAATAGTACAAACAGGTACGAAATCGTACGAACAGGTACGAACTCAAAAAATGGTACGAACCCGTTTGAGTATGTACAATATGGGCCAAATCATACGATTTGGTCCGAACTGGTACGAAGTCAAACGAAATGGTATGAAATGGAACAAACAGGTACGAAATCGTACGAACGCGTATAAAGTCATACGAGTTTGTACAATATGGGCCAAATAGTAGGATTTGATCCGAACTGGTACGAACAGGTACGAAACCGTACAAAATGGTATGAACTAGAAAAAATGGTACGAACTCGCACCAGTCTGTGCAATATGGGCCAAATTGTACGACTTGGTCCGAACTGGTAGGAAATCACACGAAATGGTGTTAATAGGTATGAAATCGTACGAAATGGTATGAATTAGTACGAACTCGAATAAATGGTACGAAGTCGTACCAGTTTATACAATATGGGCCAAATCGTACGATTTGGTCCGAACTGGTATGAAATCAAACGAAATGGTATGAAATGGAACAAACAGGTTCGAAATCGTACGAACGAGTATAAACTCATACGAGTTTGTACAATATGGGCCAAATAGTAGGATTTGATCCGAACTGGTATGAACAGGTACGAAACCGTACAAAAAGGTATGAACTAGCACGAACTGATTTGATCCGAACAGGTACGAAACCGTACAAAATGGTATGAACTAGCACGAACTCAAAAAGACGGTTCGAAATCGTTCCAGTCTATACAATATGGGCCAAATCGTACGATTTGGTCCGAACTGGTACGAAATCACACGAAATGGTATGAAATGGTACAAACAGGTACGAAATCGTACGAACGGGTATAAACTCGTACGAGTGTGTACAATATGGGCCAAATTATACGATTTGATCCGAACTAGTACGAACAGGTACGAAATCGTACAAAATGGTATGAACTAGTACGAACTCAAAAAAATGATTCGAAATCGTACCAGTTTATACAATATGGGATAAATCGTACGATTTGGTCCGAACTGGTACGAAATCACACGAAATGGTATGAAATAGTACAAGCAGGTACGAAATGGTACGGACGGGTACCAACTCGTACAAGTTTGTACAACATGGGTCAAATTGTACAATTTGGTCCGAACTTGTTCAAAATCACACGAAAAGGTATGAACAGGTACGAAATCCTTCGAAATGGTATGAACTAGTACGAACTCGAAAAAATGGTACGAGATCGTACCTGTTTATACAATATGGGCCATATCGTACGATTTGGTCGAAACTGGTACGAAATCACACGAAATGGAATGAAATGGTACAACTAGGTACGAAATCGTACGAACTGGTACGAACTCGTACGAGTTTGTACAATATGGGCCAAATCGTACGAATTGCTCTGAACTGGTACGAAATCACAAGAAATGGTATGAAATGGTACAAACAGGTACGAACTCATACGAACTCGTACGAAACTCGTACGAAACTCGTACGAGTATGTACAATATGGGCCAAATCGTACGATTTGGTCCGGATTGGAACGAAATCACATGAAATGGTACAAATAGTTACGAAATCGTACAAACGGGTACCAACTCGTACGAGTTGGTACAATATGAGCCAGATCGTACAATTTGGTACGAACTGGTACGAAATCACACGAGATGGTATGAATAGTTACTAAATGGTACGAACTAGTACGATCTCGAAAAAATGGTACGAAATCTTACCAGGTTATACAATATGGGCCAAATCGTACGATTTGGTCCGAACTGGTACGAAATTATATGAAATTGTATGAAATGGTACAAACAGGTACGAAATCGTACGAACTGGTACGAACTCGAAAAAATGGTACGAACTCATACGAGTCTGTACAATATGAGCCAAATTGTACGACTTGGTCCGAACTGGTACGAAATCACACGAAATGGTGTTAATAGGTACGAAATCGTACGAAATGGTTTGAACTAGTACGAACTCGAAAAAATGGTACGAAATCGTACCAGTTTATACAATATTGGGAAAATCGTACGATTTGGTCCGAATTGGTAAGAAATGGTATGAAATAGTACAAATAGGTACGAAATCGTACGAACAGGTACGAACTCGAAAAAAAGGTACGAACTCGTATGAGTCTGTACAATATGGGCCAAATCGTACGATTTGGTTTGGCCGAACGATTTGGTCCGAACTGGTACGAAATCACACGAAATGGTATGAAATGGTACAAATAGGTACGAAATCGTACGAACTTGTACGAGTATGTACAATATGGGCCAAATTGTACGATTTTGTCCGAACTGGTACGAAATCACATGAGATGGTATGAACAGCTACGAAATTGTCCGAACTGGTACGAAATCAAACGAAATGGGATGAAATGGAACAAACAGGTACGAAATCGTACGAACGGGTATAAACTCGTACGAGTTTGTACAATATGGGCCAATTAGTACGATTTGATCCAAACTGGTACGAGCAGGTACGAAACCGTACAAAATGGTATGAACTAGTACGAACTCAAAAAAACGGTTCGAAATCGTTCCAGTTTATACAATATGGGATAAATCGTACGATTTGGTCCGAACTGGTACGAAATCAAACGAAATGGTATGAAATGGTACAAAGAGGTACGAAATCCTACGAACAGGTACGAACTCATAAAATTGGTACGAACTCGTACGAGTATGTACAATATGGGCCAAATCATACGATTTTGTCCGAACTGGTAAGAAATCACACGTAATGGTATGAAATGGTACAAACAGGTGCGAAATCGTACGAACTCGTACGAGTTTGTAAAATATGGGCCAAATCATACGATTTGGTCCGAACTGGTACGAAATCACACAAAATGGAATGAAAAAGTACAAACAGGTACGAAATCGTACGAACAGGTACGAACTCAAAAAAATGGTACGAACTCGTTTGAGTATGTACAATATGGGCCAAATCGTACGATTTGGTCCGAATTGGTACGAAATCAAACGAAATGGTATGAAGTGGAACAAACAGGTACGAAATCGTACGAACGGGTATAAAGTCATACGAGTTTGTACAATATGGGCCAAATAGTAGGATTTGATCCGAACTGGTACGAAACCGTACAAAATGGTATGAACTAGTACGAACTCAAAGAAATGGTTCGAAATCGTACCCGTTTATACAATATGGGATAAATCGTACGATTTGGTCCGAACTGGTACGAAATCACACGAAATGGTATGAAATGGTACAAACAGGTACGAAATCATACGAATAGGTACGAACTCAAAAAAAGGGTATGAACCCGTACGAGTATGTACAATATGGGCCAAACCGTACGATTTCGTCCGAACTGGTATGAAATGGTACAAACAGGTACGAAATCGTACGAACTGGTAAGAACTCGTACGAGTTTGTACAATATGGGCCAAATCGTACGATTTTGTCTTAACTGGTACGAAATATCACGAAATGGTTTGAAATGGTACAAACAGGTACGAACTCGTACGAGTATGTACAATATGGGTCATATTGTACGATCTGTTCCGAACAAGTACGAAATCACACGAAATGGTGTTAATAGGTACGAAATCGTACGAAATGGTATGAACTAGTACGAACTCGAAAAAATGGTACGAAATCGAACCAGTTTATACAATATGGGCCAAATCGTACGATTTGGTCCGAACTGGTATGAAATCAAACGAAATGGTATGAAATTGAACAAACAGGTACGAAATCGTACGAACGGGTATAAACTTGTACGAGTTTGTACAATATGGGCCAAATAGTAGGATTTGATCCCAACTGGTATGAACAGGTACGAAACCGTACAAAAAGGTATGAACTAGCACGAACTGATTTGATCCGAACTGGTACGAACAGGTACGAAACCGTACAAAATGGTATGAAATGGTACAAACAGGTACGAAATCATACGAATGGGTATAAACTCGTACGGGTTTGTACAATATGGGCCAAATTATACGATTTGATCCGAACTGGTACGAAATCGTACAAAATGGTATGAACTAGTACGAACCCAAAAAAAAATGATTCGAAATAGTAACGGTTTATACAATATGGGATAAATCGTACGATTTGGTTCGAACAGGTACGAAATCACACGAAATGGTATGAAATAGTACAAGCAGGTACGAAATCCTACAAAGAGGTACGAACTCAAAAAAATGGTACGAACTCGTACGAGTATGTACAATATGGGCCAAATCATACGATTTGGTCCGAACTGGTACGAAATCACACGAAATGGTATGAATTGGTACAAACAGGTACGAAATCGTACGAACTCATACGAGTATGTACAATATGGGCCAAATTTTTACGATCTGGTCCGAGCAGGTACGAAATCACACGAAATGGTGTTAATAGGTATAAAATCGTTCGAAATGGTATGAACTAGTACGAACTCGAAAAAATGGTACGAAATCGTACCAGTTTATAAAATATGGGCCAAATAGTACGATTTGGTCTGAACTGGTACGAAATCAAACGAAATGGTATGAAATGGAACAAACAGGTACGAAATCATACGAAAGGGTATAAACTCGTACGAGTTTGAACAAAATGGGCCAAATAGTACGATTTGATCCAAACTGGTACGAAATCATACAAAATGGTATGAACTAGTACGAACTCAAAAAAATTGTTCGAAATCGTAGCAATATGGGATAAATCGTACGATTTGGTTCGAACTGGTACGAAATCACACGAAATGGTATGAAATGGTACAAACAGGTACGAAATCGTACGAACTGGTACAAACTCGTATGAGTTTGTACAATATGGGCGAAATCGTACGATTTGGTCCGAACTGGTACAAAATCACACGAAATGGTATGAAATGGTACAAACAGGTACGAAATCGTACGAACGGGTACGAAATCACACGAAATGGTATGAAATGGTACCAACAGGTACGAAATCGTACGAACTCGTACGAGTTTGTACAATATGGGCCAAATAGTACGATTTGATCCGAACTAGTACAAAATCACACGAAATGGTATGAAATCGTACAAAGAGGTACGAAATCGTACGAACTCGTAAGAGTTTGTACGATATGGGCCGAATCATAAGATTCGGTCCGAACAGGAAAAAAATCACAAGAAATGGTATCAAATTGTAAAAACAGTTACGAAATCGTATGAACTGGTACCAACTCGTACAAGTTTGTACAACATGGGTCAAATTGTACAATTTGGTCCGAACTGGTACAAAATCACACGAAATGGTATGAACAGGTACAAAATCATTCGAAATGGTATGAACTAGTACGAACTCGAAAAAATGGTACGAGATCGTACCAGTATATACAATATGGGCCATATCGAACGATTTGGTCCGAACTGGTACGAAATCACACGAAATGGTAGGAGGTACAATCGGGTACGAACTCGTACGAGTATGTACAATATGGGCCAAGTCGTCTGATTTGGTCCAAACTGGTGCGAAATCACACGAAATGGAATGAAACGGTACAACTAGGTACGAAATCGTACGAACTGGTACGAACTCGTACGAGTTTGTACAATATGGGCCAAATCGTACGATTTGATCCGAACTGGTACGAACAGGTACGAAACCGCACAAAATGGTATGAACTAGTACGAACTCAAAAAAATGGTTTAAAATCGTACCCGTTTATACAATATGGGATATTCGTACGATTTGGTCCGAACTGGTACGAAATCACACGAAATGGTATGAAATGGTACAAACAAGTACAAAATCGTACGAACAGGTACGAACTCGTACGAGTATGTACAATATGGGCCAAATCGTACGATTTGGTCCGAACTGGTATGAAATCACACGAAATGGTATGAAATGGTACAAACAGGTACGAAATCGTACGAAATCGTACGAACGGGTACGAACTCAAAAAAATGGTACGAACTCATTTGAGTATGTACAATATGAGCCAAATGGTACGATTTGGTCCGAACTGGTACGAAGTCACACGAAATGGTAAGAAATGGTACAAACAGGTACGAAATTGTTCGAACTCGTACGAGTTTGTACGATATGGGCCAAATCATAAGATTTGGTCCGAACTGATACGAAATCACACGAAATGGTATGAAATGGTACAAACAGCTACGAAATCGTATGAACTGGTACCAACTCGTACAAGTTTGTACAACATGGGTCAAATCGTACAATTTGATCCGAACTGGTACAAAATCACACGAAATGGTATGAACAGGTACGAAATCGTACGAAATGGTATGAACTAGTACGAACTCGAAAAAATGGTACAAGATCGTACCAGTTTATACAATATGGGCCATATCGTACGATTTGGTCCGAACTGGTACGAAATAACACGAAATGGTATGAAATGGTACAAACAGGTACGAAATCGTACGAACTCGTACGAGTATGTACAATATGGGACAAATTGTACAATCTGGTTCGAACAGGTATGAAATCACACGAAATGGTGTTAGTAGGTACGAAATTGTACAAAATGGTATGAACTAGTACGAACTCGAAAAAATGGTACGAAATCGTACCGGCTTATACAATATGGGCCAAAGCGTACGATTTGGTCCGAACTGGTACGAAATCAAACGAAATGGTATGAAATGGAACAAACAGGTACGAAATGGTACGAACGGGTATAAACTCGTTCGGGTTTGTACAAAATGGGCCAAATAGTAGGATTTGATCCGAACTGGTACGAACAGGTACGAAATCGTACAAAATGGTATGAACTAGTACGTACTCAAAAAAATGGTTCGAAATAGTACCAGTTTATACAATATATGGGAAAAATCGTACGATTTGGTACGAACTGGTACGAACTCGAAAAAATGGTACGAACTCGTAAGAGTCTGTACAATATGGGCCAAATCTTACGACTTGGTCCGAACTGGTACGAAATTACGCGAAATGGTATTAATAGGTACGAAATCGTACGGAACGGTATGAACTAGTACGAACTCGAAAAAATGGTACAAAATCGTACCAGTTTATACAATATGGGCCAAATCGTACGATCTGGTCCGAACTGGTACGAAATCATATGAAACGGTATGAAATAGTACAAATAGGTACGAAATCGTACGAACATTTACGAACTCGTAAAAATGGTACGAACTCGTATGAGTCCGTACAATATGGGCCAAATCGAACGATTTGGTCCGAACTGGTACGAAATCACAAGAAATTGTATGAAATGGTACAAACAGGTACGAAATCGTACGAACTCGTACGAGTATGTACAATATGGGCCAAATTGTACGATTTGGTCCGAACAGGCACGAAATCACACGAAATGGTGTTAATAGGTGCGAAATCGTACGAAATGGTATGAACTAGTACGAACTCGAAAAAATGATACGAAATCGTACCAGTTTATACAATATGGGCCAAATCGTACGATTTCATCCGAACTGATACGAAATAAGAAAGAAATGGTATAAAATGGAACAACAGGTACGGAATCGTAGGAACGAGTACGAACTCAAAAAAATGGTACGAACTCGTTTGAGTATGTACAATATGGGCCAAATCGTACGATTTCGTCCGAACTGGTTCGAAATCACACGAAATGGTATGAAAATGGTATAAACAGGAACGAAATCGTACGAACTCATACGAGTATGTACAATATGTGCCAAATTGTGCGATTTGGTCCGAACAGGTACGAAATCACACGAAATGGTGTTAATAGGTACGAAATGGTATGAACTAGTACGAACTCGAAAAAATGGTACGAAATCGTACCAGTTTATACAATATGGGCCAAATCGTACGATTTGGTCCGAACAGGTACGAAATCAAACGAAATGGTATAAAATGGAACAAACAGGTACGAAATCGTATGAACGGGTATAAACTCGTACGAGTTTGTACAAAATGGGCCAAATAGTACGATTTGATCCAAACTGGTACGAATAGGTACGAAATCGTACAAAATGGTATGAACTAGTACGAACTCAAAAAAATGGTTCAAAATCGTACCAGTTTATTCAATATGGGATAAATCGTACGATTTGGTCCGAACTGGTACGAAATCACACGAAATGGTACAAACAGGTACGAACTGGTATGAACTCGTACGAGTTTGTACAATATGGGCCAAATCGTACGATTTGGTCCGAACTGGAACGAATGCACACGAAATGGTATGAAATGGTACAAACAGGTACGAAATCGTACGAACGGGTACGAACTCAAAAAAATGGTACGAACTCGTTTGAGTATGTACAATATTTACCAAAGAAGGTTCTTTTATGGTTATCGCACGCATGTTTGGTTACCTTATTCTTCCACACATCCAGAATCAAGGAATCAATTTGTTGTTGTGCTTGTCAGACTTTCTTACTATGAGTGTCCGCCAAGGGCCATCCGATACCTTTCCTATGTTCCCTTAGAATTAGTGGTAATTTTTCCTGTTTAGAGTCAATGTTAGCTGAAATAATCACAGACAAATTTTTACTTCCCTTTAAATATACGCATTTAGAGTTTTCAGGGAGTTGTTTAAGCTCTACAACATGTGGCTGCTCAATGGAAGCAACAACAACACCCACAACATCACCTATGGAAAGTGTATCAACTTGGAAGGTATTTTCAATCTTAGCACTAACAGAAAGATTATCAGAACATGTATAATCAACCAAACCATCAAGCAATTCCATATTACAAAGGGAATGCTCTTTCATGGGGTCTTTTTTAGTCAACACTTCTCTTTGAGGGAAAGGGAATGGTGGTGTGTATTACTCATCAACAACATGTTCAACAGTCGTGTTATTTTCCATAGCAATAGATTTAGTTACCTCTGGAGTTTCAACAAGAGTAACTGCACTGACAATGGGAGGATTTGGGACATTAGGATTCACTACTTCCTGGGCAAGCAGTTGGTTTGATCTTTGAACCTGTATCTGATTAACTGTCCAACTATTATCTCCAATTTCTTTTTTTAGATAGGCAAGTGTCGTGGTTAGTGGGTTAGGTGTTAGTAGTTAGAGGGGTGGGGGTATGGGGATCGAACCCCAGTTCTCCTGCATAAACTCCATCAGGTGTCCCATTGGCCATTAGGCCAACCTACCAGGGACTATCTCCAATTTCTTAAGTGTGGAATCCGTTGTTTGTTGGAATTGGAGATTTTGAATAGCCATCTGTGTAATGAGGTCCTAGAGTGAAGGTTCATAAACAACATCCATGTTTTAGTCAACAGAATCAGAATTAGAGTTAGAATCAAAGAAGTTATGCTAAAATTAAGGTAGAAAATAAAAAACGAATCAAACCTAATCTAAAAAATATAAAATCTGCACTAAAATCTAACGAAAACCAAAAGAAGATTATGCAAAATTTTTTGGATTTTTTTGACAATGCGAAAAATTCAAACAATTAAAACGAAATTGTAAATGAGGTAATTTCGGATTTTTCGGCCTCAGCTCCCAATAGGGAGTTCTACTCCTTGATTTTTTTTCTGATTTACTGAACAATTTTCGGAGCAATTTGACAAGCTCACCCGAAAAACCGATTTTTTTCACCTAATTTGAGCCAGAATTGAACGAAGCCGAAATCGACAGAACCTACAAAGAAGCAAAACTAAAAAAAAAGGTTAGTGGTTAGTGGGGTTTTTGAAGTTGGAAATCCCTAGTTAGAGATCCCCGGCAACGACGCCAATTTGATCAGCGGTCGAACGCGGGTCAAAATAATTATAAAGATATAAAATATAGTACAAGGAAGGTAACATTGGTCGTCTCACAAGGACCTCTGAATTAAAGACTACCAGAATCAAAAACGAAAGTAACAATAAAAGGAGGTTTTTTAGGACTAACTAAACAAGCGTTAATCAGTTGATACGACTCACGCTGTTTTAAAGCAAGCGTCAAAAAAATGTGTTCAATCAATCGTAATAGTGAACAAGCGTGGGTAACACAATTAACATCATAAATGAATTCTATCAATCCTGTAAACAAGCGTCATAGACTCTATCAATTCCTATCGAAACTAGATTAAACAGGCGATAAAATAATTTGAATAATGAAAGTTTCAAAATAGAATCATCATTAAGTGATTAAGCAAAACTGAATCATAAAACGAATCACCTAAGCAAATCACAGAGTTTGAGTAATTAAGCAAAACACAAATCGAATTTGCAGCAAGAACTACGGAGATGGAATTGATAGAGAAAGAATTAAAACCATAAAAACAAAATAAACATTAAGCACTGAACCTCAAAATCCTTACAAGCAGCACCATTCACCAATAGGTTGATATACGACTTAAGCTTCCATGGAGGTTAGAGCTCAACAACGTAAAATTGAAAAGGAATGCGTAAGAGAAGTAAAACGACTGCTGACCAGCCAAATCTATAAGGCAGAAACGAAATACCTAATCCCTAGATGAGTTATTGGATAAAACCCCGTTAACAAACTAATATTCGGCCCAAAACCCGTTTTACACAGTACTGCTTCGGTAATTCGCAGTTTTAACCTTCAATACTTCAGAATTGGGTTTCGAGCTCAACAGAAGAATTGTAGCTCTATTCCTTTACCTTTCCAACGCATGCTTGCACGCCTCAATCGGATAACCACAGTCAAAGTTATGACCTGAAGAGTAGATAGGGGTCAATATGCAATAAAAACAAGAATTAATCAAGAAATTACTATATTGCTCAAATAAGACCCAAAATCTAGAAACGCGCTAAGACTTAAATATTAGACACAGAAGGCAATCAAAAATACCAAGTGAAAAGCTATAAAGAGTGCATTAAAATGACCTGATCAGGGACCTAGTCTTAAGAGGGGCAGACATCGGACGGAAAAACGCTAGACATGGGAAACCCGCCCCTAACTGGGAAGGACCTTATCGAGTAGTCGCCAAGACAGGACTATGAGCTTACTCACTAGAGACCCTAGGAAAAGCGACCATCCCAAGGACTTGGAATGCTACCAAGCTTAAGAAATATTATAGCTGAAGGGATCAGCTCAGATATAGGCAAAAGCCATGAATGAAATTTTAATCATTTGAAAAATCTGTTATTTACTAGTCTATACTCAAAGAGATTAGTAAAGGCCTACTCGGTCCCCCTATCCAAAATAGACCCGAGTTACCTATCGGAAGTCGGATCAAAGGGATCGGAATAGCCTATAACCTATAAAGGTTCAATATGAAAATAAGGCCTACTCGATACCTTGATCCAAAATAGACCCGAGTTACCAATCGGAAGTCGGATCAAAGGGATCAGAATAGCCTATAACCTATAAAGGTTCAATATGAAAATAAGGCCTACTCGATCCCTCGATCCAAAATAGACACGAGTTATCTCTCGCAAGTCAGACCAAAGAGATCTGATGAGGACATGGAGCACCAAAATGCCATTAAAAGCTTAGGAGGTCCAATGACTAGGGCAAGGTCAAAGAGAGTCCAAGAAGGCTTAGTCCAATTCATGACTAAGACCATTGCAAAAGAGGGAAACAATGTAATTGCACCAAAAAGCATGCTTGTCATACAAGCTATGGAGGAGGCGCAATTTGCATGACAAAGGCACCAAATTTATTTCATTTTATTAAATAAAAAGTGCATGTGACAATTTGATTTATTTGGGACCAAGGCACTAAGTTACTTCATTTCAAGTTATTTTTTTAGTGTGTTTAATCCACTTCAAGTGGTGTGTGTGGCGCATATTTGTGTGAATTGATGGCGCCAACAAACTTGCTGATCAAGGAAGGCAAACTTGCTAACCAAGCAAACTTGCTAATCAAGAAAGGCAATCAAAGGAAAAAGAAATTGCAAGATCCTAATCATTAATGGCGCATTCAATGCCAAATCAACTAGGATATTTTCTTAATTGTTTTGACTAGTATTCTTGTAATTTTTGGATACCCTTTATTTCTTTTCCTTTGTATTCAGCAAGAACCTCCCTTATTATAAATAGGGAGTTTAAGTGTCAATGAAATTTTAGAAAGACTTTATCAAAGATTTTGAGTTCATACTCTTTGGTTCTGGATTGGACCAATTTATTCGATCTTATCAAGAATTCTTTTTCTTGTGGTGATCCTCACACTCATAGGCTTATCCTAAATTCCCCATCCCTAAACCCACGAAATTCTTCACTCCCCCTTTCCCCTTTGTTTATCCTTTTTACACCTAAAAACACAAAAATATAAGTTGCAACCAGAATCTATATTGAAAATCAAAAGAATGGCCACTTTCCACAACAAGGAGGCCATCATGTGGTAATCAGAGCAAGGTTCTAGTTTGTTCAACCAATTTCAGGTTTTGTTTACATCTCTTTTGCTTTTGAGTTTAAAAAATAAATAAATAAAATATTCGAAGAAAAAAAATAAAAAAAATATTCTGGTTGTTTTTCTTCCTTGTTACTATACTCTGAAATTTGCCTACCAAAAAAATAATATACCCTGAAATTTTACTCCTTATTCTAACCCACATTGTTTTGAAGACTTTTCCTTACAATTCCAAGCTTTTTGTGTGTGTGGATTATTATTTGAAATTGTTTTTCTTTGTTTTTATCATTTGCTGGTTTCTTTAAAGAACTGATAAGAGTTATGGATCCTCAAAATCGATTACTACTAGAAGCCCTCACGGCAAAAATGAAAGAACTTTTGAAAGAGGAAGTGGAAGGTATACATCAAAGAATTTATCAGTTAGAAAACAGACAAAATAACAGCGACGAGGAGGCTCAGAGGAGAGGAAGGCGTGAAGAGCCTAAAGGAGATAGGTTGGGTGGTATAAAAATAAAAGTACCAAAGTTTGTTGGGAAAAATGATGCGGATGTGTATATGGAATGGGAAACTAAGATTGAACATATTTTTTCCTGTAACAATTACACTAATCTTCAAAAAGTGCAGGTTGCTTCCATTGAATTTACAGATTACGCTTTGGTGTGGTGGGATCAATTGACAAAGGAGAGGAGAAAGCACAATGAGCCAGCCATTGCCACATGGGAGGAGATGAAGAGACTCATGAGGAAGAGATTCATTCCATCATACTACAACAGAGAGTTGCACAAGAAATTGCAGCGGCTCACCCAAGGCAACAAAAGTGTTGATGAGTACTTCAAGGAGATGGAGGTGGCGAAAATTAGAGCCGATGTGGTGGAAGATGAAGAAGCAACCATGGCCAGATTCTTGCATGGTCTAAATCGTGATATAAGTGACATAGTGGAACTACAACACTATGTTCAACTAGACGATTTGGTTCATCAAGCAACAAAGATAGAACAACAACTCAAGAGGAAGGGTCAAATAAGAAGAAGCACTACCACTTCCAATCCCCAAAATTGGAAGAGCAATGTTAAGAATGAAGGTACTTCATCATCCAAAGAAACTGCGGCTGACCCAAAAGGTAAAAACACTACAACTAGTCCTTCTCAAGTTGTTTCAACTAACCGGGTTGTTAAGTGTTTCAAGTGCCAAGGTTTAGGACACATTGCATCTCAATGTCCTACCAAAAGAATGATGCTTGTAGGGGAGGTTGAGGAGGAGGATGAAGGGACTGAAGTGTATGAAGGGGATTTTGATGAGGAGGAGACCCAAATGCCTAGTGGAGAGTTACTTATGATGAAAAGGTTATTGGAAGCCGTGGTAAAGGAGGAAGATACTACTCAAAGGGAGAACATATTTCACTCAAGGTGCCTCATACAAGGCAAGGTATGTTCCCTTATTATTGATGGTGGAAGTTGTACCAATGTTGCCAACACAAGGTTAGTCTCTAAACTCCAACTAGAATCTAAACCACATCCCAAACCATATAAGCTTCAGTGGCTTGTCAATGATATTGAAATGATTGTTGATAAGCTAGTAGAAATTTATTTTTTCAATTGGTAAATATGAGGATGTGGCTGTTTGGGATGTAGTTCCTATGGAGGCTAGTCATGTCTTGTTGGGAAGGCCTTGGCAATTTGACAAAAAGGCCATCCATGATGGGCGTACCAACAAGTATTCCTTTGCTCATCATGAAAAACGAATTGTATTGGCTCCTTTGAGTCCATGTGAGGTGAGAGCTGATCAAAAAGAATTGAGAGAAAAATGTGAAAAAGAAAAAGAAAAAGAGAAAGAGAAAGAAAAAGAAAAAGAAAAAAAAAGAAGAAAAGATCGCCAAAGAAAAAGAGAGAAAAAAGAGTGACAAAAAAAAGATTGATGAAAACAAGAAAGAAAGTTTGATGGCGACAAAAGGGGAGGTTAAAAATGCTATTTTTACAAATCAGCCACTATATTAACTTTTTAGTAAAGAGGTGGCCTTGCTGGAAAATTTACCTAACACTCAAGAATTTCCAAATTGCATAAATTCTCTTTTGCAGGAATTTGAGGAGTTATTTCCTAAGGAAGTACCAAGTGGGTTGCCACCTTTGAGAGGGATTGAACACCACATTGATCTCATCCCAGGGGCCGCGTTGCCTAATAGGCCAGCCTATCGGAGCAATCCGCAACAAACACAAGAGATACAAAAGCAAGTGGTTGAATTGGTAAGTAAAGGTTGGGTAAGAGAAAATTTAAGTCCATGTGCCGTCCTTGTTATTTTAGTTCCTAAGAAAGATGGTAGTTGGAGAATGTGCACTGATTGTAGGGTTGTTAATAATATCACTGTTAAGTATAGACACCCAATACCTAGGTTAGATGACTTGCTTGATGAACTATTTGGTGCATGCTTGTTTTCCAAAATTGATTTGAAAAGTGGATACCATCAAATTAGGATTAGGGAAGGGGATGAATGGAAAACTGCTTTCAAAACTAAATATGGTTTATATGAGTGGTTAGTTATGCCTTTTGGTTTAACTAATGCACCCAGCACTTTCATGAGATTAATGAAGCATGTTTTGAGGGAATTCTTGGGAAAATTTGTTGTTGTATATTTTGATGATATCTTGATATATAGCAAAAATTTGGAGGACCATTGCACTCACCTAAAGGCTATTTTAAATGTGTTACGAAAAGAAAGTTTGTATGCAAACTTGGAAAAATGTGTATTTTGCACAGATCAAGTTATTTTTCTCGGTTTTGTCATAAGCTCTTAAGGAGTACATGTAGATGAAGCAAAGGTGAAGGCAATCAAAGAGTGGCCAACTCCCAAAAGTTCGACTGAGGTAAGAAGTTTTCATGGGTTAGCAAGTTTCTATAGGAGGTTTGTAAAGGACTTTAGTACTATTGCGGCTCCTCTTAATGAAATTGTTAAAAAAGAAATTGGTTTTAAATGGGGTGAGAAACAAGAACAAGCTTTTTCTAACCTTAAAGAAAAGCTCACCCAAGCACCAATTCTAGCATTGCCTAACTTTTCAAAATCTTTTGAAATTGAGTGTGATGCTTCGAATGTTGGGATTGGGGCTGTTTTGATGCAAGAAGGACACCCAATTGCTTATTTTAGTGAGAAATTAAAAGGGGCTGCCCTAAACTTCTCAACTTATGATAAGGAATTGTATGCCTTACTAAGGGCGTTGCAAACATGGCAACATTACTTGCTGCCCAAAAAATTTGTCATTCATAGTGATCATGAGTCGTTGAAGTATCTAAAAGGGCAAGGTAAGTTGAACAAGAGGCATGCCAAATGGGTTGAATTTTTGGAGCAATTTCCTTATGCGATTAAGCATAAGAAGGGTAAAGCCAATGTTGTGGCCGATGCACTATCAAGGAGGTACGCATTACTCTCTACCCTTGAAACTAAAATTTTTGGTCTTGAGCACATTAAGGATTTGTATAAGCATGATCTTGATTTTTCTGCTAAATATGTTGAATGTGTGCATGCTGCCCATAATGGATTTTTTAGGCACAATGATTATTTATTTAAAGAAAAAAGGTTGTGTGTGCCAAAAGGATCCATTAGAGAACTCTTAGTTAAAGAGGCGCATGAGGGGGGCTTAATGGGACATTTTGGTGTTTCTAAAACTTTGGAATTTTTGAAAGAACATTTTTATTGGCCTCACATGAAAGTTGATGTGCAAAAATATTGTGAAAGATGCATTGTTTGCAAAAAGGCCAAATCCAAAGTTATGCCCCATGGGTTGTATACCACATTGCCTGTTTCTGAATATCCCTGGATTGACCTTTCCATGGACTTTGTCTTAGGGTTACCTAGAACAAAGAACGGGAAAGATTCTATTTTTGTTGTTGTGGACAGGTTCTCAAAGATGGCACATTTCATCTCATGCAAAAAGGTGGATGATGTCTGCCACATTGCTGATTTGTTTTTCAAATAAGTGGTGCGCCTACATGGCCTTCCAAAAAGCATAGTGTCCGACCGAGACAGTGATGAAGATTTCAATTCGAGGTCGAATTCTCCTCAAGAGGGAGGGAATGATGAGGACATGGAGCACCAAAATGCCATTAAAAGCTTAGGAGGTCCAATGACTAGGGCAAGGTCAAAGAGACTCCAAGAAGGCTTAGTACAATTCATGACTAAGACCATTGCAAAAGAGGGCAACAATGTAATTGCACCAAAAAGCATGCTTGTCATACAAGCTATGGAGGAGGCGTAATTTGCATGACAAAGGCACCAAATTTATTTCATTTTATTAAATAAAAAGTGCATGTGACCAATTGATTTATTTGGGACCAAGGCACTAAGTTATTTCATTTCAAGTTATTTTTTTAGTGTGTTTAATCCACTTCAAGTGGTGTGTGTGTGGCGCATATTTGTGTGAATTGATGGCGCATTCAAGGCAAACTTGCTAACCAATCAAACTTGCTAATCAAGAAAGGCAATCAAAGGAAAAAGAAATTGCAAGATCCTAATCATTAATGGCGCATTCAATGCCAAATCAACCAGGATATTTTCTTAATTGTTTTGACTAGTATTCTTGTAATTTTTGGGTACCCTTGATTTCTTTTCCTTTGTATTCAGCAAGAACCTCCCTTATTATAAATAGGGAGTTTAAGTGTCAATGAAATTTTAGAAAGACTTTATCAAAGATTTTGAGTTCATACTCTTTGGTTCTGGATTGGACCAGTTTATTCGATCTTATCAAGAATTCTTTTTCTTGTTATGTTACAGTAATATTACAACACACGAAAGTCAAGCGGCGAGAAATTTCTCAACCTCGGAGGCGTCAACTTTAGGGATGAGCCGGACTTCATGCTTGGAGTGGTCGGCGTTGTTCTCCACCAACACACAACCAAGGGCATTCCAATTCATATTGGCTCCCCGAGTCCGAAGAATAACCCCAGGATTCAACACTGCCAGCTGCTCCAAGGCATTTTGAAAAGCCTCATCACCAAATTTCAGGGCGGTCTCGGCAATCTTCTACGGGCTGAAATAGCCTCATCCGGCTTCTTGAAAGCCTCGTCTAGTTCATATGAAACCTTCTTCACCATCCCCTTTAACTCGGCAACCTTTGATTTAAGTCCTTCCAGCTTTTTCAACGCTTCAGCAACAAAGGTCTTCTCTGCATCCTCCGTCTTTTTGGTTAATACACAAACTTGCTAAACGGCAGTATCTTTCTCCGCCTCGGCTATCTCCCGAGCCGCCGCCCCTCCTTTTGCTTCCTCATCGCAACCCAAAAAGCACGTTTGGCAGATTCACAACGAGCCACAGCCTCGTCATGCTCTTTTAAGGGTCGGGCTCTCCCTACTAAGAAACATGTCAAGCTCAATTTCGCAACAGAAGAAGCAAATTGAACAGAAGACAATAAAGCAGTACGTCTTTCAACAAACTTGCGATAGGCTTCAAGGAGCTTAGTCCCAAAGGAAGCTATGCGAAGAACCACCTCGAAAGGATTCCGCTGGAGATCCTCCTGGCTAAAATCCTCAAAATCGGCGATTTCCTCCAACACATCCGAACCAGCAGGAGGATCTTCAAGTCTCAACTTCTTCGGGGAAGCAGGGGGATTCAAATGTCCCCATTTGGTCCTACGCTTTAGGTTGGGACCTTTTTAAGATAGCAAGAGATTCTTGGATTGAAGCTTTGAGAGCCTCGGGTTCAAGCACCTTCTTCCCCTTCTCAGATCCCCCTCCATAGCCGACCAGTGGGTTAGAATCTCGGAGAAGGGGGCAATGGGTGTTAGGAATCGCAGATTGGGCAACAGCCTCTCACAATTCATAAAGGGCAGAAAAAGAAGACATCCTCGCTGCACAACAAAACAAAACGAATCAGTAAACCTCGGAGCGATTAAAGGTTGAAGTAAGCAGTTAAGATGGTGATGCGAAAATTGATCATGAAGAACTTGCAATCAACACAAGTGACAATCACCAAGGAGCTATTGGCGTGGGGTCCTTTGCTAGCCATCATCAAGGACTGAGTTTAATTACTTGGCTATTTTAAGTCATTTAATTGTTACTTGGCTGTTTTGTTTTAGTCATTTAATCACCAAATTAAGACAAATAAATCAGCCATTTGAATCCTATTCTGATCGGTTACAAAGGAGCAAATAAGGAGCATTAAAGACAATTCAAGCCAGCCATTGGAAAAGGAGTTACATAGCTGATAGAATAATGTCATGTTATTACTAGTTTAATTGCTTTTATGTTGCACTTTAAATAAGCTAAATATTTAGCACTATGTTTCGGCTATATATGCCATGTATGCTGGCCATTTTGGAATATATAGAATTCAGTTCAAGAACATAGAATTTGTGTCTACATTTTCGAAAGGTTATTTGCAAGCGTCGTCTTGAGAATAATCCGATTAGCTCAATTGGTGTTGAGTGCTAATCTCTTTGTTAAACTATTGGTGTAGGTTAACATTGCATATCCCTTCTTATCCCACTAAAAACATTCGACAAACACTTCAAAGAATTCGACTAACACTTCACAGAATTCGACTAATATGGGTTGTACCTAGTACATTCGATATTGGTTGTTTGCTTCCGCTACCCTTACGAATTAAAGCACTCTAATTCGTATCAGATGGATATACCGAGAACATTAAGGGAGTCCCCCCGAGGAACCAAATCCATAGCTCGGATATTAATTAAAGGATCTCCTAGAGACATGGATGACCACGATCAGAGAAGATTAAGAGTTACTATATCTGCACCGTGTAATTGACCTCGAGTGCAAGAATAAAAGGAGATAGGCCTCTTGAAGTGAACATAGGACCAGCTGAATCGAAAAAACGGCGCATGGGTTCCCTAGGGAAAGTTGCCAGTAATAAAGCGCGCCCCCGAAAGACTTGAGCCGCAACATCTCGTTTTAACCAAGGTGAAATAAAGCACCCATCGGGCGTCGGCGTTTAACCGAGTCACTCAACTGGTTACTCCTGTTAAACAAAATCGGTTTAAGCCGATCTACAATTATCAAGCCAAGGTAACTCTATCTAGTAACCTCGACTTGGGGGGCAACCGTTCTGGATTGGCCAAAGCTAGGCCAATTCAATGAAGCCCATGATCTACACTTAATGAATGGAGCAGCTGCATTCGCCCCATCCAACGATGCTAAAATATTGGATAAATTTCAAAAAACATAGTTCATATTTTTTTTGGTAAAAAACAGAGACCATATTTATATTTTTTTTGACAATAGAGTCCATATTTATATTTAACTCCATTAATATGTAAGAAATAATTTTTTCTTTTTGGTGTAAGCCTATTTTTTTCGTGTAAAAATGTATTTAATGGATTTGAATATGAATATAGATACAGGTCTGTCCCTCACTATTGGTAACCTTGGCAATTTCAACGACATGGAGACATCGGCTGCCGGGTCAAACTAGTGGTTGTGTGTATGGTGTTTATTTGCCAATTTATCTAAGTAGACCAAAAATAAATACACGTCTGTTTTTAAAGTACCGATAAGAGTCTCATAAAAAAGTTCCAAGTGGACTCTCAAGGAGTTGTTTCTTCCATTACAAGTACCACTGCTGGAAACATCGAGGGCAAAGCACTTGTTCCCTGTATCAAGAATTTCCTACATCAAGAGAGTCAACATTATTCATTCATGTGTTGCTTCTTTGGTTTTCTTTTATAGGCTGCTTCTTTGGCTTGTGATCCTCAAACTGGTTTGTGTATTCTTGATGAACCACCGGTGAGCATTTTACATCTTGTGCATGATAATTGTAGTGAAGTTTTTACTCTTAAATTAGTCACTTTTATGTAATCTGAGTTTTTCTTTTTTGGGCTTTAATTAAACCCCTTATATTTTAAAAACAAGTACAGATAAGAGTAGTACAAAATAAGGAGATTAATATAGCAAATTAGCACCCTAAATATTCACGCCTTGTTTTTTTGGGTACTTGTTCTGGACTGGGCCACGAGGCCCACTCCAGCTAGGGGCCTGGATCAGCCCAACAATTAGGGTCTATATTCAGTGTAATTTAGCCCATCTATGACTACTGAACATCAACGGCTCAGATCCATCCAATCAATCCAATGGACCAGGGCTGGCGCAATGCCAATAAATATGGCCCACCTAGCTGAAAAAGTTACATTATTCATTCTCTGCTACACTCTAAGATTCTCATAAGCTGACTTGAGCGTCAGAATGGCTTTGCAGGTACCACACTCGAGGTTGACTCTGAGATCCTACATCGAGCAGGAGCCCATCATCTGCTGTCTCGTACCTACCCGAGCTAAGGCTAGGTACTGATCAGTACTATTATTAACAAAAAAACAAATGAAAAATATTACAACTAGTTAGGAATCGGTGAACACTGAACAACAGGGAGTAAGTATGAAAGAAACATGACGAAAATTACTCTACTCGACTACTAGTGCTACTACTGTTTTTTGCCAGTAAATAATGCCTTGAATCCATCCCTTTTGCTTCTATCTTCGATTAATAAATTAAAAATTGACTGATTCATTTAAAAACTTACTGATTTAATTCACAGGTGCTTGTGAGTTTCTCACTTGTAACCAGGGGCGAAGGGTCTCGTAGTGGGGCGAGCAAGTGACAGGTTGGGACGAGTTATACTTGTCCTTTATTCGACCCTAAATTTTTATAGGGTTATTTTTCAGACCCTAACTCGTCCTTAATTAGACCTGAACGAACCCAATGTTCTTAGGGGGTCAAAGTAAGACCGGATCTATTTAGGATGAGATCGGGTTGGCTCGACGGACAATTGAAACAAAACTATAATAAGGTGATCACTCAAGTATGACTAAAAGTTTTTTTTTAAAAGATAAAGTATGACTTAATGTTCATAATATTAAGTGTATTCATTGAATCAGTGTATTCATAATATTTAACACACAAAATTACAAAATTATCCAAGTAAAATATGACTTAATATCCAAATTCAACACAATAACATCCATTTGAAAATACACTAAGAAACTAAAGTTTGGCAAAAAAGATGAATATCAATCATCATAAAATTCGTTGAGGTTGATCCATTCATGTTCATATGTATTTGGAATAAGTCGAACCATCACCAATTCCAGCTTGATCACCTAGTTGAATGACAAACAAGTAGAAAAAGTAAAACTTTTCACTTCAAAGTAATCAACAAATGAAACAAATTCAATATATATTTAAAAACAATAACCTTCATTGTCTTGTGATGTTTCACCAAGAGTAGTTGCATTCTCATTCTCACTATAAATGAGATTGTCAAATTCACCAATATTAAGTTCAAATTTACGAGATCCCCTTGTAAATTTGTAAACTTTAGCTCAAAATTTGGGTTTGCGCCGTCACATAAAGCTAAAATGCCATTAATAAAACAAGGCCAAAATAAACACAAAAAACACAAAAAGAAGGGGAGATTATCGATTACCGAAAAAAAAATGGAAGATTATCTTTTTTAAAATTGATCACGGAACTAATTAAGTAAATAAATAAAAAAATTCTAAAACTGAAAACAAATATACAAACAGAATTCAAGTGACTAAAAATATTAAAATTAAAATTATAATATATAACATATATAACAAGGCATTTGGTCAAAAAAAAAAATATAACAAGGCAGCCACATCCTCTTCAAAACCTAGCCGCACACCCCATTCATCTGGGACCTCTTCCTCTTGAACCCTAAACCTAAATTCAGAATTAGGAAATAAATTAATACGGGGATCGATCAATCAAAAGGCAATCAACATGATTACAAAATTAATTGCTGATTCTAAGCAAAACATTATAAATAGAACATAAAAATCAAAATACAGGCAGAAGTGAAGATAGAAATCTTGGTTATCACCTATTAAAGGTTAATGGTTCCAATTGGAACCCTAATCAGCGGAGAGAAGGACATACTGAAAAAATTCTCAGTTTGGGAGCTCATATGCGTAAGAAATAGAAGAAAAGGAAGCATCCATACTCAAAAGTAGCAGAAAAGCAGAATTAGAATCATTATTTCAGAAACTTGGATTTAAGGTTAGTGCCCCCCACCATTTTTTGTTATTCATTATCTGAATCAAGCTTAGTTTTATGCTGCGTGGCATGTTCTAAATTTGTTATAGCAATTTAAAATCTCTATGTGATTTATAATACCCAAACAGGTTTATTTCATTCATATATACTGCCAATAACTTAACGTTGTACATAATAAGGTTAATATAAGCGACATTTTTTTAAATGAAGGATAAACATAGATATGTACAGGAAGAATGTGAATAAAAGATGAATACAGATTACATACAAATATTAAGCCCGGAATATAAAAAAAATGAAAAAGGAACTATTAAGACATTGTTAAAAGCAGATTTTGTTAGGGTAGAGTATGAGATAGAAAGCAAAGTATAAATAAAAAAAATACACATGGAAAAAAAAAAAAACAACCTCTGACCACCACCACTCGTTGTGGTCGTGTACTGCCAAACTTCCTTCCTCCAGCGATTGAACGACAATGACTAGTGCACCCTCACCAGACCTCGCGTTCGTTGTCACTCCACACCGTTTTCCCCTCCCGCGAACTCTCCCACGCCATTCCCGTTTAGGTCGTCGGCATCGTCACCAAGTTTCTTGTGGTCGACGTCACCAAGTTTCCCAACATATCCGGATTCCCTCAAGTGAAAAAACTCTCATGTTCCCTCAAGTCAAACCGTAGAATAAATCAACACCTCTCAATTATCCACGTGTCTCCATATTTATCTAAAACTCTATAACGATGTGTTAATAAAAATCTAAGTAATAACGATAGTCTTTCAATCTAGGAAAACGTTTTTTTTTGTATAGGCAATGTTAGTGGGGGTGGCGGGAATGTTAGTTTTCGGGTTTGAACCCGGGACCTCCTTCTTGCACTCATTTGGTATCCCTTAGTTCGCCAACTGAACTACCTTCTTGGGATAATCTGGAAAAATTTTGATCGATCCATTGTTGCACTAGAAGATAACTTTAATTGTTGGAAAAGATAGAACAAGAATCTTCAAAAAATAAAAGTACAAAAATGATATAATAAATAATAAAAATGATACTAAATTGTAGTAGCAGCAGAAAATTCACTACCATCACGCACATTACCTCACATTCAACTTGCAAAATGGGAAATGGCGGGTAACGCTATCTCAATTGTTTTTAGCGGGTGATTTTTAGGTACTGGATGAGTAGGGTGAGTGGGGGTTAGGAATGTAATTTTGTGACAAAAATTGAAACTCCTTATCCTAGAATGAAAGATTACCACTACTTTTGAAAGGCATCAGATTCCTATATATATATGGGAAGAAAATTTCCAGACCAAGCAACATTCCTTGAGTGCATTTTTTTATTTTTCTCAAAACTTTCCCAACTTAGATTCTTTGGAACTATCTTTATGTCTCCCAAACAGACACCCTCTCTGTGAATGGATAAAATAGTCCAACTTTTGAACTTAACAAGCACTAATAGAAAAAGTAATTTTGTGGGATGGGAAAGGTGGAGGGAGTCGGTTAAAACTGTTTGTATTGTGTAACCGTGAATTACGTTCAATTTGCTGCACCCATCGAAACATGTGGTTAATTAAGAGATGCTAGATATATTCATTGGTATAGATCAAGGTGACAGGAGTAACATCAGAGTTTTTTGATTTGAGGGAATTTGGATCGGGTTCCAATTCATTTGTCCGCTATGTTGCATGGGTACCCGTATCGGTATGGGTATGGTACTGGTACTGGGTGCGAATACTGAAACATGATACATTGTTTTTTAAAAAAATTAAGATACGGGTACGTCATACAAATTTGATATAAACATACACAAGACTAAAAGATAGAAAACACAAATAAGTAATACTTATATTAGAAAGTAAACTGTGAAATAGAAGACAAACTTACTTATATAGTAGAAAATAAGGACATAGTACACAATCTAATAGGAAATGGTTCAATATCATCATCAAATAATGATTGTCAAAAAATATATATTCAATGGTATTAGATCAAGGTGAAAGGAGTACCAAGAGAGTTTTTTTGACTTGAGGGAATCCGGATCGTACGTGTTCCAACTCTCTTCTCATGTTCCTTTTACATACCACCCCTTTCTTTTAATTCATTTATTTATTATTTATTTTTTATATATCATCACTTATCAGCTATGTTGCCGGTATGGGTATGGTACCGGTTCTGGGTGCAAATACTGAAACGTGATATATGATTTTAAAAAAAATTAAGGTACAAGTACGTCATACAAATTTGATATAAACAAGATTAAAAGATTGAAAACACAAATTATAAGTAAAACTTATATCAGAAAGTATACAATGAAATATAAAAAAAACTTATTTATATAGCAGGAAATAAGGAAATAATGCGCAATCTAATAGGAAAATGTACAATATTATCAAATAATGATTGTCAAAAAAAATATCATCAAATAATGAATGAAAAGTCTGATTTTTTTACTATACAACAAATATATGTTTATGTATCGGACAACAAATGAAGACTCATAAGTACCCTCGTACCCGAAGAGTACCGATACCGATATGGTACGGGTACAGCTCTAATTTTGAAGTACTCATGCTCCGTAGCTTATCAAATTTCCTTTAATTTTAAAAAAAAAGTTAAAAAGAAAAGTCAGCAACCACCATAAGCAACATCCAAGTTTCGGTCATTTTCTAAAGAAAGCTCCACCACTCATTTTTACACCCTTACTTCATTGCTGGCCCTCCCCTTCATTTAAAATATGAACTTCTTTTTTTACTCTATGTTTGGCCCTCCCCTCCACCACTCCTTTTTCTGCTTCATGACTCGTTCCTTCTTTTATTTTTCTACTCATCCAAATTATTTTCTCGTAAATAAACAAATAAAAAATGACAAACTTATACCAAAGAACTACATAGTATTTGCTTGTCTAGCAGGTGATACGTCAATGTCAATTGTAAAAATAAAAAATCTGTTTTTAGTCTTTTCTAAATCATATCTTAATTCACAATAAAAGCGTAAAATAAATATTTTCTAAAATTAACACTTATTTGGACCTATTAATTAAAAGGTAACCTTTCTTATTAACTTTTGCCCTATATAATTAAACATTAGTGGCAGCTCCATTCAAAACAACGAAGAATTCCACCTCCGGATTTTTCAGTCGCAACACTTTACATGGTCATGCAAACTCATTTGCATGGTAACTCTGGTTGTCCATTTTGCATCAATGGCATGTGTAGTCGTGGACTTGAGCATTTCACTAAACAACAACAACAACAACCAGAACATCAACAACAGCTTATGAGACAAGTGTACAGTGAGAGGTGTAACACCCCAATAAATTCTAAAATATAGAATCACCGAAGTGCACTAAATGGCACACATCAGAGTAACTTCCTGTTATTGAAATATTGAACACAACTAAAACTTTTGACAATACATAATATCTGGTTCTCTGAACCTCATAAGCTTTCTGAAAATGCTTAAGTTCCAAAACTTAAGACTTGTACATAACCTGGTGTTCAATACTCAAAACATAAAGTAGCGGAAACGATTTTACAACTTGACAATGAAAGTTATACAATCGGAACATAGAAACAATAAACGGAACAAAGGTCTAAAACATTAAACTAGGTCTTCAATGACTCCAAGAGTCACACCAGCTAACCATGCTTTACCGCCTTTGCTTTCCCCTGTTTCTCTGTAAAAACCACAAATATGAAGGGTGAGATAAACATTATCTCAGTGAGTCCTATCGAGACCCCTTACAACTCTAGCGGTTCATTATGCCTTGTTTTGAACTCGTGGTCCTAAAAAGCAACCACGTGGAAATACATTCAATTCCTGTAACCTTCATGCTCATGGCCCTCCTAAGCGACACATGAAGCATGCAATCTTTGTTCCATGTTTTTAGCATAACACCTCAGTCTACCTATTTTATAGGCATCTCTTGACCTTTTGGTGAACCCATCCCGCTATTTCTAGCAGGGGAAACATTCTTGAGTCTAGGTTTTGGGGCTCATGACTTCCCCTCCCCTAGTATGCTAACCTCTTAGGGTCGTCACCCTTTTTCCTCTTGTATTTATTATACATTTTCAGTCTGTGTACCCGCAATGGGCTGTTAGTCATTCCAGTCAAGTACCATGTACCATATCAGTCAATTTCAGTGTATAATATCAGTCAAGTACCGTGTACCATATCAGTCAATTTCAGTGTATAATATCAGTCAAGTACCGTGTGTTATTATCATTCTTTGACATTTGCACTCTCGCGTTCTCTAAGAGCCGTTTTCTATTTTATTCATAACACACAAACTTTCTATCGAACATGCTCAATCTCTTACCATTGTTACCTTTTCATTGTTGTGGGACCTTGGGGAATGGATTAGAAGAGGATTGGAATCATTTGGAATGGATAAAAAGGTACTTTGAAATTGAAGGTCAGAAAATCTCACACGACCCGTGCGTGTAGGCGCACGACCCGTGCGTGGTTCAACAGTTTGTAGAAATTGTCCAGGAAGATACGCACGACCCGTGCGACTAAGCGCACGATCCGTGCGTGTTTTAAAAATCCAGTTCCTATCGTATCAGATGGAGGCGCACGACCCGTGCTCGTAGGCACACGATCCGTGTGTCTCTATCAGTTTTCCAGAAAATAGGTTTTTCATGAGTAAATCCGTTCCATTCCGATTCCCATTTCCTTTCCGATCGAGACCCTAACATAACAGTTATTATTCCAGACCAGCGAAAGCGATTAAACAGTCCAACAACATATATCATAATTCAACAATCCAATCAATTCGAGCAATTATGCGTTTTACGGTTTTTCGATAAAAACATTTTCGTTAAGTTTTCGCAAAGCGGTTTTCCATAATATCGTTTCAGGAAATAACATGACTCGACAACAAAACGTCCCTAAGCGAGTATAGAACTCACCGATTTGACGACCTCGCGAGAAATCACGTCCTCACGAACCGTAACCTCTCGAACAATCCCCGTAATCACGTACTCGCACCGAACTCGTCCGATTCTCGAAACTGAACTTCGGAACGGCAACCAATCACAAATCCAGCTACTGAACTTCCTCCTTGACTACGGAATTGGCGTCTCTCGAACTTTGGCGATTCGATCCGAAATTTGAGGAACCAACACTTCCAATTTCGCATCCGTTTTCCAGAATCAGTGGGCCGTTTTGTAACACGCATATCTTGGTCAAATCGTGGCCAAAACTCTTCAAACCAGTGCCCATTCTGTAGATAATTTCGTCTACTTTCCGATGGTCAAAGGATCACACGCATGCACCCAGTAACTTGGGAGATACACCCGAAACAAGGTGACTGGGTCAAAACTGTCTCTAATCCAAAACTGAAACTTGCAATTCCTTTTCCTTCCACCATACTTAATGAAATCGGTTCATTCTTGTGCCTAATCCGAAGCATTTCGTGTCTAGTTTCTGAATCATCAAGAATCATGTTCATCCGAGTTGTGTACAGCGAGATATTAGTTAAATACCGAAGAGGGTTCTTACGGGTTTCCAGCAGCATCTCCCTTGAGTTGGTATCTTCCATCCCAACCACCAAGTATCACGAACTCAAGCTACACAATGGCCTAGAGCTCAATTCCAGAAACTGAAATCCTCTCTAAACTGATCCAATTCTCAATGTAGCTAGTGTATGTGCTCTAATATGGTTGTTGAACTTCAAGGGTTGCTAATGGAGCTTCAATGGTGACATGCAATGACTTAACTCCCCAAAGCTTCACTTTGGTATGCATCAAGGTTTCAGAAATGGCAATTTGGAGAAGGGGATGATTCAGGTAATGATATTAGTATCATGAGAAGGGAAATCGAAAATGGAGAAGAATGGTGTAATTTCTACCTACATGCATCAAGGTTTCACAATTTCACCTTCTCCTTCTCTCCCTCTCTCTTCGTGTTTCTCTCCTCTCTCTCTAACCTCTTGTTTCTGAATTTCAGCAAATGATGAAGAAGAGGAAATGTTATGTTTTTGTCCAGCTGAAGCTCACTTAAAAAGGGGCGAAATGACCATAATGCCCTTATGTCCAATTTTGGCTTAAACTTCCTTAATTTCTTCTTGAGTCAATTTCAATCCCACAATACTTATACAATAATCACATATTGCATATAGTTATGTTCTGTGGAGGATGGTTTAGCCGAAACTCATTAATGTGTGGAAAAGACGAAAATACCCCTGTGCTCCTATTTGCTTAAAATCCCAATTAACTCATCATATCATAATTAATCAATAATGCTTAATTAATCATCTTGACCTCTTGCTAATTTAAATAATTTAAATTAGCGAAATTGGGGATGTTACAATCACCCCAACTTCTAAAATTTTGTCCTCAAAATTGACAAAACATACCTTACTCGAACAAATACGGATATTTCTCCCGCATGCTCTCCTCTACTTCCCATGTCGCTTCGTCAGGTGACGCACCGTCCCAAAGCACCTTGACAATAGGAATTGACCTCGTCCGGAGCGTTTTCTCGCCACGTTCGATGATCCCAATTGGAGTAGGCTGATAAGATAAATCCGGTCTGATGTCAATCGCTTCATAACTCAAGGGTTGATTCGGATCATGGATATACTTTCTTAACTGCGATACATGAAACACATCATGTAATCTGGACAATTCTGGAGGTAATGCAATGCGATACGCTACCGGCCCAACTCGCTCGATAATCTGGAAGGGTCCGACATACCGAGGACTGAGCTTCTTCGCTCGCAAAGCAATACCGGTCCCGATGGTTGGAGAAAGTCTCAAAAAGACATGGTCTCCTTGTTTGAATTCTAACGGCCTTCTTCTCTTATCCGCGTAACTCTTTTGTCGACTCTGCGCGGCTTTCATCCTTTCTCTTATCTGACTGATCTTCTTCGCAGTCTCACGGACCAAATCCGGTCCCAACAATCTCTGCTCACCTACATCCCACCAACACAATGGTGTTCTACACTTCCTTCCATACAATGCTTCATATGGAGCCATCCCGATACTAGAATGGTAACTGTTGTTGTAGGAAAATTCCACCAATGGAAGATGATCCTCCCATCTACCTCCACTATCGAGTACACAAGCCCTCAACATATCCTCTAACGTCTGGATTGTCCTCTCAGTCTGCCCGTCTGTCTGAGGATGATAAGCGGTGCTAACACACACTTTTGTTCCCAACGCCATATTCAATGCTCTCCAAAATCGAGATGTGAACTTGGGATCTCGATCACAGATGATATTTGTAGGGATTCCATGTAACTTCACAATGTTCTTGAGATACCCATCTGCTAACCTAGCAACCTTGTGAGTCGAACGCACTGGAATAAAATGAGCCGACTTGGTCAGGCGATCCACCACTACCCAGATAGAATCATTTCCGGTTTGGGACCGTGGCAATCCCATGACAAAATCTATAGATATGCTTTCCCATTTCCATTCAGGTACATTCAACGATTGTAACTGGCCACCTGGCTTCCGGTGCTCTATCTTAACCTTTTGACAAGTCAAGCATCGAGACACAAACTCTGCTATATCCACTTTCATACCCGGCCACCAGTACAATTGCTTCAGTTCTCAATACATCCTGATCTACCAAGATGTATCGAGAACTGATTCTTATGTGCCTCCTCTAAAACTTGTCTCTTCACATCCTCATCATTCGGCACACAGATTCTGCCATCAAAACAAATTACTCCATCACCGTCTTCGGTGTAACTCGGCAATCTCTTCTGCGATTGCAGCTCTACATCACCTTCTTGGGCTGAGCGAATCAGATTCCTCAATGAACTTGAAATCTGAATGTGACTCAACACCAACCTGTTCCTTCTTGACTTAACTCTCAAGTTGAGGTCTCTAAACGATTCCAACAAAGACATCTCGTGCATCATCAACTCTGCAGTGTGGATAGACTTTCTACTTAAATCATCGGCCACAACATTAGCCCTACCAGGATGGTACTTCAATTCAAAATCATAATCTTTCAGAAATTCTACCCATCTCCTCTGCCCGTTGTTCAACTCCTTTTGGTCAAACAAATACTTGAGACTTTTGTGGTCACTAAAGACTTCGAAACGAGACCCATACAGGTAATGTCTCCAAATCTTTAGGGCAAACACAATCGCCGCCAACTCTAAATCATGAGTTGGGTAATTCTCTTCATGCGGCTTCAACTGCCTGGAGGCATAAGCAACTACTTGTCGATTCTGCATTAGGACACATCCTAAACCCTTACCAGAAGTGTCGCAATAGATTTGGAATCCTACTGACGGATCCGGAAGGATCAGGATAGGTGCAGAAGTCAAACGACCCTTCAATTCCGTGAAACAATGTTCACAGTCTGAGTCCCAACAAACGGCTGACCCTTGCGAGTTAACCGAGTGAGTGGAAGAACCAGCTGGGAAAATCCTTGAATGAATCACCGATAATACCCAGCTAATCCCAAGAAATTTCTTACCTTAGTAACTGTAGACGGCTGTTCCCAATCTACCACAGCTTCGATCTTACTGGGATCCACTGCAACACCTGTCCTAGATATCACATGGCCCAGAAACTTAACTTCGGGCATCCAAAAATCACATTTGGACGGCTTAGCATACAACTTCTTCTCTCGGAGTACGTTCAGAACAATTCGGAGATGTTGCACATGCTCCTCACTCGTTTTAGAGAACACCAATATATCATCAATGAACACTACAACAAACTGATCCAGATAAGGATTAAAAATCCGATTTATATAATCCATGAATACAGCTGGAGCATTGGTCAAACCGAAGGGCATCACTACAAATTCGTAGTGTCCATACCTCGTACGGAAAGCGGTCTTCGGGACGTCCAAAGCTCGAACCCTAATTTGGTGATAGCCAGACCTCAAATCGATCTTTGAAAATACAGAAGCTCCCCTCAACTGATCTAGCAAATCATCAATCCGTGGTAGAGGGTACTTGTTCTTGACAGTCACTTTATTCAACTGACGATAATCAATACACAATCTCATACTTCCGTCCTTCTTCTTAACAAGCAACACTGGAGCACCCCATGGTGAGGCACTCGGCCGGATAAACCGCTTGGAAATTAGCTCTTCTAGTTGAACTTTCAATTCCCTCAACCCTAACGGCGACATCGTATACGGGGCTATAGAAATAGGTCCAGTGCCCGGAACCAACTCTATAGAGAATTCCACTTCACGATCCGGAGGAAATGAAGGAACTTCATCGGGAAACACATCAAGAAATTCATTAGGAACTTGCACAGAAGATAAATCTAGACCTGTCTCAGTGGATGCAGACAACGTCATGACATAAGCTTCTGCGCCTTGAAACAAACAGTCACTGGCTGAAGTGAATGAGATAACAACTTCAGAATTGGTCGGCTGTAGCTCCACTGACTCGGAGGCGAAACCGATAGTCCGATGAAACAATCAACATTCACATGGTTTGCATTCGTTCATCTCATACCTAGGACAATATACACATTCTCGGTGGAGTGTCTGTAGCCTTGACTTTCTGAGCCTCTGCAGTGTAGACCCTCTCTCGAGCTGAAGTAGGCTGATCTGACTCTTTCTTTTCCTCTTTTTGGGCACTCTGGATTGAGTGACCCTTTTTCTTAAAATATTACCACTGAGTCGCACTAGGACGACATCCACCTCTTGGGCTTCCTACCAGCAAAACACTTGGAGAATCTTGAGGAATCATACAACTGCACTTTCTTTCCCTTGATCGGCTGCCTTTTAACTTTGCATTCGGAGTTGATGACTTAACTACCTTCTCCTTTCCAGTGTTCCCTAAGATGAAGTGGGTTTTAAGGAACTTCGGTCTTGGTCGAGGACTACGTCTTGGTCATCCTTCCATAATTCCGCTTATGATACACCAAGTATTGAGTTGATCAGGCTCAATGTCTCTTAGCATCACAAGTGTAATCACAACAAGGACTAACAAGGAATCGACTCAACCCTAAACTAAACTAAGCCCGACTAGGTCGAACGGCTCTGATACCATAATGTAACACCCCAATAAATTCTAAAATATAGAATCACCGAAGTGCACTAAATGGCACACATCAGAGTAACTTCCTGTTATTGAAATATTGAACACAACTAAAACTTTTGACAATACATAATATCTGGTTCTCTGAACCTCATAAGCTTTCTGAAAATGCTTAAGTTCCAAAACTTAAGACTTGTACATAACCTGGTGTTCAATACTCAAAACATAAAGTAGCGGAAACGATTTTACAACTTGACAATGAAAGTTATACAATCGGAACATAGAAACAATAAACGGAACAAAGGTCTAAAACATTAAACTAGGTCTTCAATGACTCCAAGAGTCACACCAGCTAACCATGCTTTACCGCCTTTGCTTTCCCCTGTTTCTCTGTAAAAACCACAAATATGAAGGGTGAGATAAACATTATCTCAGTGAGTCCTATCGAGACCCCTTACAACTCTAGCGGTTCATTATGCCTTGTTTTGAACTCGTGGTCCTAAAAAGCAACCACGTGGAAATACATTCAATTCCTGTAACCTTCATGCTCATGGCCCTCCTAAGCGACACATGAAGCATGCAATCTTTGTTCCATGTTTTTAGCATAACACCTCAGTCTACCTATTTTATAGGCATCTCTTGACCTTTTGGTGAACCCATCCCGCTATTTCTAGCAGGGGAAACATTCTTGAGTCTAGGTTTTGGGGCTCATGACTTCCCCTCCCCTAGTATGCTAACCTCTTAGGGTCGTCACCCTTTTTCCTCTTGTATTTATTATACATTTTCAGTCTGTGTACCCGCAATGGGCTGTTAGTCATTCCAGTCAAGTACCATGTACCATATCAGTCAATTTCAGTGTATAATATCAGTCAAGTACCGTGTACCATATCAGTCAATTTCAGTGTATAATATCAGTCAAGTACCGTGTGTTATTATCATTCTTTGACATTTGCACTCTCGCGTTCTCTAAGAGCCGTTTTCTATTTTATTCATAACACACAAACTTTCTATCGAACATGCTCAATCTCTTACCATTGTTACCTTTTCATTGTTGTGGGACCTTGGGGAATGGATTAGAAGAGGATTGGAATCATTTGGAATGGATAAAAAGGTACTTTGAAATTGAAGGTCAGAAAATCTCACACGACCCGTGCGTGTAGGCGCACGACCCGTGCGTGGTTCAACAGTTTGTAGAAATTGTCCAGGAAGATACGCACGACCCGTGCGACTAAGCGCACGATCCGTGCGTGTTTTAAAAATCCAGTTCCTATCGTATCAGATGGAGGCGCACGACCCGTGCTCGTAGGCACACGATCCGTGCGTCTCTATCAGTTTTCCAGAAAATAGGTTTTTCATGAGTAAATCCGTTCCATTCCGATTCCCATTTCCTTTCCGATCGAGACCCTAACATAACAGTTATTATTCCAGACCAGCGAAAGCGATTAAACAGTCCAACAACATATATCATAATTCAACAATCCAATCAATTCGAGCAATTATGCGTTTTACGGTTTTTCGATAAAAACATTTTCGTTAAGTTTTCGCAAAGCGGTTTTCCATAATATCGTTTCAGGAAATAACATGACTCGACAACAAAACGTCCCTAAGCGAGTATAGAACTCACCGATTTGACGACCTCGCGAGAAATCACGTCCTCACGAACCGTAACCTCTCGAACAATCCCCGTAATCACGTACTCGCACCGAACTCGTCCGATTCTCGAAACTGAACTTCGGAACGGCAACCAATCACAAATCCAGCTACTGAACTTCCTCCTTGACTACGGAATTGGCGTCTCTCGAACTTTGGCGATTCGATCCGAAATTTGAGGAACCAACACTTCCAATTTCGCATCCGTTTTCCAGAATCAGTGGGCCGTTTTGTAACACGCATATCTTGGTCAAATCGTGGCCAAAACTCTTCAAACCAGTGCCCATTCTGTAGATAATTTCGTCTACTTTCCGATGGTCAAAGGATCACACGCATGCACCCAGTAACTTGGGAGATACACCCGAAACAAGGTGACTGGGTCAAAACTGTCTCTAATCCAAAACTGAAACTTGCAATTCCTTTTCCTTCCACCATACTTAATGAAATCGGTTCATTCTTGTGCCTAATCCGAAGCATTTCGTGTCTAGTTTCTGAATCATCAAGAATCATGTTCATCCGAGCTGTGTACAGCGAGATATTAGTTAAATACCGAAGAGGGTTCTTACGGGTTTCCAGCAGCATCTCCCTTGAGTTGGTATCTTCCATCCCAACCACCAAGTATCACGAACTCAAGCTACACAATGGCCTAGAGCTCAATTCCAGAAACTGAAATCCTCTCTAAACTGATCCAATTCTCAATGTAGCTAGTGTATGTGCTCTAATATGGTTGTTGAACTTCAAGGGTTGCTAATGGAGCTTCAATGGTGACATGCAATGACTTAACTCCCCAAAGCTTCACTTTGGTATGCATCAAGGTTTCAGAAATGGCAATTTGGAGAAGGGGATGATTCAGGTAATGATATTAGTATCATGAGAAGGGAAATCGAAAATGGAGAAGAATGGTGTAATTTCTACCTACATGCATCAAGGTTTCACAATTTCACCTTCTCCTTCTCTCCCTCTCTCTTCGTGTTTCTCTCCTCTCTCTCTAACCTCTTGTTTCTGAATTTCAGCAAATGATGAAGAAGAGGAAATGTTATGTTTTTGTCCAGCTGAAGCTCACTTAAAAAGGGGCGAAATGACCATAATGCCCTTATGTCCAATTTTGGCTTAAACTTCCTTAATTTCTTCTTGAGTCAATTTCAATCCCACAATACTTATACAATAATCACATATTGCATATAGTTATGTTCTGTGGAGGATGGTTTAGCCGAAACTCATTAATGTGTGGAAAAGACGAAAATACCCCTGTGCTCCTATTTGCTTAAAATCCCAATTAACTCATCATATCATAATTAATCAATAATGCTTAATTAATCATCTTGACCTCTTGCTAATTTAAATAATTTAAATTAGCGAAATTGGGGATGTTACAAGAGGCAGGGACAGGCTGATCCCAATCTTAATGTTCGTGATTCCAACTCCTTGAATTCTCTTCCTAACGTTGCTACTCAATTTCAGATGCAAAGGGAAGAGATGGATCAGTACATTAGACAAAAGGTAATTTGAATTTATAAGCATCAAATAATAATAATTATTTTGTTTTAAGTTTCTCACTATGGATCACCGACATACACCAGACATGACACGGACAAGACAGGTAGGGAGGGACTAATATTAACTTAAGAAAATAGACACGTGTGGAACACCAGACATGTGTTTCATCTGAAGTGTCGGTGCTGCATATTTGGGAATGTCTTGTCTTGATTTTTATTAGTAATTTGATTTTTATATGTCACAGAATGAGGAATTGAGATCGATGATAGAACAATACGAGAATCAACAAGTGGGAATAATACTGAGAGAAACGGAACGTCGTATACTTTTGATGATGGTAAGAAAGGAAGAAGAACTTGCGAAAGTTGTGCAGAAAAGAAGAGAGTTAGAAGAATTTATAAAAGGTCTAGAGACAGTGAATCGAGAGTGGAAAAGGATGGCTGCGGAAAAAGAAGCCATGGTGTTAGCTCTTGATAAAGCCTTAGAGGAAGAGAAGGAGAAAAAAAAAAGAATGCTGGAAATTAATGATGCAGAGTCTTGTTTTGGTGGTGGAAACATAAAGAAAGAAGAAGAAGAAACTGCTGAAAACCAATTGAGAACCCAAATTGAACATAAATATGTCTGCAAACATTGTTTTTCTATGAGGTCGTGTTTTTTGTTTCTCCCATGCAGGCATCTTGTTTCATGCAAAGCTTGTGAAGCTATCCTACATGCTTGTCCCATTTGTGGATTGTTGAAGAAGGCTAGCATTGAGACTTTGTTTTTCTAGATTGATTGATTATTTACAGACAAATAAATATTTTTACAGTCAGACATGTAACGTCTGAGTATACCTTATATCATATGTTTACTTTAGGATTTTGTTTTATTTATTTAATATTGTTGTTACATTTGTTTGGCCTCTATTTATTTAGATTTATGATTTGTATTTGAAAGGATAATTAAGATTAATACATTAGACTTTGTGGGCATATATATTATTGTACTTGAATAGAGTTTTATTGATGAACTCGGAATGTTACAACAATAGTCGGATAGCTTTGTATCTATCTTGGCATGCTCTATTCTAGAGTTTGTGTACAAAATGTGTACATCTATATTTGTACCTCTATCCTAGAAAAGGTATGATTTCTCCACTCCTCTCAGATGCTCCGAGCACCGTCGAAACCATCTCGAACGTATCATCTCGTATCTCGGACTCACCATCATGAGGTATATATACTCTAATTCATTTCAACAGTTAAACAATTTTAAATCATAGTGAATGACTTTAAACGAGACTTTTGGCAAAAAATTAGTTTCTTATTACTATTAAGGCAAAAATACACTAGAGGTCTTTTAAATTATTTTTTTGTAACAAGTTGGTCCTTATGTTTTTTTCGTAACAACTTAGTCCTTTAAGTTAACTAACGTTTACACCGAGATGCTACCAAGTTGAGATGCTGAACTGAGATGGATGCTGGTCTCAGTCAATGATGTTGGGCCGAGACGCTACCAAGCTGAGAAGCTCAAGAGTTATACCTCATGGTGGTGACGACGAGATGGTGAGTCCGAGATCCGAGATTATACGTCTGAGATGGTTTTGGCGGTGCTCGGAGCTCCGGTGAGAAATATGGGGTGGTCGCCACCTGCAAGCACTTTGGCGTCCAAGTCAGCCCATGATAGAGGTGGAGCATCTGAGAGGAATGGAGAAAGCTTACTTTTACTAGGAGTGAGTGAGTGAGTGGTGGTATATATAGTGAAGCAATTGAGCTTACTCTAGAAGCTTCTAAATGTTGGGCTGGCAATTCTGAATATTGGGTTGTCTTGCAATTGGCCCATTAGCAAATAAAAGTTCGATCCAGTAGAGTAGCCCCCAAATCGGTTGCACATGTTGTGGGACCGATTTACGAGCAAAGTCTTCTTCTTGGGACATCCAACTTTCAAAAGTTAGCTAATAATGAAAAAAAAACTGTAACATCCGCAATATAATTGTTTCAATTATTTTAGATGATTGTTTTAATTATATTGGTTAGTGAATAATTTCAATTGTAAGTGGACTAATTGCTAAATTAAATATTGACTTGATGTGGGGCTTGTGGAGAAACTAGGAATAGAGTAAGGGCATGATGGTCTTTTTACCCCCACCACACACACACTCCCTTTTAGTGGTTTTAAAAGAAAAAGAAAAGAAAGGAGAGGAAAGGAAGAGAGAGTTTTGAGACAAAAGGAAAGAAAAGAAAAGAGAGAAGAAAAGGGAGAGGGAGAGGGACGAAGGAGAGAAGGAGGGAGAGGAGAGCCAAAGTTTGAGGTATGCTCTACTTTCTTTACTCAATAAAATCATCTCTTCATTCTCTTTCTATTGGTACAAAAATCAACACCAACAACTCACTCTTTCTCTCTTCACCATTTTTGCTTCTCAAGGTCTAAAATGGGTAAACCTTGAGCTTGTTCACACGAGTAACGGAATCGAATGGAGTAGCAAATTTCCACGAAAATGGCAATTTTTCAAGTCTGGTGTACAGACCCGATCCATGCGCTTTTACGCCCGGGTCGTGCGCCTGGGTCTGTCACCAACTTGCGAAATTTTCATTTTCAAGCCCGGCCTGTGCGCCTATGAGCCCGGTCTGTGCCCCGACTTCTGTCACCGATTTTAAAACACGTCCAAAGCTATTCCTTTTGGTTCCAAACCTCTCCCAATTAATTTCTTAATATCCATCGATTGGTTAAAACAATGTAAATAAGTATTGATTTCAGTTATAGATTGGTTAAAACGTTGTTTTGCTTATGTTTGAAAGAGATGAATTGTTTTTCAAGCATGTAAGGTGTGTTTCTGAGGCAACATAAATAAGTTCATGTTAAGGTTTGAATACAAACCGAGTAGTTGTTGTATCGAGTTTGAAAAGAACCTAAGTGTCAAGTAAAAGACCTAAGTGTCTACGTTAAAGATAAAAGATACCATGGGGATGATGATCCCAAAATTCATTGTAACACATCTAGTGGAGGGGAGTCATGATCCCGAAGCTAGGGCTCTAGCATTATTCGGTATAGCTATACGAATTGGGGTTTCCATTGAAGTTGAGTGATTTGATTTCAAGGATTGTGCTAAGCCATAGAAACAAGACACAGACAAGGAAAAACACTGAGAGAGAAATTGTGAGGGGGCGCGAAAGAACTCACTGAGATTATGTAATCTCATTGTTTATTGTTGACTATTTTTCAGATTCAAAGATATTGATTGAGGAATTCATGGGCCAGGTCAAGGGTTTTCAAGTTGAGGATCACAGTTTCATGAAAGATTAGCAAGATGTTGCTAATGGCATGTAGTGTTTTATAACCTTGTCTTGTAGTTGGACCATAGTCATGTTTATTATATCGAATCTGTACCTATTAAGTACTTATTTCAGATTTGTATTTGAGAAATTTTCATCTCAAAGCTATATCTAGTGGTTTCAATCAGCTATAGTTTTGAGTAGGTTATACTCTGATTTATTATGATTATGTTAATGCTTTTAGTTCACCTAGTTGTGATCTTAAGGTGTTACATTTTTGGTATCACAGCAGTTCGAGCTTGTCGGGCTTAGTGACCTTACGGTCAAAAGATTAGATAGATTGAGTGAGCTAGGGACTTAGACAATTGACTGTCAGAACCTTTTAGTATCTTGTGTGAGAAATTAAGCCTGAGAATAATGACAATCGGTTGCCTTGACCCCGAAGATGTCCAAAACCCTAAACCCTAGGATTCCTGGCCTTCTCGTTTCATCAGAGCATGCAGGGGAAGTAGTGGGTTACAGACGATGTTACAGAACGAAAGAATGGGCGTCCGGGTTGGTTCAAGGAATTGTGGGCGACCGTCTAGTCTTTGGAGCCGATACGACCATTGCGTCATCGCATAAATGGTAAAAGGTCGCCTAGAGAGTTATAAATTGTGAAAACCTTCCGGTAGAAGAAGTGTTAGTGTCCTAGATTTATTCAGGACTAGTGAGCACCGTAAAACCCAGATTGTTGTCTGACCAGTCTCTCAGTTACTGAGATGATGTCTAGTAGTCAACCCTACCACGTAGCATGAATTAACTCCAGTTTATGTTTTGGCCCAGTGAGATCCTTCTGGATAGTCATGATTCTAGAATATGTTTCCTTTCCTACGAAACACCTTTTCCAATGCTATGAAACCGAACTAGTAAACTATTATTGCGCTTGCAATTTTGACAAGTAGTACCACCCAGTGTTTATTAGACTAGAGTCCTTGTCAAAATTCTGAGTTGGGTTCCTATCAAAAAGGGGCTAGTATTTCATGTCAATAGAAGTAACCATATCACGACCCTCCGATTAGGAGCATGTCAGTTTTTCTTTGTGAGAAGTTTTCGCTAGTCTTCCAACTTGTTTTATCCATAACTTTTGATCCGGAACTCCGATTATGTGTTCAGGGATGCGTTGGAAAGCTAACGAAAATGTCTATACATACCAATGGATTCTGGACTGTGTTCTATCCTGGTTCTAGAAAGTATTCCTACTCTACCCAAGCCCTTGAGCTCTAAGTGCTAGTAGAATGTAAACCCTAGATTGGCATAAGAAGTATGTTGGGCGTCTTAAGGAAGGATATTTCTCAGAAATGGCCGTTAGTAGTTATATCTCTCCTTATCAAAATCTTCAGATTTAGTGAAAGTCCTATACGTTTAGGCACTCAGTTTGTATGTTGAAAAAGAGGAGAGTTCGGTTTATCTAAGTGCCAAATGTTTTTATTAGTCTATGGGTAGGACAGGTTTTCGGGTTTGATTGATTACAACAGTTGTAATGATTTTGTCTGTATTGTGTATGGAATTCGGAAAGATGGAGGACCAAAGGAATGTTCAAAACAGTTAGAATTTGTTTTCCGAATCAACACAGGATGCACTACTCGTGTGCCCGTTTGATTCCTTAAAAGAATCCTTCTATTTGCTCGTGTCTTTGATGCTACAACTATCCTAATACCGTACGTAATCCAAGTGTAAATGGTTACACCTAGATTAGTCAATGATCCATTATGATAAGCTGAAGTCTATAGGCTTCTAGTGAGCCTTGCTTTTCTAGGGAAGCCGTTTTGCCTCACCAGTGCGATCCCTATTGTCTAGAGATTCTCGTACCTTAGTGTATGAGTAGTTGAGGCCCCAAGAGGGCAATTGGTCCGAAAGGATAAGTGATAGATTTTTAGACAAGTTCTATCAAGGAGGATAACCAGTTAGGATTTCATCTGGCTAGAAGTTTCTCCAAAGGTCCTTGCACTAGTTTTATGATTGAGGATTCTATGGTTATTGAGTTTAAGACTCAACTCAAGAGGTATGGAGATTCACCCATACTAGTATTTTGGGTTAGTTGATAGAATCGACTCTGATAGGTCACAGAAAAGTTGTTTTATGCTCAAAGATTTCAAGTAAGGTTTTATAAAAATCATATCATTATGTGAGTCTTTGAGAACAGTGATTGTTCCTGAGTCTAACTCAAAGTACTAGATGTATCTCCAAGAGGACCGAAAGGTAATGTCCCAAATTTTCTATCCGCTGCGAAGGAAATTTGGAACGAAAGTTGTTAGTGAATCGACTAATAAGGAAAAGTAGAGGTTTTAAGCATTGAGTTGGGCAATAGTCCATAAGCCATGATACCTACACAAGTCTCCACTATGGTGGCGAGGTTTTAGTTTGTTAACCTCTCGTTTGTGAAGGTTAACAATTAGATTATATTTTTGTGATTATGTTTGACAAGTCAAACGTGAGTGCATACTGCTATGAAAAGTGTTGCAACTGCTGACTGTGTTTTATGTTACGAATAGCCATCAAAGGATAAATTGATGGAACAACTTGCACTTGGCTGAAATAGATGTATAATTAAATTTTGAGCATGTTGTTGGTGGCATAGAGTACATGGATTTGTGAAATAATGACATGAGGTTTGTTTTTATGAAAATGCATTGTGTCTTGGATGATTGGGTTGTGACTGAAATTTTGAAGTGAAGATCGGCGTGCTGAATTGTTGTTTGGAAACCGTTTTTATGAAAAATGTGCATGTGGGTATTATGTTTGAGGATTCTTGTCATGGTTGATGTTCTGGATTTAGATTGTTTTTCAATTATGTTAAGTAAAGTACAGTTCGGTGTAAGTGTAAGTTCCTCACATTATTTGAGTGTTGTTCGCATTACATGTGTTATGATAAGAGAAACAGACTGTTTTAACAGGTTATGGTTTAAGGTATAGCTTAGGATAAGTGTGGGAACGAACGGAATGTACATGTTCAAAAAAAAAAGGTTTTAAGTGTTGCCAAACCATGAGAGTTTCTGGTATGCATGACAAGAAACTATTACACATACTTCTAGATAGTGGAAGTACACATAATTTCTTAGATGAATCTGTTGCTGAGAAATTAGGTTGCAAGTTAGAGGCTGTTTCACCTCTTGCAATCACTGGTGGTGGTGGTCACAAATTGGAAGCTCTATATATGTGTAAAGGTTTTAAGTGGCAGTTGCAGTAGGCAACATTGACAGGTGATATGATTGTTCTCCCTTTGGGATGTTATGATTGGATTTTGAGAGTTCAATGGTTGAAATCATTGGGCCCTATTCTTTGGGATTTTGACAAATTGCACATGGAATTTACTACTCAAAGAAGAAAATTCCTCTTGAGAGGAGCCAAGGAGCCAACACCGAAATTGGTAGGTGACAAGACCTTTTCACAAGCATTGTAGCAGGGAATTGAGCTATGCTTCTTAAGCACTGAGCCCATTGTGCCTCAACTGTCAGTGACTACAAATATTAATGCTGAGAACTCTTCTACAGAGCCACCTATGAAAATTTCAATTCTATTAGATGCCTACAAGGACATTTTTGAAAAGCGCACAGGATTACCACCAAGAAGACTTGGTTTTGATCATAGAATCCCTCTCAAAGAAGGTTCTAATGCTTTTAATTTGCGTCCTTATAGATACTCAGCTATTCAGAAAAATATTGTTGATAAGTTAGTAGAAGATATGTTGAAACAAGGCATAATACAACATAGTGTAAGCCCTTTTGCTTCCCCCACTGTTTTGCTAAGAAAAAAAGATGGTTCATGCGTTATGTGTTGATTTTAGAAAGCTCAATGATCATACCATAAAGGACAGATTTCCCATTCCTCTTATTGATGACTTAATGGATGAATTAGGAGGTGCCACTGTGTTTTCTAAACTTGACCTTAAATCTGGTTATCAGCAAGTTAGAATGGAGTTAGGAGAAGAGCACAAAACTGCATTCAAAACCCATAGTGGTCATTTTGAATACTTAGCCATGCCTTTTGGCCTATCAAATGCTCCAGCGACTTTCTAGGCTCTTATGAACCATGTTTTTTATGTTTTCCTAAGGAAATTTGTGAGCATTTTCTTTGATGACATACTTGTTTATAGCAAGTCACTAACTGAGCATGTGGAGCACCTACAATTGATCTTTGAGATTGCTAGGAGAGAACAATTGTTTATGAACAGGTCTAAATGCCACTTTGAAACTTCCATGGTTGAGTATTTGGGGCACATTATTTCTGAGAAGGGAGTAGCTACGGATCCTACCAAAATCCAAGCTATAACCAAGTGGAAATTGCCTTCAAATCTCAAACAACTCAGAGGTTTTTTGGGCTTGGCTAGCTACTATAGAAGGTTTGTAAAAGATTTTGGCAAGATTGCCAAACCTTTGACAGAAATGTTAAAGAGGGACAGTTTTTCTTGGTCTGCTGATTCCACTAATGCTTTTCATGAACTTAAAAGAGCCCTTATCACAACACCTGTCTTGGCACTACCTAACTTCAACAAAAGGTTCATCATTGAAACTGATGCTTCAGGAAAAGGCATAGGGGCTGTGTTAATGCAAGAACACCACCCTATTGCTTATATTAGCAAGTCCTTGGGACCCAAGAAACAAGCAATGACAATTTATGAAAGGGAGCTGTTGGCTATTGTTTATGCTATTAAAAATGGAGCACATACCTCAGTCATGGTCCTTTTACAATAAGGACTGATCATAAACGCATCAAACACATCTTAGAGCAACGTTTAAACACCCCTTTTCAACAAGTTTGGGTCTCTGAGCTTATGGGTTATGAGTTTGATATCCAATACAAGGGGGGTTCTGCAAACAAGGCTGCTGATGGCTTGTCCAGGCAAGAAGGAGCTGAGTTACTGCTTATGGTCCTAGAAAATGGCCACACTGAACTACTAACAAAAATTCAGCATTCATGGCACAATGACCCTCATCTACAAGGGTTAATTTATGACTTGGAAAGGGGTCCTACTACTCATCCTCAATACTCTTGGGTGAGATCAGAATTAAGAAGAAGGGGTAAGCTGGTACTTGGAGCTGATGATTCCATTAAAACAATCATTTTTCAATGGTTGCATGACCCTCCTTTAGGAGGACATTCTGGAAGAGATAATACTGTTGCCCGTATTAAATCTCTATTCTATTGGAGGGGAATGAACAAGGACATACAAAGTTATGTGAGGAATTGCAGAGTTTGTTAGGTTAATAAAACTGAAACAGTGGCTACACCAGGGCTTCTCCAACCCCTTCCAATTCCATTAAGAATCTGGCAGGACATCAACCTAGATTTTATTGAAGGGTTACCTACTTCTAAGGGTAAGCAAGTTATCTTAGTGGTGGTTGATAGACTTAGCAAATATGCACATTTTATTGCTATTGCTCATCCTTATTCTGCACTTGATATTGCTCACTTATTTATGGATAATGTCTTTAAATTACATGGAATGCCTAGTAGTATCACAAGTGACAGGGATCCTATTTTCTTAAGTCAAGTTTGGAATGAATTCTTCAAACTCCAAGGTGTTGCCTTGAACAGAACAACAGCTTACCACCCTCAATATGATGGGCAGACAGAGGTTGTTAATAAGGGATTGGAAAGATACTTGAGATATATGTGCTCTGATAGACCTAAGACTTGGTTTGAAATTCTTGCCTTAGCTGAATGGTGGTATAACACCAACTTTCATTCCTCAATTCAATCTACACCTTATGAAGTGGTCTATGGTCAAGCCCCTCCTATGTACCTACCATATCTTCCTGGGGAATCCGCTAATATAGCTGTTAACTGTACCTTGGCTGCTAGAGAAGAGGCTCTAAAATCACTTAAATTCCATCTCTTGAGGGCACAAAACAGAATGAGTCAGCAAGCCAATAAAAATTGTAGTGACAGAAACTTCAATATTGGTGATTTTGTCTATTTGAAGCTTCAACCTTATAGGCAATCTACATTGAAACCTCACTTGGTGCCCAAGCTACTTCCCAAGCTTTTTGGACCCTACAAAGTTTTGGATAGAGTGGGAAAAGTAGCTTATCAGTTGGACTTACCCCCCACAGCTGGTATACACAATGTCATACATGTTTCACAGCTGAAATTGTGTCCTAACCCTTCTGCAATTACTATTGTGCCTATCCCTGTTGCTGCTAATAAGTTTGAAAGAGAACCAGAGGAAATCTTAGAGAGGAAGATGGTGAAAATAGGGAGGAAAGCAGCCACCAAAGTATTGGTCAAATGGAAGAATGTCCCTAATGATCAAGCAACTTGGGAGGACTACTATGATCTACTTCAACAGTTTCCATCTTTTAACCCTTGAGGACAAGGGTGTAGTTCCAGCTGTGGGTATTGTCACAGGATTATCACATACCTAGTAATAATTTTAAGTTTTTACTGTAGTTGTCCTTTTTACTTTGTTCTAGCTGTTGCATTTCATTTTGTGAGCTGTTGCTCTTATCCATTCGTACAAGCCGCTGAGTTGTGGCTAGCTGTACGATTAATTCCAGCATATTCCTAGGATCCTATGTAATCATTGTGCCTATATATGGGGAATTTAATAAATGGAATAATCAATCATTTGAACAATCAAAATATTCTTACCCCTCTTACTCTATTCTGTGCCCTAGCGCCCCTTTGCTCAGGTTACCAAGTAGCATTCCTTCATTGCTATTTTCGGGTTGCTGCAGGAGAGTTACCGGAGTTGTTTAGCTCCCTAACAATCCAAATTTCTGTTTCAGATTCATTCACTGCACTTCTTATTTATATTGATGATGTGATATTAACTGGGAATTCCTTAGAAGAATTTGAAAGAATCAAAAGAATCTTGGACAACAACATCAAAATTAAGGATTTGGGTTCCCTGAAATACTTTTTGAGCTTAGAGGTGGCACAATCTATGGGAGGGATATCCATATGTCAAAGGAAGCGGTGCTTGGAGTTGTTGAAAGAAACTGGACACCTTGGTTCAAAACCGATTTCCACTCCTCTAGACTCAAATGTTAAATTACATCAGGACTCAAGAGAGGCCTATTCTGATTAGAGTTCTTATAGAAGATTGATTGGTAGATTGATGTATCTGACCAATCCTCGACCTTAGTCAACAGATCAACTCTCCCACAGTCACTCATTACAATGCAGCATATAGAGTGCTTAGGTATCTCAAAGGAAGCGCTGGCCGCAGTTTAATATTTTGAAGGGATTCTCAAAGGAAACCTTGGTCGTGGTTTAATATTTCCAAGGGATTCTGTGATGCAGCTATTTGGCTTTTCTGATGCAGATTGGGCCAATTTCTTGGACACAAAAATGCGATAACTCTACAATCGAATTAGTACCAAGTCGATCTGTTTGGCTAACCGAGATCAAGGTGTTCGAAGTCACAATCTTCAAAACTGAAGGTGATTACTCTTCCACCGAGTTAGTACCAAGTCGATTTACTTGGCTAACCGAGCTCAAGGAGTTCGACGTCGCAATCTTCAAAAAGAAAAGGCGGTAATTCTACAGCCGAGCTACTACCAAGTCAATCTACTTGGCTAACCGAGCTCAAGGAGTTCGATGTCACATTTTTCAAAATTGAAGGCGATAACTCTACAACCGAGTTAGTACCAAATCGATCTACTTGGCTATTTGAGCTCAAGGATTTTGAAGTCGCAATCCTCAGTTGATTAAGTCAGTCCCACAAGACAAGTTAAACTCTAAGCTAATCTACTCACCAAGAGTTCGAAGTAGCATATTCTAAACTAAGACAACAAGTTTAGACTCAAGTAAAGTCAACCTACTCGGTGGGACGAGCTACTTAGATATTAGACTAGTAGACATAGAAGCATCAAACGGAGATAAAAGCGCCGAAAATCGATTTTAAAGAAATACCCAAAGTCAGGAAAGTTGATTAAGACATTTTCAACATCAACGTCAACTTCATCCTCGGCTGTTATCTCCACCATCTTGCCACCAACCACATTGAGAAGGATATTCATGCCCTCAGTTTTGATAACGAGACCGGGGTTCAAGGCAGATGTATTACCTTCCTGATGCTTTCTCCTTCTCCAACAACGAGGTCCCCAAATTGAAAATCTTTAGCAAGCAAGCAAAGGGACTCCTCTTAAGAGTTTCAAAATCGGCCAAGTTGAACTTTGTCACCAAGCCCTCCGGGACCTTCTCCCTATGACTCTTCTTTCTCTTCTTTGATTTCTTCTGATGGCCTTGCTTCTTGCCACCCTCAGAACGACGCTTACTACTTTGACCGACTCGATCGCCAGATGGAACAAATCGATCTTGGAGAGAAGGGATGGGACCACCTCTGACCGAGCCCGGATCATTAATGGCCACAACAATATTCTTTCTAAGATCTTCTTGCTTCACCATCCTCACTAGGGAAGCCAGCGTAAAAGCCGGAGTGGTCGGGGTCACAAAAGGAGCAGTAGAGGAATTGGGGGCACGAGCTTAAGTTTTCTTCAAAATAGAAGCAAAAGTTTATTTTAGAGTCATCTTCCCTGCAAAACAAACAAAGTTAAATTCAATTAACGAGCAAAACATAAGGACAGATAAACTTAAGCAATAAAGGTCAGGGTCATATTCCAGACTCGGTGAAGGTCTGGAGAAGACTCAACTGTTACCAACAAGTTAGCATTTATCAGTCCCTTCTGGCCACAATAGTCCACCTTCCTTAAAGGCCTTAAGGACTCTTGGTCCTTGACATATAGATTCTCGGGGGAAATTTGAATATGGGTAGGTTAGAGAGTATAGTGACTTTCGTCCCAACTCAATGGGAAGCTCGAAAAAAATCTCCCCTTGCCGACACCTCGATAACTTCTTCTTGGCACCCAAGCCAAAATAGAGGCTAAAGTAGCTCTTTCCTGTAGCTCAAAATGACACCCAAGCCTTCTTCTTCAATCTAATGAAAGTAAACATAGCATAGAAAAGATCAACAGAAAGGGGCCGATCCAAGAGACCCATGACGATCTGGAAGGCTCGGAGAAAAGCCCAACTATTCAGGTGCAATTGAGTCAGGGCCAGCGAAATCTCGTTCAAGACACTTTGCTCAAACAAAGTAAATGGCAGACAAGCATGAATTTTCCCAAAAGTCTCATGATACATATAAAAGGCATATTTCTCGGGGGCGGCTGAGACACCAGTTCTTCATCTAGGATCCCCCATATCACCCATTGTTCTCCTTCAACAAACCCCATCTCCCAGACAAGGGTATCTAGGAGACTACTATTCGGACCGATTTTACTAACTATTTCCCGGACCTCTTCATTCACCCAGTCGACCTCGAAGAACTACCACCGAAGAATTCTCCCCGAGGAACTACCACTCGAAGAATCATAATCAGAGCCGCCTTCCTCCCCTGTCTCGCCAATTACCCTTTCGGCGGCGTCATCCTCTAGTCTTTCGACGGTATCATCACCTTTTCACCTCGACCAGTCCAAAGCATCCTTATGAGGAGCATCAGTCCAATCTCGGGCATAGTCCTCATCCTCCTGCAATACCCAAGCGAAGGAGACCTTCTTCGAAGTGTTCTTGCCGATAACCATGATATAACCTACAGGGAGGGAGTTCGCTTAGTAAAATAATTATTGATCCTTCAAATAGATCTCTGCAAGGAGATCGAACCGAGGTCCAGTCTCTAAGGGATTTCTAACACCCAAGAGAGAATTCGAAGTAATAAAACCCCCTCCTCCTAAGAGAGACCTCGCCATAAAAGGGGTGATCCCGCTACCAAAGAGATGACCGACATCTAACAAAGGTCCTAGAGCAAGCGGTCTAAGGAGGGAGGTAAAATAAAACAAGAAGGCAGAGAAGAATATTTGTTCGGAAAAAAGTACTTGAATCGAAGAAAAGAGCTTCTTGGAGAACTGAGTGTAATCTACGTGGGCCACTTGACGCAACACAGAGCAGAAATGTACAAATGAGGAAACTATACCCCTATTTATAATAAGGAGGTGGAAATGAAGCGACGACATCCCCAAAAGATGCAACCCTAATAAACAGTCATAATGAAACACGGGAAATGAGGGCTACCCTAAGTAGCCATAATGACAAGACGCCTCGAGAAACCAAAAGATTATCTTCCACGTGGTAATTCAGAAGTCTAATCAACAATGTCACCGAGCAAATCCAACAGTGGAAAAGCATTCAGTCACACATCAATTGAGAAACCAAAGTAATAGCATCACTCAATGTCGTTGGGTGCCTGATCTAATCATCTCTGCATCGCCATAAATAATGAAGGACGTTTAGGCAAAAGATCAAGTCGGTTCAGACGAAAAAGCTATTTTCAAGCCGAGGCCCAAATTTCCTATGAACCACGACTTGCGGGGTAACTGTTCCGGATCGGCCAAACAGTTAGGCCCATTTTAATTAAGGCCCATGATCCACAAAAGATCAACGACAAAGATATTGTTCCCAGATTAACGGTTTAGGTGTCTACATCACTAATGGAAAAAAGGCATTTCTTATCGGTTAAAATTGACATTTCATATCGGTTCCTGAACCGATGCCAAAAAAGGAGATATAAAAAATAGTGACATTTCATATCGGTTCCTGAACCGTTATGAAAAGTTGTTTTTATATCGGTTGCCCCTAGAACCGTTATGCAAAGTCAGTTTTTTTTAAAAAAAAAGAGACTTTTCATATCGGTTGCCCCTAGAACCGTTATGAAAAGTCAGTTTTTTTTAAAAAAAAGAGACTTTTCATATCGGTTGGCTCTAGAACCGTTATGAAAAGTCAGTTTTTAAAAAAAAAAAAAGATTTTTCATATCGGTTTTATACGGGAACCGATATGAATACTGATTTTTAACATCGGTTTTATATGGGAACCGATATGAAAAGTCTTTTTTTTTAAAAAAAGTGAGGTTTCATGTTTATTATTACCTGGACAATTAATCAAATTCACAATCAAAATTAATCTCCAGAATCCCAGAATTAATCCTTGAAAATATGAGAAACACAAAATTTAATTTTAACTACTAGTTCTAGATCTGTCTTCTAGCATCCCAGAATCTCCAATTCTCTGAACTGGGAACATGAAAAACCGAAAGTAAAACACAATAAAAAGACAAGTTTGGGTAGTCCTATGACATTCTGAAACTAATATAAAGGAACTAATATATTTCCAAATTAGGGAACTAATATATTTCCAATGTAAACCTTTCCTCCAAACTTCTTCATCTTGCATCATTAGAGTTAAAGGAAACTGCGAATCCATCATGAGGCGGTATGTTTGACTGTGTATTTTCTGCATCTAGCATTGACGAAAGATCAAGATTGCTCCTCCCTTCAGAAGCCTGCCACGTGATACCATTTTGATTAGTTACGGAATTGAACAAGAAAGATAAAAATTATCACTATGATAGAGTGCCAACTACTATACTCCATAATGATCATTAGACAAAAATGACAAACAGGACTGCGGATGATACATTCAGATTAAATGACAATAGCAGCTACTCAACTTTACCAAATTGGGACAGGCTTTGAGCATGATATTAGCAGCTACTCCACTTTACCAACTTGGATTTTGTCAATAATATCACCTTGAGAGTAAAGTAATAGCAGCTACTCCACTTTTCCAACTTGGCAAGAACTAAGGAATTTTTCCGATCTGCAGCAGAGGTGGATGTAAAATTTAAAAATTTAAGCAATTCAAATTTTCAAAACAACTCTCCAATTCTATGTGAGACAAATTCTCATGCAACAAAAGAAAAGGGAAACATATTGAGATTCAAGACTAGGCTAACATCAGATTTCTACATTAATTTGATAATATAATCATGAATACCTATCTGATTTTCACATAATTAGTTTGCAGTGATGTTGCTGCGGATTCCGATAGATGGGGGTGGCATTGAGTTCGGCAATATTGTAAATACCTGAGAACAAAAGCATAAAACATTTTAAGTTACCTTATCTTGACTGTACATTCTGATGTCTTTCACAATGAAGATTAAATCAAACCTAGAAAGAATAGTTGTCTGTAAACACAATAAATAATCAAACCATACTTAACAAAGAGGGGGGGGGGGGGAGCCAGATATCATATCCTTGCTCTACTATAGTAATGTTAATGAAAATGACAAGAGACCAGAGAACTATCCCAGTTCTTTGTTGATTCAAGCCTCTGCCAGTTGCAATCATCAAATACGATTCAGCTTTGTAACCATTTGACCTTCTGCAATGCAAAAATAGTAGGCAACAGAGAGTGATGACCTAATTATCAATTAGATAATTATCTACTTTGACCTATTGTTTCCTAAACATATACCTTAGTCCATGAGTGTGGATTGAGGGAAAACGTTGGCAAACTTCCATTATATGTCACCATATTAAACTTCAGAGGACCTAAGTAAAAACAGTAGCAAGAATAATTAACATTTCTGCTAGGTGGTAACAAGGACCAAAAGCTATAAAGCGTGTACTAAAATATCCAAAACCGCAAAGCAACCAGTTTCCAATTAGAAAGGAAGGGGACTAGGAAAGCTTCGCTAACCTAAAATATCCAAAACCGCAAAGCAACCAGTAAAGGAAAAATAAAAAAAATCAAGAAGCTAATGGAATCAATGAAAACCTAAAGACGGAGATAAGAAATCTAGAATCAAACCTCTCTCCATCTTTCATGTTATCATGATCATCAACCCAAAACAGATGTGAGCATGCATACACAGCTCTGCATTGATCTGGCTTCTTCAAAAGCTTTGCTGGATACTATCCAATGAAAAGGCACCAAAAATGAAAATCAATAGATAAGAAATACACCAAGATCTCTGTAAATAACAAAATTGAAAAATTACCCCCGTGGCCTTGTGAGTTAAAGTATCCCTGTTCTCGACACCGTAGACATGCATCCTTTGAAGAGTTCCTATAATTAAATGGATAGCCGTGATCTGTGCTCTGGATTCCTGGTATAACAACATAAATGTGTAATTAATTGCTCAAACAGAAAACTGAGAGTATCACAACTGCAAATGATAGAATAGCTCAAGAAGCAATTAAAAGGAGAACATCAATCAAGTTGACAAATGAAGATAGCTACTGTAAGGCCAGACTGACCTATGAAGTGTAATGCTAGAGAAAAGTGGATTAACAACTAATAATTGGAAGGAAATCACAAATAGGACAAGTGAGTTTACCCTAAGGCCTAAATATAAACAGATAGTTTGAAAAATCCTTCAGTAAAGTAAAAAGACATGCAATTAGTTGGCATGAAATGAACAAAAAGAATATCAAACCATTAATGGGTAGCCCAAGCATACTACAGCAGAAACATTAATGTCTTCCATGCTAGCCACCATACATCCAACTCTACAACAAAATAATCATGTCATAATTTGGACTTCCTCCTGCTCCTGCCAATATATAAATAAAAAGGAAATCACAAGATACCTTGAACCCATTGATTTGCCAGCGAGTATGAGGGGATGGCCAGAGTAGTTAGTTGCAGTTTCCTTGACAATATTTGAGTGAAACTCCACCAGTTTTTAAGATTCCCTTAACAATACAGAAGTACTTCAGAATTCAGATAATACAATCATCTCGAGGTTCACTCAACTAGATATCAATCATGCTTTTTTTATTCTCTTAAATAAATGTAAAGTCATCTAGATAATGAAAGCAATTATAATGTGTAAATTTGACTCTAATTATACCTGTGGAGAACATATACGAAGAATTGCATATCTATGTCATATACTCTAATGAAATTAGAAATATGATTATGATCCATGCTTTCCTTATCCTGTATTAACATTATAAATGATAAAATTATGACTTAATCAAATGTTAAAACTGATGCGAATATGACAATTACAAGTTCTCACTCGTGTCGATGCGCAGGGCGGGGTCTGAAGCATAATTTGATCAATTCCATTCCAGTCCTTTGTCATTTCAGTTGCTGGTCTAAAATCCCACACAGCAGCAGAATGCCCCGTCTAATTTCAATTGCTTCTCTAAATCTCACTCCAATACTGAAACAAAATTCAACAACCAATTAACTCACCAAATCTCTCCTCACCATTATGATTCAGATCTAGGAAGCCCTAAACCTATTTAAAAGTAAACAACAATTAGGAATGTATGCATAAATTCAATTAAGTCCCTGAAAGACAAAACCAGAAACACTACATTTGAACATTTGGCAATTCAGTTTTACTGCAGATAATGACAATAAAATACTGAACGAACTTCAAAATTATTATAAAATAGAGTAGTAAGTCATTCAAGTAAGATGAACATCTTGAAATTACCTTGTGGTCTAGGAGTTCTCGTATTGTATCAGCTAATGATAGCAATTCTTCAATGTTATCAATGACACATCTACAAGAATGAAATGAACATAAGACATTTAGCAATGACACATCTACAATATGAGGACTAACTAAAACAAGCACATATAAAATGAATGCACCACAACTTACTTTAAACGTAACCAGGAAAGGCTTGGATCAGAAAGCAACTCATCTGCAAGCGATGTCTTCCTCTCTTTCTTTGTTAACCTTCCTCTCTTTCTTTGTTAACCTTCCTGAGAAGTTTATAAAGCAATGAAGTATAATCTTAACATTTCTCATTGCACTAACATCAATGTATTTATTCCACCATGTCAGGAAAGTTTCCAGAAGTTTATGAAGGCTGACATCAATATTCTAAACCAACATATAAAAGATTAAGCAAATTAAAGACCATAAAGCATAAGAGAACAACATGAAAGGCTTCAAGTGTGAAAATGAGACAAATAAAAGGTTCAAGACAAGAAGACATAATTAAACATAAAAACAAATCACTCATCAATGAAAAACCTTCAAAAGGCAAAAATGAAGTTGAAACCCTCACATTTACAATGTCTCAGACTTCAAGCTTTTCTCACAAAGCTGCTTCCTTTTATGATTCAACCCTCCCTAGTAAATTAGGAAAAACAAATAAGATTAAAAAACAGAAAGTTGAAATGTGTAACCCTAAAAAAGGTTTTCCTATTTCACCACCAACTGATTTACAAACATGTACTCAAATTAGAAAATAAGTAGAAACAGAGAACAGTGATACCATTTTCTCATTACATACCCAAATATTTCCCAAAACAATCAATTAGTTTACAATGATATGAAATGCACTAATAGTCAGAACCATCATATATTCTATGTTTCAGCAAAAAGACCACAAATCACAAATCACCCCAAAAACCTAATTTCAACTAGGCTAAATTATAGTTTTGGTCCCCCTATTTTCAAAAATTCAGACATTTGGTCCCCCTATTTTAAAACTCAGACATTTGGTCCCCCAATTTTAAAAAATCAAATACAATGCGGTCTACATGTTTTTTTTTCCTTTTTTTCTTTTGAATTTATTCATACCAAAACAGTATTGGAGGTACACAGTAAGAAGAGAGGATCATCCCTTTTTTTACGGCCACATTGGTCACTTGTACTCTAAAAGGCACCCCAAATATATGTTATCAATCAATTTAGGTACCAAAAAAAATCATTAGGCTCAAAGTGGGCAACTAGTGGTAACATGTAGACAAGAACTCTAGGGCCTGAAAAAAAATACCTAAGTGCATTGATCATTTTCAGATATGCCAACAAATTTATTCAGCCTCAAAAAGATTTCAAGTCAAGTTCTAGAGAGAACAATCAAAGAGGAACAACACTCAACAAGAAGAAGAGGGGCATCAATCAAGATGTAGCATAAACCCCTATATCGGCCAAAAACTCACATTTATAGGTCAATCAAAGAGAAACACAAAATCAGGAATTTATGCTAATCATCAACTTACTAAAATTCTCCTCAATATTCAGAGATAAATATAATGCCTTATAGCCACCACAAGAACACAAAATTGGGTTTCAAACCATTGATTTCCTAAATGTTCCGAAAAGAATTAGCACGAAATTGTTATGGGAGGATAAGATATACAATGGGGGTAAAAACATGCTTCAATGTAAAATTAACAAAACTAAGTCGTTATATACAATGGGGGTAAAAAATGCTTCAATGGACACATCACATAGTTAAAAGAAAGGATAAGAGTTTTATATAATTGGCTCTGATTAAGTCGTTTTATGTGAATATGGGGTTTGCCAAGGTGAAAGAAATAGAAGAACTTTGCTTCCGATGACTTATAAGTTTTTCTAATACCACCATGCATCAACATATTTGTCTCACCAAATGATTTATATGTCGAGGAAGGTGTGCATTTTATCCCTTGACAATATTTTTTATTGTCATATCAGCAAAATAATGTTTTTCTTTTTTCCAATTTTTTATTATAGGTATATGTTCTGTACCTATACGGCCTAAAAAAATGTTATTTTGGATGAAAGACGGCTTAAAAAAAGGAAGTCACTTTCAAATTGACGTGGGAGTACCTAGGAACTTGGGTGAGTTCCTTCAAAAGTCGCAGAAGTACATGGACTATGAAGAGGATGATATGGCTTACCGTGAGGCAGCCAAGGCCGGTTAAGACAGGGGTGACACTCGAGAAACCCGGCAGCGAAAGGAAGAAGGAGGGGGGCATCGTGAGGCATGACCACGCAGGTTCGCCGAACACAACCTCCTCAACGCATCCTGCGCTAAGATCTTAGCTGAGTGTGCCAATGCTGAATTTAAAAACGTCAAAAGACCAAAGCTTTTAGTGCTGAGGGAAGGCCAGAATCCTTCGAAAAAATGGTGCCGCTATCACCGAAGCGGAGGTCATGACACCAATGGATGCCGAGCCCTTAAGGACGACATTGAAGAGCTGATTCAGAACGGGAAACTTTTACAGTACGTAAAGAAAGATGGTGAGGCAAGTAGCTCATGCAAGAGACCCTGATCCCCCTCAAAAAGGTCCAGGTCCCCACGCAAAGGCAAGGGCCCGGCCAGCGAAGTCGTCCAACCTACAAAGGAAGAAGACCGTGAGTCCTCCGAGAAGGAAGACACTCGAACATTCAGCGTCACAACATTGGCAACCACAGTGGGAGTTATCTATCTTTCACATTATCTATACTCCTTGAAATTTTCTCTTGCTTCTCCATAGCACCAAGAGGTAGACCCTGAGTTCAAAGCATTGTTGTACCCACGCCCCAGCCTGAGGGCACTTCCGAGGGCAATGTAGCTAGCCAACTTGACGAGGATACCATCCAGGTCCCGCAGACAGACTCCCTCCAGGACCTTGCCCAACCCCCAAACGTGAACCAACTCTTGGATCACTTGTGCAACCGCACTCAGACCATGCTGCAGCAGGAAGCACACCTAAGGCAAACTGAAAGGCGTGTGGCTTCCATGTCTGAACAGCCTCCACCCTACTGGGGAACCCTTCCTCAGACAACCGTGGTCTCAAGGCATCATCGGTCTCCCACTCGAAGGCATCGCGCCCATCGCTCCCCCCAAGGCGAAAGCACGTGCACCGCTCCCCTCCTCGGCGTCGCAAATATCGGGGGTCGGGCTCACCTCCAAAAACCCCTCCATCCTCCCCGGATGGTACTTACTGGCCTGACGACTCCCACTCCAGGACCTCTTCACGTGCCTCCTCTAATTCCCGTGAATGGTCAAGAAGTAGGGCCAAGACCCACCAGAGGCGCCACCGGGGCTCACCATCGAGGAGATCCCCGACCAGCAAAGGTATCAAGATTTTGACTACGAGGACGTCTCACCTCGAAACTCAAGTTGAAAATTTTGGTACCCAAATTTCTTTGGGTTCTTGTGGGTTAGTACTTGGTATAGTCCCTTTAGGAACCCATACATTTTTCACAACTTGTCTTCCTCTAGCCATGCAAACAGATGCAGTATGTCCTAGTTTGGCACAGTAATAACATCTAATATATGGACTAGTAGTGAAATTCGGCCTTTAATGCAAATTTCTTTTCATGGAAGTGTTTCTTTGTGGCCCAGGATGCACATATTGTTTATTTTGTGCGCACATTTTTCCTAATGTCCATTCAAGCTCATGGATTTTCTTTTCATGTTCTGTACACTTATCACATACATAATTTGCCTTAAAATAAACAAGATTATCATTTTCTATTCTAAGCTCTAATTTTTCCTTAGTTAAAGCGTTAACTTCATTTTGAAGATGAGCAATAGTTTTCTTAGATTTAGTTAATGCCTTAGCTAATTTTACAGAATCATTATGCAATTCAAGAAATGCTTCATGTAATTCATCATATGCATTTTGTGAAGTTTCAGAGTTAGAATTTACCTCATTTTCGTTTTCACTATCACTTTCATGATTGGCCATAAGAGCAATTTGAGCTTCTTCACTTTCTGACTCATCTGATGAATCCATGTCATTGTCTTCCCATGCAATGTACGCTTTCCTTCTTTTGTTTTCTCGAATTTTGATCCCTTTTTCTGTAGGCTTGGACATTCCATCTTCATGTGACCAAGTTTCCCACATTCATAGCAAGTTGGAGGACCGGATGAACTTTCTTTGCTAGAGAACTTCTTAGGAGAAAAATTTTTAGAAAACTGTTTCTTTCTCATAATTTTTTTGAGATTTCGAACCATGAGAGCCATGTTCTCCTCACTTTCATCATCCTCACTCTCTGAGTGATCACTATCACAAGGTCGACTTGAACTAGAAGCTTTTAAAGCCAAGCTTTTCTTATTATTATCTGTATCTTCATGCTCAGCCAAACGAGTGAGTTCTAGTTCATGCTCTTGTAATTTACCAAATAGAGTGGCAAGTGTCACGGTAGCTAAATTCCTTGATTCAACTATAGCAGTTACTTTGGGTTGCCATTCTCTATTCAAACACCTTAGAACTTTGTTGATCAGATCTTCAACAGGGAATGACTTTCCCAATAGACTTAGTTGATTCACTATGTGAGTGAACCTCTTTTGCATCTCTGGTCTAGTTTCACCTGAATTCATTCTGAATAGCTCATATTCTCTGATCAGAGTGTTTGTTCTGGCCCTTTTTACTTCATTAGTACCCTCATGAGTGACTTGTAGATTATCCCACATTTCTTGAGAAAATTTACAATTTGATACTCTAAAGAACTCATCAGGACTAAATTCAGAGGTAATAATATTTTAGCCCGAAGATTGTGTTGAACTTTTCTCTTTTCATCATCAGTCCATTCAGCTCTATCTTTAACAGTAAGAACACCATTTACCATATGCGTGGGGACATAGGGTCCTTTTTCCACAGCATCCCAGACATCTAGATGTACCCCTTCTATGAATATTCTCATTATTTCTTTCCAATATGCGCTCTTTCTCGTTGAATCCCGGAGGACAGATAAGAGACGCACCCTCTTGCGTAGACCAACCTGAAGCCATTTCTCTTGAAGCTGCTAGGCCCTTTATACAAGAGTCTAGCTCTGATAACTCTTGTTACCAAGTGGCTTCAGTCTCAAGAGGGAGGGTGAATTGAGATTTTAAGAATTTAAGTCCCCTTTAACGACTTGATTGATTTTTGCGCAGGTTTATGGAACGAATTAACGAGAAACGAAAAACTGAAAATAAAGCAGTAAAGAACACAGAGATTTTTATACTGGTTCGGTCACCTCCTAGTGACCTACGTCTAGTCCTCACACCCTTGTGAGATTTTCCGCTAAACACAACAAAGCTTACAGGTGCTTTGGAAACCTTTACAGACTCACGCACTCTTCTCCTAGGATACCCCACCTATGAAGAGCTCTCAAATCTACCACAACAGAAACTACAAGAGATACCCCACCCTTGTTACAATCAACAACCCTAGAGAGATACCCCACTCCCTAGTACAAACAGCAAACCTAGAGAGATACCCCCACTCTCTAGTACCAAATACAACGTAAAAACAAATTACAAATTAACAACCAAAATACCTCTTATGAAGGCAGATTACAACAACTTGAAGATCACCAACCCAACCTAACACTTGAGAGAAATCAGCTCTGACAGATGAAAAATACTTGAAGAACAGAGGTGTGTGTGCTAGGGTTTTTTTTTGCGTTTCAGCGTAAGCGTAAGAATGAGTTGTATTTTTCTGAGAAACACTAAGTCCCTATTTATAGACTTAAGAGAAATATGACCGTTGAATGATTTTAGGAATCGATTCATTACTTAAAAAGCCAAGGATGGTAAATCGATTTATGACTTAAAAGTAGGAGTAGTGTGATCGATTGATTGCTTTCAAAGAGTAAGTATGAATCGATTAATAGCTTGAAAATATGACCGTTGAGGCTTTTAGAAAGAAGAAAATCGATTTAAGGCTTAGGTGCATGAGGTGATGAATCGATTCTTGGCTTAAAATAATATAGTTGATGAATCGATTCATTGCTTGATTTAAGTGAGATGCAAATCGATTTATAGCTTTGGAAACAGGAAGGAAATCGATTTTGCACTTTAAAAATAGAGTAGGAAATCGATTTTGGTCTTATGAGAAATACTAGGAATCGATTCTTGGCTTTAGGAAATGAGTTGGAAATCGATTTCTATCTTTTGAGAAGAGTTGGAAATCGATTCTTGGCTTTTTGGAAGAAGGCATGAATTGATTTCTCACTTTGTATGTTACGTGCCTTACCTATGTGCATGCATGCATTTTGAAAACTGTGAGGGCTATGAAACTGTGAGATGAGCTGACCCCTCAGAAGCGGCTTACAAAATATCCTAAGACACGACCCAAACCCTAGAGACTACCCTTACTTCTGGAGTCTTGTTTGCCTTGAATTTCCGCTTTGCCATTTTCTGCTTTGAACACATCATCAAAACCTACCCTGCTTGTCATTTTGACTTCGAACGCATCATCATCAAAACCTAATCTGCAAAAGCAATATAACCACAAAATCCCGGGCCATCAACAGGACTGCACATCGGCACCCCAAAGGGGACTCCGAACAAGTCCCATTCCTCTCCCAGAGAAAGACCCTTTAGCCAGTGGAGATCGGCTAAATGGGAAGCATCATGCTCTCTAAAGATGCTCCTTTGAGAAAGAATATCTAAAGAAACCCAAGATGTCGGGCCCGCGTCAACACGGACCGAGGAGGGATTATGATTCCTCGCTAATGGTCGTCTGATCCTACTGGAAGTAGAAGAGCTATCGGTTGGAGGAGAACTCCGCTTTGTTTGAGCAAACATGCCTTCGAACACACCTAGAGCCTACAGAGGACACCGACATCAAGGGAGATCGTAATAAACTCTGCAACTAAACAACTGAGGGAAACCCCTCTATTTTTAATTAAGCTCCTAACTGATAAACAAAGAAAATGCAAGTCGAAGAACGGTAAAAGGAAGTTGAGGAAAATACCTCGAATTCAGGAGAAGAATAAACGAAGCTAACCAAACAACCTCAGAGGTATCTCAGAAAGAGTTAAAGTAGATCGACTCAAAACTTCAACGTACAAACATTGCAAAGTACAACTCCCTCCTCATATTTATAGGGGAGCATCAAGAATAACAACGGTTACACTATCAATCAAATATCAATCAAATACTCATTTCAACAAGCTTCTCAGCTTGGTGAGCATCTCGGTCCTCATATTACAAAGTTTAATCATACCATCATAGTGATAACTATAGATACTAAATTTGCTTCTTGTAATGTTTGAGCGGAGAGGCCTAAATTAGATCCCTTTTTCGTTATATTTTTCAAAGACATCCTTAATTTGCTTCTTGTTATTAGATTTTGAGATGCTCTTCTGTAAAGGTGTTAAAGGGCTTGTTTGTTTGCTGTAGGCTCGGGGGCTTACTACATGCTTTTTTCTCTTCTTCCAACTACTTTTGCGTCATAAACAAACGCAGAGGCGGAATCAAGGAAGATGCCCTGGGTTTCACACTTGTAAAATTTTCTCACCGAATCACTAGTGCAAAAAAGGGATTTAAAGTCAGGCGAAAAGGGGATTTAAAGTCAGGCGCCCGCTTGACTTTTATTAAGTCGACTTTGTATGTCAGGAGTTTTAAAGTCAAGCGATAGCCTGACTTCGTAAGTCTGATTTAAAGTCAAGCATTTATTTCGCCTGACTTCGTAAGTCAGTTTTAAAGTCAAGCATTTATTTCGCCTGACTTCGTAAGTCAGTTTTAAAGTCAAGCATTTATTTCGCCTGACTTCGTAAGTCAGTTTTAAAGTCAAGCATTTATTTTGCCTGACTTCGTAAGTATGATTTAAAGTCAAGCATTTATTCTTGTCCGACTTCGTAAGTATGATTTAAAGTCAAGCGTTTATTCTTGCCTGACTTCGTAAGTATGATTTAAAGTCAAGCATTATTGCGCCTGACTTTAAAAGTTTTTTTTTTCAAAATTTAGTTTAATCTATACACTCTAGTTATACGAATTTTGGTTCCGTAGAAGCGACTCCACTGGGGATCGAACCCAGAATCTCTGGTTCCGTAGGCCAGCGCCTTATCCATTTGGCCATGGAGTCATATATCAGGGTGTATAGTGGACATATATAATTGAGAGGATAGCAAAAGCCATTGATCATAATAGTGGACATATATAATATAATGCCAAATCATCTCACCAAAAGTATTCATAGTCTAAAGTATCTGGCATGAAATTGGAAGTGGGTAGTAAAATTAATATTGCAAGTATGAAACTAAAAGAAATCTTGTAACAAGAAAGTTACCATTTATTTCAACTCTTGTCTTCCCGGCACGGCTTGATTCTAAAGAAACAAGACCATCCAAGAGTAAGAATCAAGAAATGGCATGCAAATAGCATATAAGGAAACACAGGCAACCACAATTCCAACTTAAAAATAATACTAGAATTAGGTACCTTGGATAGCTTGTTGATCTTGCTTTTCTGGATTATATTTGTATACTCTATAAAATCTGGTGATTATAAGAAAACATCTGTAGCATTAAATAGTTTTTCTCCGTTTAAGTACCAAATTGAGTTTAAATGCTTTTAATTCTGCAAACGGACTGCTAAAGATTATCCTTAGTTTTTATCCATAAAATACTCTAAGTACTTTTTAATCACCTTTGTCTATTTCCGTCTAAGTTAATCCAGAATGAATTTGACTTACTCCAAATGTAATTAATGACAGTTGATAGAGAAATCAGCAAGAGAAAATGACACCTAAAGAGCAATTACACTTTTTCCTAAGGCAATCCCAAACCCTAAGGACTACCCTTATTTCTTGAGACGCCAATTCTTGAGTCTTGATTGGCTTGGACTGTGACTTTGAATTTTGTCACTTTCATCAACTTTTGTCTTTGGTCACTTTCATCAACTTTGGCCATCAACTTTGGCTTTGGCTTTTTCATCATCAAAACCTGACCTGCAATATAAGTTGCCTGCAGTACAAGATATCCACACATTGACCCGAACTCATCCTCTTCCTCTAGTAGTGGTTCTCCATCACCTCCACAAAATCACCATCCCATGCTCACTAGGTCAAAGACTGGCAATGCAAAACCCAGATTGTTTCCCACCCTTCTAACAATCGTATCTGAACCCAAATCAGTGAAGCAAGCTCTAGCATCGCCTCAATGGACACAAGCTATGGAAAATGAGTACAATGCCTTAATGGAAAATCAGACACGAACACTTGTTCCTGTTTTGCGAGAAATTTAATTCAATTTTTAAAACAGCAAATTAAAATATTAAAAGGTCTTTAGAGAAGTTCGAACTCGCGTCAGGCGAGTCACAAAGAACAATCATTACCGCTGAAGTAGTCGCGCCTTTGTAGTGTTGTAGTTTCAAATATTGAATATATATACATAGGTAATATTTTTGGGGGCCCTAAAAAGTGATATTGGGCTTGGGCCCTGAAAGTGGATATTTGTTTCAAAAGCCTTGTGTGAGTCAGTCTTTTTTTGTTTTTGTTTAGTCAATTTGTTAGAGTCTTGTGAGATGTTTGTGTTTGTAAAATTCAAATTTGTTTCTTTTTTTTGTCCTTTTCTTTCTTGAAGATAAGCAATAGTTCAAGTTTTGCGGTGTGATATTCTTAAACCAATCTACTATTACCCCAATTATTTTTCTAAATTCATTGATATTATCCTTCTATACGTGATAACTCTTAGAAATAAGAATTGTTTATCTCTTTTAACTTGGATTGGCAAAGGCCAAAGGTGTGTTTTAATTTTTTAATGTATGTATTTTAGTCTACTATATTAATGTTGGGTTTAAAATGTGTTAGTTGTTCTTTTGGCACTTTTTGTGCTATTTTAGTTTTGATAATGTGGTTTGTTTTTTTAGTGTGTAGATTTGTGTAGAAAAATTTCTTGGTAGTGTCGCAACACCTGCCATGGCACCTAATGTAGAGCTGATGCAAAAAGACATCAAACAGAGTGTTATTACCTTTTGCAAGTGCTCCCAATCGTAACAAATTAGACTCCATGTGCCATAAAGTGAGAGAAATAGTGGTCCCCACTCATTTTGTGATTGGAGAACCGGTTCTATTTACTTTAATGCTAAATGGATGAAAAAGGCCCAAAAAGTAGGAAAGATGGTGAGCTTTCATGGGGAAAATCCTTAAAAAGGCGGAGGAGCATCTAGAACAAGAGAGAGGGAGCTGAAAATAAAATATAACACTTTTCCTTTCCTCTCTCCGGCCACCAAACCACCACTTCGATCTTCGTCTATTTCCTTCCAATTGTTTCTTCTTCCACCACAACCATCATCAACCTTCCTCCACCACTCCATGTCCACCATTGTTATCATGTTTTAGATCTGGTTTTCCACATATTTGCAATGGAGTAGCGCAGTTTATAGAGAGAAGCTTGGGAAGGTGGAGTTTCATGCTTGAAAAAGCTCTTGACGGGTTCTTTTCCCTTAGCTTAATCCTTTGGTTATTTTTCCCTTTGTAAATTTGAATTTCAAACTCTATTATGAATGTTAGCTTTGGTTTCTTTTCTGTTTTGATTGTTTTTAAGCTCACCTTAAGCTAATATTTTAAGTTAGGGTACAATGACTTGTAATGAACCTTTTAAGTAATGTGTTGCCTTGTTTCTTTTAAGCATTTTTTATTCAAAGTGTGTTTATGATACGAATTAGAGTGCTTTAATTCGTAAGGGTAGCGGAAGCAAACAACCAATATCGAATGTACTAGGTACAACCCATATTAGTCGAATTCTGTGAAGTGTTGGTCGAATTCTGTGAAGTGTTAGTCGAATTGTGTGAAGTGTTTGTCGAATTGTATGAAGTGTTTGTCGAATAGTTTTAGTGGAATAACAAGGGATATGCAATGTTAACCTACACCAATAGTTTAACAAAGAGATTAGCACTCAACACCAATTGAGCTAATCGGATTATTCTCAAGACGACGCTTGCAAATAACCTTTCGAAAATGTAGACACAAATTCTATGTACTTGAACTGAATTCTATATATCAAAAATGATCAGCATACATGGCATATATAACCGAAACATTGGCTTATTTAAAGTGCAACATAAAAGCAATTAAACTAGTAATGACATTATTCTATCAGCTATGTAACTCCTTTTCCAATGGCTTGAATTGTCTTTAATGCTCCTCCTTTGTAACTGATCAGAATAGGATTTAAATGGCTGATTTATTGGTGATTAAATGACTAAAACAAAAACAGCCAAGTAACAATTAAATGACTTAAAATAGCCAAGTAATTAAACTCAGCCCTTGATGATGGCTAGCAAAGGAACCCACGCCACTAACTCCTTGGTGATTGTCACGTGTGTTGATTGCAAGTTCTTCATGATCAATTTTCGTATCAGTTTATGTTAAATGTTTTGGACTGAGATTGTCCACTTAGTGTAAGATAACATCCCACTAAATAATGAATGAGTTTGGTGATGGGAAATTTTTGTGTAATATGGATAGTCTTAGGTAAGGGACACGTTAACTAATCTTGGTAAAGCTAGAAATTGTACATCAAGTCTATAGGGTGATTTGAAACATGCTTATTAGTTAAGAGTGTAATTAATGAGAGTGTAGACATAAGGGACTCTTAATGAAACTCTTAAAGAAGGGACTAAAAAGCCCAACATAAAAGCAAGAAATTGCTACTTTGTTCGCAACACCCTTGGTGTTTAGCCCACTTGTTTTCTTAAATTTGAAGTTGGGAAGTTATGGATTGTTATGATGAGGATATTTCACTCTTTTGTTGAATGATTTAAGATTTTTTGATGATTATGTTCGATTTTAATCAAAGTTTATCTTGTGCAAACTCTGACTTTCTCCCAGAAAGTACCATTCAAAGTTTTACACGCTTGTGAAATTTTTGATGTTACATTTTGGTATCAGAGCAGTTCGACCTAGTCGGGCTCAGTATATTATGTGAAGCATTGAGTCTGATGAACTCAATATTTCGTACAAGTTACTGAGAATAAACTACAAGAATTTCGGTGATTTCTGAGGGAAAAATCCCTTGCAAAACAGGAAAATCCGTCGCTAATTCAAGTTTCCGACGGACTTTCCGACGGACAAAATTCTGTCGGAAAAACGCTCCTTGCACAAGATTTCGGGCGGAACTTTCCCTCGCAAACGTTTCCGTTGCAAATCCCTCGCAAACTTCGTCACAAATACCCGTCGCAAATATCCCTCGCAAATTCCGTCGGAAGTCCCTCGCAAATCCCTCACAAATATCCATCGCATATAATTTAATTCAGACTCAGCCAATGTAACTAGCCTATAATTAATTCAATAGAAATTCCATCCAAACCAAATAATTCCAGCTAGCTATAATTCCAAACCAATATAACTAACAATCACATATACAAACTTATATTTCCAAACCAATGTAACTAAAAATCACATAAACTATAAATCATTCGGCTACATACAAACCCATTCTATTTGCAATACGGCTTCCCTGCCAATTTAATTCAAACTCAGCCTACCAATTCAATAAAAATTCAATCCTAACCAAATAATTTCAACTACCCTATAGCATTCTATTTCAAGCCCAATTTAATCAAAATTAGAGCATTCTATTTCAAGCGATCACACACATTAATCAATGGACGTGCATCTGGAAGCTTGGCCTCCATTAGAATTTTTTTTGCCTTCTCAGCATCATAGAAGTTTGATTCCCTAGTCACGCGCTCTACCTCCTTAATTTGTCCAGTTTTAGCAGCAGCTTCAATGTACTTGCAGTGAATATCAGGATCCTCACTATATACAACAGAAGAAAGAATCAAATTTACAATAACTGGTGCAAACTAAACTAGAAAAGTAAAGCAGACTATCCAGTCATAAGGTCATGTTCATTCTCCAATAAGAAAAAAAAAACCTGGAGCTCAGGTATGAACCCAAGAAAAAATATAAGCCTTCATAGGATTTGAATTACTCGAAGAGTTTAATGCATGCATCAACTCCCAGCTGCTCAGAATATTCCTTGGCAGTCTACAAAATCATGCAAATATAAGATTCTCTTATAACAACTAATGGAATCCTGGGGGAATAAAGGAAAGTTTTCACCAACATTTCTCCATAAACAGTACCTGCACAATTATCTGAAGATTTCCCCTAAGGTTGACCAGTAAAAGATCTTTCATACACTCAAGTGCCCATTCTTGAGAAAGGGTTCCAAAAAACTCAACTAAACCCTGAAAAGCATCAAATAGTAAGAATCTAAAGCAATTTTATGATAGATTGGACCATTTGAGCAATTGCAATCCAAACCTGTGGCTCAATCTAAACTCAGTATAATGCTGCAAACAACACGAACAACGAGAATAAAAAACTTATTCTGACAAAAGAACATTATTAAGCATCAGAATATGAGAAACGTGTACATATTTTCCCGCTGCAAACAACGTGTACAAAAGCATGCCACAAAATTAAGCATAAGAATATGAGAAACACGTGTACATCAAATTTCTCTCAAGTAATGACGAGCTTCAAATTGTCAAGTGTCCATATTGGTATTCTCTATAAAAAAACGTGTACAAAAGAAGATGCCACAAAATAAATAATACATTGTTCATCATTTTCTTGTACTTTTTATGATAATCCCTTTGCTAAAAATTATTATAATCTGAACGACACTCCGGGAATGCTTTTATGACAGCTGCAATCTATTAAGACAATAGACAGAGAACCAAAAATATTCTAGTCATGTTACCAATTCTTCGGCACCAGGGAGGTTTCCTCTTTTAGCAAGATTAACAGCAAATTCCAAATTATTCAACTGCATGATACCCAAACAAAAATTAAGAAATAGATACTAAAAAAGTTATTCCAAATTAGTCAAAAATATGGTGTAACACGTAAAATACCGGGCCACTAACAAAAGATACAATCGTTGCCTCATTCACAGTAGCAAGTAATACTTGGCCACGTCTATTTATAGATGACAAAAAAGCTTGAGATTACAAAAACAAACCAATTGATCTAATTAAGAGGATTATACAAGGGACTCAATTAGATGGAGCTAAGCAAATGAAAGCAAGTCAACATAAAAAGTTTATAACATCAACTCACATAGTGTCATTTGCTAGATCAATAGCTTCTTCCTCGGTGCTAAACGTTTTACACAAAGAACAGGTCCAAATACTTCTTTCCAAATTCGCATGGAAGTAGACACATCCGTTATGACAGTTGTCAGTTGGTTCAATAAAGAATCCTTTCTTTAGATGCTGCCATTGAATTTAAAAAATATTCAATTCTCCTGGCAATTTCAGAACTACCTAATTGTCAACTGAACACAATTACACAGAGAGCATAATCATACCTCTGGGCGAGATCCACCAGTCAAAATGGTTGCACCCTCATTTTTAGCATTTGAGATAAATTTCAATATTTTTTCATACTGAACCATATAATAAATATACTCAATATCAACAAAAAAAATTTATTAGACCAGATAGAAAGCTTAACCACGCGAATATATAATGATCAGGAGCAGATTCCTTCTTCCTAATGCTTCTCGGGAAGCTTTATGCTAGTCCATACTAAAAGCTCATAATTCATATTTATCAACATATTTTCATTTTGAATATTGAAGGAATATGAACATTACTCGTCCATTACTTTAGAAGGAGCAAGGGATATAGCATATACAGCAAGTGAAAAATGGCAAATACACTTGTCCTTTGTGACACCATTTACCTCGAAAGTATTTATAAGTGAAAAAGTACGAAAAAAGAGTAAATTTGTTTTTCAAATAAAACTAACAATTCATTTTATGAAATGGTTTTCGCAAGTAAAAGTTGTCGTCCAACTCTTTAAATCATATATAAACGATCATAATGATGTTAAAGACTAAAACATTGCAGCATTTCTTTCAATACGGTAATAAGATTGATTTTAAATATAATATTGAAAATACAACCCAAGTCCCAATGTCACATGATCAGAGCAATAAACCTTTAATGAATTAAATGAAAAGAAAGTGACATCAACGTATAGTATCATTCCGCAAGTTGCTGGGTGATACGTAGTGATCACATCACCACCACTGCACAATCGTAGAAGCTCACATCAAAGACACCTGGAACTCAATCTAAAAAAACGTGCACGGGTGAGAAAGAGCGTCCAAACCATATAAGGAATATAAGACCGAAACTAAAACAGCAAGACTACCACAAAACAAGGAAACCATCCACCGTAGTGGATACAACTTTCATAACAAGCATGCACAAACAATCCTTAATTAATCTTCAGCTAATCTTAGTGTCGGGACCTCACTATCGTCCTAAGACTACAAGCAGCAACAACAACAACAACAACAACAACATAATTAGGATACCCAGACACTGTCTTACAATCATCATCAACAACAACAACAACAACAATAGGACCAGGATACCTTGCCCGAACGGGATACCTTGCCCGATAACGCCCTACGACGAACAACAATAAGACCGGGATACCTTGCCCGATAATGCCCTACAAGAAACAACAGGACCGGAATAGCCCAAACGGGATACCTTGCCCGGGATACCTTGCCCGATAACGCCCTACGACGAACAACAATAAGACCGGGATACCTTGCCCGATAATGCCCTACAAGAAACAACAGGACCGGAATAGCCCAAACGGGATACCTTGCCCGATAATACCCTACTAACAACAACAACAACAACAGCAACACCACCAGCAGCAACAACAACAACAACAACAACAACGACAACAACAACGACAACGACAACGACAACGACAACGACAACGACAACGACAACGACAACGACAACGACAACGACAACGACAACGACAACGACAACGACAACGACAACGACAACGACAACGACAACGACAACGACAACGACAACGACAACGACAACGACAACGACAACGACAACGACAACGACAACGACAACGACAACGACAACGACAACGACAACAACAACGACAACGACAACAACAACAACAACAACAACGACAACAACGACAACGACAACAACGACAACAACAACAACAACAACAACAACAACAACAACAACAACAACAACAACAACAACAACAACAACAACAACAACAACAACAATACCCATCATCATTACCATCCTTTCAGGTACGGCTCGCCCATACTGCGACGAGTCCTTGCCCATACTGCGACAAGGTTCCTTAAACATCATCATCCTCATCAACTATCATTTAACTATCGTAACTAACTCTTCCTTCTCACTTAAGTTATTAAACTTAATTACAAATAACCCTCACGTTATATCTACTCATCTATGTGTGAGCGTCACCATCTATCATCTATAACTTAATTAACTTCGTTAAGCTAAAAAGTGTTCTTCAGCTAACTAGCACTAAGTCATTAATTAGCTATGGACACCTCACTCTTTTATTGTCATATGTTATTCGTGATTTGCAACTAGCTCGGCCTGTCTTTCTATCACTAAGAATTATTCTGAATGTCAATTATCATATTTTCGTTGCCAGAATGTAATTACTAACTGACTAGTCATGTCTCCAAGTTCTCCCTTAGTCTCAATTTTATTTAACCATTCACTACTATTCATCAGTTACGGTTCACTATAATTCACTACGCATCGCCCACACCTAGGATTGATTTTAAACATTAATTCTTATAGTTACTCCGTTCTTACTCTAAATTTATCTCCACTAGCAACTTAATTCTACGGTCACCTTTCTACGACTCTTCGTTACTCACGTGTTAATTAAGGAACATCATTTAACACACAATTGACTAAGCATACTAGATTAATTCTCTAAACTCGGTGTAATAGTTACAGTCATCCAATTCATTAAATTACAGTCATCCAGACCATTAAATTATAGTCATCTTACAGTCATCCAAATCAAATAATTTACAGACATTCAATCATTTACAGTCATCCGAATTATTTACAATCATCCAAATTGAATAAATCGAATAAGTAATAACTAATAACTAAACTAGTAAATAAACAAATACAGTAAAATAGGAGTAGCGGCAATCGATACTATTTTAGTTCTATCCTCTATTCCACATATAGAGTAGAAACTCTTTCCCGTACCTGATATCGAAGGGTACTCCAATAGCAAGTTGATGAACACAAATCACGAGTTCCTGAGCGTGATTTAATTCCAACGGGACAATATTTGACTCGAACACATACGATTATGTAATATTTGACTAAAACAATATTAAATGTAATTAATCGCTCATTTAATGAATTAAACATGTTTCAAAATAAGTACCTATTGAAAGGTACAAGGCGGTGACAATGGTATGAGAAATCGTGAACCCAATAATTCGTGCATACACACGGTATAGAGGGGCTTGTCTCGAGAGGTCATCTTTGGTGATATACGTAACTAAATCATTGTACACGTAAAGCTGAACTGAAACTGAACTATTTCCTCTTTGCTTCTTTGTTTGTAGAATTGAAATTCAAAGTTTAAGTAATAATGGGATTGTAACAGTGCTGTAAGCGAAGAGATGTAGAGCTACAATGCTTGGAAAGAAGAACGAAGGCAAAGAGTTTGTGAACAGAGGAAGAGAGGAGTCGCGAGCAAGGAGAAGGAGGGGCGTTGTGGGTGGTTGCAACGACGTTCAGAAGTGGCGGAAGGAGAGAGTTCAGACTCTGTAGCGGCGGTCATGGAGTTTTCCCACGTAGAGGGTGACGGCTAGAACACAAGGTAGGGGCTGTAATCGGTTAAAAGAACGTCGAAATCGGATTCAGAAGGAAATTCTGAGTGGATGGGCGAAGTTTGGGGTTCGGCTGCGGTTTAGGGAGTGAGAACGAGATGGAGGAAGGAGAAGGTGAGCGTTTGACGTGTTGTTGTGCGTGTTGCAGCGTGAGGAAGAAGAAGGGAGAGATGGGTCGGGTTCTGGGCCTGGGTCGCGCATTGTGGACTGTTCTCCGCGTGGGTTGGGCTGCTGAAGGGTTGGAGTAAGTGACAGGGGTGCTGGTAGTAAAAAAACAGGGTGCTGTATAATTAAAAAACGTGGCTGTGTTTAAAAAAAACCCAAAATCTATTTTAATTCATTTTTAAAGCCCAATTTCACTACAACTATTATTTTAACACCTCAATAGCCCTAAATAGTTTTTAAAATAAATAACATCTAAAATACTACTTAATTTATAAAATAAAATAGTCAACTAAAATAATAATATTTCAAATACATCTATTCTATAAATCAAATAATTCAATATAACAACAGTATACTATCAATATCCTATAAAAATACGATTTAATGTCATTTCAACATATTTCATTAATTCAAATACATATGAAAATACATTTAAATAGGATTTCCACTAATTGTAATAGCTGAAATGCACAATGAATTAAAATAATTTAATCTTATCAACTCAAAATGATTCGTAAAACAAGCATATACTAAAAGAACCGCAATGCACGAAAATCGGGGTGTTACATCCTTGTAGCGACCGAAAAATCTGGGTGAGGATTCCTCGAAGGTTCAAAAATGAAGCCGCCACCAATGTTTAATTATAAGGGCACACATTAGTAAATCCCTTTTGGAATGGATAAGGGTCATTGAGACCAGATAAGGGTTCGGGAGTCGGTTATGCGTGGGGAAGGTATTAGCACCCCACGACATCCTTCCTAAAGAAGGTTACCTGCTAACTAGTTGTAGGAAAGAATATTAATTTTGAAAATGTTTATTTTACCCTTTTATTGTGAATTGAAAAGAAAGAAGACTTAATAAAAATTTTAGTTTTTTGTGCTTGACAAGAGTGGGCCCCTGGTCCTACGTATCTCCAGGTGCGATGGAGAAATCAATGCTACGTAGTTCTTGGTGTAGAAAATGTTTGTTGGTTGGTGTTTTTTAATATAGTGGTTTTAGTACTGTGTGATATGTGTTGAAGGACCACTGGGAGTCTGAAGGAGCGCTGGGGCTCTGAAGGACCGCTGAGGGCTGAAGGAGCGCTGGAGCTCTGAAGGGCCACAGTTCACTTATCCTAAAACGATGACTAACCCGGTCGTACGACCGACTTAATCCCCTACTTTGAAAATAAGATTTTTTGGATTTTTGAAATGAAAGAGATGTGTTTGTATTTTTTTTTATTTAGAAATTTGTTTGTTTCAAATAGGGATTTTAGGACATGATCCGTAACGGTTCATTAGTGACCTAAAAAGCAGACTAACCCAACTGTACAGTCGACTTAGTCCCATATTTATATTTTGTGGTTTTTGTAAAAAAATGAATTAAGAAAGAAAGGTAATGGAAATTGTTTATTTTTGCGCTTGACAGGGGCGTGGCCCTGCTCCTACGTATCTCCGGGTGGAGAATCAAATGCTACGTAGTTCTAAGGTTAGAAAAATGTTTGTTGGTTGGTGTTTTTTAATAAAAGGATTTTAGGACTCTTGAGCTGTGCAGCTCATTCATCCTAGAACGATGACTAACCCGACTGTACAGTCGACTTAGTCCCCTATTTTCTGAAAATGGAGTTTTTTGTAATTTTCTTGAAAAAATGGTTTGATGTGTGGTGGTTCGATTTTACTGGAATAAGGACTTTAGGACTCTTGAGCCGTACGGCTTATTCATCCTAGAACGCTGACTAACCCGACTGTACAGTCGGCTTAGTCCCCTATTTGTTTTTTTTAGGAAAAAGGAATTTATTTATTTTAATTTTTGTAGGGAACATGTAGTTTTGTGAAGGAAAATGTCTGTTTGTAGAAAAATTTAAAAAAGAATGAAAAGAGGGTGCATATTTACAAAGGGGTGTTAAGAGAAGCCGGAGGTTGTATTTTAAAAAAAAGGGGGTGCAGAAAGCAAGCCCACTTCGTTTTAGCTTCAGCATTACTAGCCCACGAATTATGGGCTTTTTAGGGGGGGTACGAAGTAAACGTTGTGGTGCAAAAATTAAAATGACATTTAAACAAAAAAACAAAATAAATATCAAATTGAACGGGGATATATAAGGGAACCTTTAGAACCCTAATTCTCTTCTTACCTTACTCAGCGCCGCAGCTTTCATTTTAGAGAGAGAGAGGGTGGCGAAATCTTTCCCCGACGAGAAAGGAAATGCGAGCTTCGGCGTCGTTCCCGGCGAGAAATTACTGAGAGGAAGAACGAGGTCCGCAAAGAGAGGAAGAGAAGAAGCAGGGAGTTTACGGAGAGAGAAAGAGGGAAGGAAGAGAAGAACGAAGGAGAGAGAGAGTGAAGAGTGGTGAGCGAAGTGAAGGAGACGACGTCGCCGGAGGGAGTGCCGTGGTAAGGCATCGGCGATGGTGAAGGAGCGAGAATGCGAGAGGAATGGAGAGAACGAAGGGAAGAGGGAGAAACGCGACAGTGGTTATGGTGTGGTTCACGGCAGTGGTTACGAGGATGGTGGCGGTGATGGAGCTTCGGTGGTGGTGTGTTTACGGTAGTCTGTGGGTGGCTACTGTGATGGTTTGGTTGGAGATTGTGGGTAGTGTACTGTGGTGGTTGTTATATGGTTGTGGGGGCGGTCATGGTTTTGGGGTGGTGACGATTGGTGATTCTGGGTGGTTTTGTTGGTAGTTTTGGGCGGTGGCCGTGAGATGGTGGTGACGGCGACGGTGAGGTGGTAGTTGGGAGGTTTTGTTGGTGTTTCGAAGAAAGAGGGAGTGGGTTATGGTGGTGATTCGGTGTGAGGGTGGTTTTCGTGGTGGTTATACGGTGGTTCACGGCGGCTGTTTGGTGTTGTTGGTGGTGATGGGGGGGGGGGGTTGTGAGGTTGTTGTTGGCTGCTGTGGTGGTGGTTGTTTGGTTGATTTTCTCTCTGATTCTCCCTTATTTTTCGTTCTGTCCCTGTATTTCCTCCCAGCGTATCTATGTGTACTGTTGTGTATGTTTCAGTGTATTTATTTTTGTGTCACCGTGTATCCCCCCCCCCTTAATTTTGTGCTACTGTTTGGTATTTATAGGCCAATTGGTGAGGACAGCAATTAGGGCAAATTTAAGGTGCTGTGGTGAGGAGAGAAAGGACAGCAGCTGGCTGGCAATTTTTGGGCGCAAGGACAGCATCATTTGAATCATGAAAAGGACAATAGCTGGCCAAGGGGAAGGACAACATCAAAAACAAACAAAGGAATAACCCTAACCCTAGATGGGGCAGCTGCTGGCTGTGCCCCTTTTCTTCTTTTTTTCTCTTTTTTGTATTTTTAATTTTTGTACTATTTCTTTTGCTGATTTTGTACTTGTAAAAAAAAACTTGATTATGTGAAACTTTTGACTGTTCAGCTTAATTGTTTATTCTATTTTCGATTATGTTTTGTATATTTTTGTACCAACAATAATAAACTAATCTAATAGCTACGAGTATCAAAAATAAAAACGGGCACCAAAATAAACGTTGTACGATGAGCGTAAAAGACACGCGTACGATTAAAACGACGAGAATAAAAAATTTTGATTTTTTTTAGCCGGACAAAATTAGGGTATGACCGCTGCCCCTCTTTATTTATATTTCATAGATAAACTGAAGGGTTTTCATAGTAGGAATAGAAATAAAGATAAGACAAATGCTAATTTTGTCCTTTTAGTAGAAAAGTGTAGAGTTTGAGAATTAACAGAGAATGGTTAACACTCGGGGCATCGACGAGGAAGGAATAAAGAAGGAGCACTGGGGCTCTGAAGGACCACTGGGGGTCTGAAGGAGCACTGGGGCTCTGAAGGACCACTGCGGGTCTGAAGGAGCACTAGGGCTCTGAAGGACTACTGGGAGTCTGAAGGATCGATGCCCTGAAGTGTCGGCATAATGATCTGAGGGTCTAATTCGCAGTCGATGCTTGGCGCATTGATTTGAATTAAACTGAAGGACCGGTGGGTCTGAAGGGCTGCCTGGGCCCAATGGACCAAAATGGTCTGATGGACTGCAACTAGCTATGGTACTAATAAAACAGTCTGAGGGTGACCTACGTCGATGCGGCCATGAGGGTCAAGATCAGATCTAGAACTGATATGTTGACCACGAAGGATGTCCACTATGTCTTAGGCAGACACAGCTAATCTGAAGGACCTCTGGGGGTCTGAAGGATCTGTCGCGCTCAGTGGCGACGTTAAGATCTGAAGGTAGAGTTCGAAGCCGTCACGTGTTGACTCGAACTTAACTGAAGGACCGACTTGGTCTGAAGGATCTATGCTAGACACGATGCTAACATTGCGATCTGGTTTGTGATATAGAATTCAACACTCGTCGTGCTGATTTGAGAAATGAAAGTATATAGGGATCGACACTTGAAGCAATAGATGTTATGTATATGACATGCATGTAATGTATGCACATGCAATGATTGATGTTTGTTAAGGTAGTGAATGAGATGTGGTGGATAATGGATGCTGAAGTTGCTGGAATAATAAAGTTGATACACTGTGTATGCGTATGCAGATAAGATGCAATTGTAATGCTTAGATGCAAGTGTTGCGATGAAATGCATGTAATATTTGTGCGTGCAATGATCAATACTTTGGTGGGGGTAATGAATGCAATGTGGATGATTTTTGCCTCTGTTTACTTTCTTTTTTTCCTTTTACTTTTTTTTAATATATGATGTAAGTATATGAATGAATGAATGTGCAAATGTAACGCTTAGATGCAAAAGTTGTGGTAGATGCATGGCTTGATGTTGGAATAAAATGTATGGTGCAGTGATTTATGATATGATATATTAGTGATGCATGTAGAAATATTTTTAGCAACGACGAGACCGGCGCTTGGCACGTCTATCGAAGTAAAAAAATGTCATGTGTGTGCATGCATGCAATGTCATGTATGTGCAATGTGGAAATAAATGAACTACAAAGGCCCATGAACTGTGGATGCTGAAGCTGATCGAAAAAATTGATAAGCAGTATATATGAGTGCAGATGACGTGCAAATGCAAATGTAATGCTTTGATGCAGGTGCCATGGTAGGTGCATGTTTGTGTGGTGGAATGAAATGTATGGTATGATTTATCGATGATGCATTTTTGCGGTTTTTGAGATGAGGAAAAGATTTTTTTTTATGCGAGAAATTGAGAAGTGGATGCTTTGGAATCATCACTTATTGGATGCATGGTAGTTTGGCCGGATGATTTATGCTATGATTTTATTGATGATGCAGAAAGATTTTTGTAATGATGAGAGACGAGGCTTTTGATGCAAGAGGCACAGAAGTGAATATTTTGCAATCATCGTTCCTTGGAAAAAATTGAATTTTATTTGAATTCAAGCTTTGTCAATCTCAAGGTTGTTATTTACAGTCACTGATGTGCAACCGTACTTGACTGTATTTACAGACTCGTTCATGTTGTTCTTCCCTTTCGGTGTCCCATGATTGATTGAATTTTAGGTCCACAAAGTTAACAGAGTGAGTGTTCAACGTCACATTATTAACTTGTGTTCTCTCTCTTTGAAGCATTGTTTAGTAGACATGTAGAGTAGTGCAAATACAGATGAATGAATCAGTTGACTTGGTAAGACATATATGACACGAGATGGGATGAATGGTAGGTTTTCCCCAAAGTCATGAAAGGTAGGTTTTTCCCAGCTCAAGAAATGTGGAACTGCCCCGATTTAGACTACCAGTGAAGGTGATCGAATAGTCTGCCCCTGTCTAGTGATGACAAAAAGAAGGGGTGTAGGGGAGATAATGAATTGGGAATACCATGACTTTGGAATGAAGGGTGGCAAGCAAGAGATTCTGTCTCAACCCATGACGTTTGGTGTTGCCCCAATCTTGACGAGAGCAAGGTTACCCCGACTGGAGTAACATTGTGAAGGGCCGTATTTAGGATAATGGGTTGAGAAGATGCCTCGGCATGGTTGTGTGGATGTGGATATGACAAGGGGATGAGATGGGTGTAGAGCGAATTTCCCCGACTTTAGGTGGAGTGAAGTGTGATGGGATTGCCCCACTTTGGGATCTAGGTGACGGTCCTAGTCTAAACTTTTGGCCCTTTGAAGGTGACTCCCACAGACTATGATAATCCTGAGTTTTTGATACGATGAAAATTTCAATTGGTGATCACTAAACCTTGTCTTGATATCAGTGCGATTTGAATGAATATTGGAGTGCAAGCCCTTTGAGTTTTTTCTTTTTATTTATCCCCTTTTTTGATTTTTTTTGAGCAAATATATCGTAAATAAATAAACTTACTTGTCCTAAAATTAAATCTTCGAGAAAACGAAAGCAATCAGCCACAGATCAGCATGGACTTTGTAATGTGGCCAAAGGTTATGGGTAATGTGGTCAATGGTTATGGGCTTGGGGAGCATAGGCTCAAATGGGCTCAGAGAGGTGTTTGATGGTTTATTGATATGATGACCTTTTAAAAGATAAGTAGGTTCAGAGAAGTGTTTGAGGCCAATGATTTGGGTTTCGTGGGAGAAATGATAATTCGGCCTAAGGAGGTGTTTGAGGGTTTATTTGGACAAGGATATCTTATGTGTTTCATGGTATGATGTATCAGCTCACAATTTCTACTGTTTTTGCTTTTTTTCTTTCGGGATTTCTTCAATCCTCTTTTTGAGTTTCACTTTCTCTATTTTGTGATCTTTCTTTTTCCTTTTTTTTTAGTATAGTGAGCTGATAAAAGCGATACACCATTTTTGATATGGAATTGATCCTTGTCTAGGGTGATGGAAAGAGTTTTTTGATTTTTTTTGGCTTTTCTGGCTTGAGGTGGGTAGCAAATAGTATTTCTTTTTTGGATGTTTTTTGAGGATATAGAAGGCCGGCCAAACATCATTTCAAATCATGATTGCTTGTTTTCTCAAAAATTAATTCTAAGACAACAATTTACTTATCTTCACATATCTGCTCTTTTTTTTTATATGCCCTAATTTTTACTTAAACTGCTCTCGCGAGTTTTCAACCTAACTGGTCTTTTTTTGATTTTTTTGATTTTTTTTGTAAAGGACTTGCATCAAGGGAATACAATGTTGACGAGATATCTAGGTATCACAAATTTGCCCCAGCATGGGGGCCTAAAGTGTTAGTTTGTGAAATTTCATCATTGGGAACCAACCAAGTAGTCGACTAGGTACTTGTGTGGAGAATATGCACCTTATGGGATGGTCGGGGTGGGATTGGACATGAACAAGGGATGATGATAGGAAAGATATGGATACTAACTGACTCAAACAAGAGTAAATGCACATTGCATACAAGTTCACTATACGAATGCTTCACAGAGAGTTAACATAGTTAGCGACATGATAGAAGAAATTTTTGATAACACATTAGTTAAAAAAATGGACCATTTGGATCATTTATCATGGACTGATGAGATGCATCATTTTGCTGAAGAAAATTGTGAACGAGCTGCAAACAGTGAATAACTTCTTTTTTGAAAATTGAGTGTCTGAAAACACCTTGAGTTTGTAGCTAAGCTAAACTTTCCAAAGAATAAATAATCAACTTCGCCTCATCTCTCATCAATCTTTTGAAAAAAATGTGCTCATGTTTTTTTTTTATGTTTGGATGAACACATGATAATATATATACATGATGAAAATGCAAATGTGTGAAATGCATGAATGAATGATTTATGAATGAATAGAAATACATGAAAAATCAGGTGTTCTCAATTTTTGAAATTGTGCTCATGTGCTTTCTACTCTTTTCTAGAAAAAAAATGTAATGCACGCGATGATGAATATGTATGATGAAAACACAAATGCGTGAAATGCGTGAAGGGAATGATCTCCTGGAAAGATCAGCTATTCTGAACGATTTATTTTACTTTTTGGAGACAATATAGCATGTAGATGATGCAAATCGTCGTTTATTGCTAACTGAAATATATTTTAGATAATGAATGACTTTTTGTTTTTTTTTTTATTTAGAAAATGACTCATGCATGGATGACTGATGCGTTTGAAGTGGTTTGGAATATAGAACTTTTATTTTTCATTATTTTTTATGACACATGAAGAGGAGTAATGCGTTTGAATGAAATAATGAATGAATTTTTCTTTATAATATCAAGGTGATATTATTTTCTTATTTTGGCGTATGGCTACGCAAGATGAAGTAATTTAAAAAGTATGATATTTTGTTATTTTATAGATGATGAGATGCATAATGGGGTGTATATGAAAATAATGACTGTATTCCAATATGAATGCATGATGATTTTTTTCTAGATAAAAGACAAACTATGCTCACGCCACAAGAATAATCAAATTAAACGCCCCCTTGTGTCCTAATGGATGAATGAACACATGGTGATAAATGACGAAAATGCAGACGCGAATGCGTGCATGAATGATCACTTGGAAAGACCAATTATTCTAAATGATTTTTTTGGGGGCAATGCAGCATGTGACTGATGCAGGGCCTCAATTATGTATCAGAATGAAATGCTAACAAAAGGCGTAGCTTTTGAATGATACAGAAATAATGACATAATTTTGTGAAATGATGCATGCTGAAACGGGGAATGAAATGACGTATGAATGATCGATGAAGCAGCGGTTTTTTTATTTATTTATTAGGATGAGTGAAATGATATATGAATGCTATGTTTTTACATGCATCTCATGATGTTGCAAATGATAAAATGTCTACATTATTTGATAATGATTTTTGTGAATTATTTATGAATGAATGATGGTGCATGCTAAATGAGATGCTAATGTTATATGGCTATAAATTGCTTTTTTTTTATGCGAGGGAATAAAATGCATGACACTCGCAATGATTTTTTTTTATGCATGGAAAGAAAAGAATGCATGATGCTTGACATGATTTTGAATGTTTTTGTTTGTTTTTTTTTTGGAGAAGGGAAACCAGACGCATAAGTGTTGACGAACCAACTTGCTCTTTTTGCTCTGATTTTTTTTACATGGATGAATGTGTGCATGAAATGCAAATGTATGATTTCGTGTTACGCCGGGGAAATTGTAAGTTTCTGCTTGACGCCGAACTGAAAGAAACTTACGATTTATTAATGCAAATGTTTGATCCATCTTGTCAGAAAGAAAGTCTTACAATTCCCCTGGGTCATAGAAATGTATGAAAAATGAAATGTTAATGTGCAATAATTTTTTTTTATGCCATGCAAAAAGGAAAAGGTAAAAATGCATGAGGTATGCTAAAAAAATAGTTTGCCAAAATAACATACGATTTTTTTTGAAATTTTTTTCTTTTAAGAAAACTGGAAAAATGTATCAGTGTTTGTTTAAATGCAGGGATATGAGGCTCCTTTGTGTCCTACGAGGGTTTCTTAGAGAATACGTCTAGGGCTTGTCTGTTAGGTGAACCTTTCAAAGGGTAGCTCTACAAGGTCCTAATAAGGTTCCTAGAGCCAACGACCCTGTTCGAGAACGCTAGCCACATCAATAGGCAAGCTATTAGAAGTGATAGCACTCTCGAAGGGACCAAACTCTAGGTGAGACTTTCGTAACCACCGAGGTGGACGTACATCCAGAGGGCCATTACTACGCAGTCTCGTTCTAACTTAGTTTATGCTCCAGTCCGGGTATAGGACTATTCTCACGTGTGTGCAAAAGTGTAATAGTGCAGTGTGTGAAGGAGCAAAATATCAAGAATACCCCCCAAGCTGCAAAACTAACAAACACATATACAACAATAATAGTCTTCTACCCTAGGGTTTATATACATAAAAGAATATAATTGGCAATAAAATAAAAGAATAATCACATACAAACATAATGGTCTTCTACCCTAAGGTTTACATATCATATGAAAATAATATAATATGCAAGAATAAAAGACAAAAGGATAGGGTAAAAATAAACATTAAATCAATAATTAATCCTACAACTAATTAGACTAGGCTTGACTCTCTAAAAGGTCCCAGTGAAGTCGCCAGCTGTAGCGACCGAAAAATCCGGGTGAGGATTCCTCGAAGGTTCAAAAATGAAGCCGCCACCAAAGTTTAGTTTAAGGGCAAACATTGAAAAATCCCTTTGGAATGGATAAAGGTCCTTGAGACCAAATTAGGGTTCGGTAGTCGGTTATGCGTGGGGAAGGTATTAGCACCCCACGACATCCTTCCTAATGAAGGTTACCTGCTAACTAGTTGTAGGAAAAAAATGTTAATTTTGAAAATGTTACTTTTTACCCTTTTATTGAAAGAAAAAGACTTAATAAAAATTTTAGTTTTTTGTACTTGACAGGAGTGGGCCCCCGCTCCTACGTATCTCCAGGTGCGATGGAGAAATCAAAGCTACGTAGTTCTTGGGGTAGAAAATGTTTGTTTGTTGGTGTTTTTTTAGTATAGGGGTTTTGGGACTTTGGAGCCGTACGGCTTGCTAGACCCGAAACGATGACTAACCCGACTGTAGAGTCGACTTAGTCCCCTATTTTATGAAAATGGAGTTTTTAGAGTTTGGAAAATGGTTTGGTGTGTGTTTGTTTGATTTTATTGGAATAGAGGTTCTTAGGAATACTGAACCGTACGGCTCGCTCGTTTCGCTCGTCCTAGAACGCTGACTAACCCGGCCGTACGGCCGACTTAATCCCCCATTTCGAAAATTTGATTTGTGGAAAGAAATATGTTTGTGTTTATTATGATTTAGAAATTGTTTGTTTTTAATAGGGATTTTAGGACATGATCCGTAACGGTTCATTAGTGACCTAAAAAGCAGACTAACCCGACTGTACAGTCGACTTAGTCCCCGATTTATATTTTTGAAAATGAAATATTCATCTATTTATTTTTATAGATTTTTTTGTAAAAGAAATTAATAAAAACGAAAAGGGGGGGTGCAATAGTAAAATAGGGTGCAATTTGATGAAAGGGAGCTGTATTAATGAAACTGAGTGTGAAAAGCAGCAGCCCAGTTAGTATTTTATAGACTGGCCTGCGTGGGCTGGTTGGTCTGCGAATGGGCCTATTCAAAGGTGTTGCGTTTATTAAACATGGGGTGTAAGTATCGATCTGAATTAAAACTTAAAAAATAAAATAAAAATAAGAAGGGAATATAAAAGGCAACTTAAAAATATGAAACCTAATTTCTTTCCTCCACTTACCATCAGCGCCGCATACCCTTTCGCCATGAGAGAGAACATTTTGCACGTTGGAGAGGGAGAGAGGCGAGGAATGACGCTGACCGGCCAACCCACGGCCGGCGATGGCGAGGAGAAGGGAAGACGATGGTGGAGAGAGAGGAGATGTGATAACGGAGAGATCTACGGGTTTGACGATGGTGGGCCGTTTTGCTGCCGGTGAAGACCACTGCAACGACGGTGACGTGCTGGTGCGAGCGCTGAGGAAATCATGGCTGTTGGCGACGTATTTGGGGTACAACGGCGTGTGCGAAGCGACGGGGGGTGAGCGTTCGCGAAGGATGGGGGAGGTTCACGGTGAGGACGAGGCCCCTTTTTTTGTGGTGGTTTGAGACAGTGATTTCCATGGCGTTTCGCGAGGAAAGGGAGTGTGGTGGTTGTTAGATGGAGATTTTGGTGACTGTGGGTGAGGTTTTGGAGGCTTTGGTGGTGAGAGAGAGGAGCGGTGGCGCACAGTGATGAGAGAGAAAGAAGGACTAGAGGAGAGAAGGCAGGGGGTTACGGTGGTGAGAGGGAGAGGACGAAGTGGTGGTGGTTCTGTTCTGAGTTGGGGGGTTATGGTGGTGTGCACGATGGAGAGAGAGATGATGGAGGTGTTGGGTTTGAGTGATGGTGGTTGTTTGGGGTTCTGACAGTGGATAATAATGGTGGTGGCAGACGGTGGTGACCACCACACAGGGTGGCCGGACTATAGGATTACTCACAACCATGGTCATACTCTTATTTGAATAGCCCCCCAAGAGTGTAAATGAGTAAATGCAGAAGGCGAAAGAAATTCCTTCGCAAGCACTTTTCAGTGGAGTCTAGCTATAGTCAAAGAGTATGCTATAGTATGATATTTTTTTATAAAATAATAAATAGGGGTCTAATAAGAGCAGTGATAGAATAAAAAAAAAATTTCTTCCTTTTCTTCTCTGATTCCTTAATTTTGGGTTTCTGATCCTCTTTTTTTTTGTTTTTTCGTTTGCTGTTCTCGGTGTATATTTCTGTGGCTCCCCCTTAATTTTGTGCTACTGTTTGGTATTTATAGGTCAATTGGTGAGGACAGCAATTAGGGCAAATTTAAGGTGCTGTGGTGAGGAGAGAAAGGACAGTAGCTGGCTGGCAATTTTTGGGCGCAAGGACAACATCATTTGAATCATGAAAAGGAAAATAGCTGGCCAAGGGGAAGGACAGCATCAAAAACAAACAAAGGAATAACCCTAACCCTAGATGGGGCAGCTGCTGGCTGCGCCCCTTTTCTACTTTTTTCTCTTTTTTGTATTTTTAATTTTTGTACTATTTCTTTTGCTGATTTTGTATTTGTAACAAAACTTGATTATGTAAAACTTTTGACTGTTCAGCTTAATTGTTCATTCTATTTTTGATTATGTTTCGTATATTTTGTGCCAACAATAATAAACTAATCTAATGACTACGAGTATCAAAAATAAAAACAAGCACCAAAATAAGCGTTGTACGATGAGCGTAAAAGACACACGCACGATTAAAATGACGAGAATAAAATTTTGGGATTTTTTCAATTAGCCGGACAAAATTAGGGTATGACAATCCTTCACTAACAACAGGTCCCAGCCTGCAACCTTCTTCGAAGGGATCTGAAATTTTGATGTTTTTGATCCACTTTACACCATCCTATTTAAAAATTCTGTTGCTATACAAAACAGGGATCATAGCACTTTCTCAAGAGCAGAACAAACTGAGAATACAAAGACGATAAAAAAACTTTCATGCGACTTGGTGTTATAAACTTTTATACGCCAAATATAAATAAACAATACACAAATTAACATGTCTAAAACACCAGAGAGAGAATGCAATACACAAATTAACAGTCACAAGAGTAACAAGGTAGAAGCAATTTCAGGATTCAACCAATACACAAATTAACAATCACAAGAGTAACAAGGCAAAAGCAATTTCAGGATCCAACAAAAAAAACAACAAAGAAAACAATGTGCAATTGTTATAATCCTGCAACGAATTGAAATTGGATCCAAGTCAATAGGGAATTTGAAAGGGGAATCTGAAATTAGAGTGTTCGCATGTGAAATAGAAGTAGAGAGAGAAAAGGTTAGGGTTTGACGGAGAAGTTACCAATGTACGATTCCGGCGAGCAGGAACTTCTCTTCGATCTATGATTGATGTTTCGATCTGTGAATGAGATGCTTGTCCATGAGAGAGAGAGAGAGCGAGAGAAGAGCTTCAGAGAGAGAGAGAGAGAGAGATGCAAAGAATGAGATGCAGAGCGACAGTGATTTTGAGAGCCAGAGCCAAAGTGAGATTGTGAGGTGAGAGCGAGATGAGATCGAGAGGGGAGAAAGTGTTGGGTGATTGATAGAGAACGCGGTAGTGTGAGAGTGGTGGTCGCCAGCGACGTGAAGGTGAGAGTGGTGGCGGAGAGTGGAGAGGGTTTAGGGTTAGAGTGAGAAGTGATAGTGAAAGTGATGGAGTGAAAGTGATGGAGTGAAAGTGAGGGTCGATGAATCTATTTTTTTAGTTTTAAGTGAGAAACGGTTCCGAAGGATATTTATGCGTTTCCGACGGAAATTTCCCTCGGAATTTAGCGAGGGATTTCAAATCCGTCGGAAAGTTAAGCGGGAAACGCCTTAAACACGTAGCGAGGGAATTATCCATCGAAAACGAACGTATTACCGACCGAAATAAATCCCTCGAAAATATGTGGTAGCTAAATCAGCATATTCTTGTAGTATAATGACAATTAATTTCTTTAGCCCCGAAAACTTCCAAAACCTTGAACCATAGGACTTCAGCCTTCTCCTTATTAGATTGCGCAGTAAAAGCAGAGGGCTACAGACGTTGATGCGGAAGGAGTTGATGGGCATCTGTGCTGGTTCACGGGTAAGTATGTACATATAGTAATAGCTCAGTCGTCGGAGTGGGTTCCATCGTCGCACCAGCAAAGAACTCAGAGGTCGTCACTCAAGAAGTAGTTTTGTTGTAAGACCTTCCGACTAGGAAAGTGTTAGTTTCTTAGCATTGTTTCCCAACCAGTGAACCTTTTTAAAACCCAGGATTCGTTTCATGCATTTTCTCAATTCCTAGGGAAGATGTTCTACATTAGAATTCAAACCATTTCTTTAGTCAAGTCTCTTTTGTGTCTTGAGTTAACCAAGATATATTTTGATGTCCTAGCATGTTTATTTTTCACTCTCCTTCTCCGTAACCTTTGGATTGGTTCAATTCTTGTGGTTAGTAGATACGAAATTGTAGTGATCAATGTTCAGTGAATGTTTTGATTTTGTACTGCAGTGAAAACCACTAAATAGTGCTTATATGTGTGGTTGAAGTTAGTGTTTTGACAGTGCTTGTGTTTGCTTATGTAATGTGGGTCATGATTTTTATGTTAGATAGGGTAATGGGAAAGGTTGGAGGTCAAAGGGAAGAAAAGTGAGCTAGTTCCTTCCTTCTCCTTTTGATGCCAAGTCTAGTCCAATTCCCTACTTAACTCAAGTACCATTGTACATGAAGTCGTTAATATCAACTTCCTAATTGAGTTATATTGATACATGAATGGTGGAAGTGAAGTGTGAGTTTTTCCTCCTCTTGTGTGTTGGTTGAATGTATCAAGTATGTTGTTAGTACATTAAATGTGTGGTATGTGTCAAGATGCTTTCTTAATGTGCAAGAAGGTGATGGTAAAATTCTCATGAATTGATGTTGTTGCTAATCCCTTTCTATTGTACTACAAATGGGTGTGTTTATGGAAGTGTTAAACTCCATTGGTTTTCCTATTTGTTGATGGTTGTGAAAATGGTTGAAATACCTCAAATCAATGCCTATTGCGAATTTTACTCTTTTGCTCTTATTGTGATGATCAAACTGGTGTATAATGTGATTTTATACGTGGTAGTAATGTACTTGAAGTAATTATGGAAGTTGAATGGCATTGGGACCAAGAGAAAGTGGAGATATCACTTGAAATTCGCATGCACTGGTCTGTTACTGGAGCACGACCCGTGCTTCACAAAACATGACCCGTGCAAGGGTCTGTTCCTCAATCTTTTGGTACCAATCTGATTCCTATTCCATAATAAATTCAAATGAAATAAATTACAACTTGTTTTGACGTTGGCATGCATTGAAAATGTTGGGAATTGATTGAACGCAAATTCATATTATTTAACTAAGTTTTCATGTCTCTAGTATTTTATAATTTGGCTAACGTATACTGTCTTGTTTTTGAAACTGTCTGCATTAATTAATAAACTTTACTCGTTGTGTGGAAAATAAACTTTTATTCAAACATTAGACAACCTAAACGTGGTTATTAGCATGATTTTGACACCATTTAGTCTTCTATTACATTAGATATTGTCAAAGTAGGGTTTATAATCCCCCCTAAATTATTTTCATAAAAATAAAGTAATATGTGTTGTCTTATTTCCTGACATTTTTAACATTTTTTTACCTATTATACCCTTCCACTTTTACTTTCATAGGCATGTTGTAAACAGATGATTTCTATGAAAATGCCGATTTCATCCTTGACATTTCATATTTTGCACCACTATGCAGTCACCGTTTTGTTTTAAGAGTTATGTTTTGAATGAGATTAGACTAAATTGGGGTGGAATAGTAATTAGGGATGAATATGGGTCTCAAAATGACAATTTTTCTTCGAAACTGTTGAATTTCTTTCTTAATTTTTTATTTGCTGTTTGAGACTAAATTAAGAGAACATCTTCATTTACAAATTATTATTGTTTTGTGATTTCTCACTCATCCCAAATACCTTTACCTTTCCCAAATTTAGTTCGATATTGAAAATGACTACATTTTAGTACGGGGCTTATTTCCTCTTACACTCGGTCTATTTAAAAGATTTCTCATAACTACAAGTAGATGATTTCCCAAATTTGTGCAATCAGTCTATTTAAGACCATGTGTTAATTCTTGTTGAATAAGAGTTAACATGTTGTTTTGAATTATTTACTGATTTGACAGCCTTCGCATCTTGCTTATTTAATTGTTTGTTTGTGTTAACAATTGTCATGTTATGGACTTATGACTATCCCTTTGATTCTTCCAATTACTGTCCATTGCTGGCATTCAATATTTTCTATTAGCAAATATGTAACTGACATTTGTTTTCAAAATAGCATGTGTTCTATTTATTGTGTACCTTTTGAATCGGTTATACAGAAATGGAATGATTTTCAATTGTTTAAATATTAGCCCTGATTTTTTAATTATCTAATTGCAGAACAACTTATAAGCTTGAGAAATTGTTATTCAAGATTATACCCTTTCAGTTATTAATACAACTTGAATTACTTGGAAATAGATGATTTTCTTTATTATTTGAGAATCTTGTGATTAGATTTTGTTGGAGATCATGAGTTGGACGGGTGATACTTATGTGACTCCTTTCATTCATTTTTTTCATAAATCCCTTTGTGAAATTATAAGACTTTGCGTTTTTCTTTATGCTTTTAACTTAATTGTTTTACTTCTATATCTTTGTCCTTGATTACCGTTGTTTCGAGGTTTTAAAAGCATAAATTTTCTTGCCTGCATTGAAGTGAGTTCCCTTTTCGTTTTTGTGAGGTTCTTAGAGTTTGAATATTTGAAGATGAACCCATATTACATCTGACATTGAGTGTTGTTGTTTTACTTCAAATGTCAATGAAAACCTAATTGATGAACTCAAATTAAAATCATTATGAATTATAGAAATTGATGAGTCAAGTAATCGCGAGCTGATAATTTTTCTAAAATAGTATGTATATATATATATATATATATATATATATATATATATATATATATATAATGCTTGTTTAGGTGTTGATATTGTTTTATTTCAAGCATGCTTTTTGATGATACTACAAATAATTTGAATGGAATCGAGTTGTGACTATGCAGCATGAAGCCTCAAGCATCTGATCATGGAAGCATCATCTGATGTAGTTCTCTGAATGCATCATTCAGAGAAACAGAGTTAATGATATGAGGATTCCCTATGATCAAGAAGTTATACAGCAAGGAGAAAGCGGCAAAGTTTCATGATAACCAACTAACATAGTGTGGCACAAGTGGTAGATATTTGGGTCCCTTAATATTTGGTAATGTGTTCGATCACTGGTCGGTGTATATGGAAAAACATTTGTTGGGAAATGTCAGCCCCTTAAGTGGATCTCAGATATCTCGAAGGATTTATCTCGAAGGATTTATTCTCCACAGTCGCCATGCTTTTAAAAAATGACTATTTTCATACAATTGTACATGTCAGAGCTGAATCATTGCAAAAGTTGACCTCTCATTTTTACGGAACATTCGGTGTATTTAATGCATATGTTCTTCAAGGAATCTCGCCAACTCACCTCAACTGATACATTTGTTTGCACTATTTTCTCCATGTTAATATTAATTCCTCTCACTATATATAGAGGAGCTTAAGATTCTTTTTTGTGTAAGGGTGCAAGTGTGAAGAAGCTTGAGTGCTCAAAAGAAGAAACCAAGCACTACTTGAAAATAAAATAAAATAAATTAAAATAAAAGAACTCTTAAAGAAAAACAAGAGCATAAAGAAGAAATCTTTTTTAGTATCTAGAAAAGCAACTTCCAAACACTCACATTCTGGAGCACTAAAGAAGAAGATTGAGTATGTAAGAGTAGTATAAAAGAAGGTGATATCACAAATACACTTCATGGAACACAAAGAGATGGAAATTCAAAATGAATTCCTATAAATTATTTTCTACGCATTACAAAGGAAATCGAGGATATCACAATGTGAGTATCTCTCTTTCTTTAGTTGTCTATTTAGAGAAAGACAATATTCAAATATAAAATACATATTGTCAAAAAAAGAGATACATATGAAGAAAAATTAACCCTTTAAACGAGTTCTAGTTTTAGTGTCAGCCTAATTTGAGTCTTGACCCTTCTTTTGATGCTTTGCTTCAACAACTATTATCAAAAAAAGAAATTTATAATCTTCTTGTTTTAAGTTTTTGTGTTTTTTAAACTTTTTCTTTAGAAGATAATAAGAGATACGTATTTGGATACCACAAATGAGACCCACCAAACGAATACTAGATTTTATGCGAGGTGATAAGCATCAATTGATATGTGTGTATTATATAACCCTACCTTGAGGTTTGCACCATTGCATTCTCTTCCTCTTCCAAATTGGTCATCGGTAACAATGCTATTAATGGTAGTACTTGTTTTATCGATAATGATAGTCAGCCAATTTTGTCAACCAAAACCAGACAAAAATACCAAATACCGTAGTAATACTTGCACAATTACTATGATGGGACCCACTGTCATTTAAATGAATTTGAAAAAACAAATGATTAGGTTTTACAAAAATTAATCACTCCCACACCCTCCCACACACAAATCTCAGCTCACGCACTCTCTCAGCCAAAACTTTAGCTCGCAAAACTCTCAGTTCACGCACTCTCCCCTTCAATCTCTCATTGTCTCCTTCAGTCTCGCTCAGTCACCGTAAATACCACTCTGAAAAACAGTTTCTTCTTATCGCACCACCATCAATCCCGTACTCCCGCCGTCAATTTCGTATTGCCGCCGTCATTCTCGTATTCTCGCCGTCACTCTCTCCTCCGTCTACCACCACTCTACTTCGACGACCTCCGCCCTTTTCTCCACCGCAACCCCAAGCTTCTTCTACACATGTAATTTATATTGGTTTCCTTAATTTATCCCTAATTTTGTTAATTGTAGAAACCGTAAATGAGGTTGCTGATAGTTGGTTGGGGAAGATTAAGTTCGTTTTTCTTGATTTTACTCAGATAGTTGCTGATATTTGGGGTTGTGGTAGTTGAAATGTGATATTTGGGGTTGTGGTACTACTGTGAATACGTGTACTTATGTGTTATACATTCAAATTTTATACCTTAAAATCGAAGATGGATTTTAAACATTTATTTCCCTTCCTCGTTTGTGTTACATGAAGTTGCTTAGCTGATTCTTCTTGGTTTCAAATTTTTGAGGTTGATAAACAATATAATACAAGCAGTTTTATGCTAGTTAGAAATTCATACTAATAAAGCTTACTATGTTACTTGTATATCTATAAGTTGAAAATCTGACCATTCTTTAACTAATGAGCAATATTATGTTTATCTTCCAAATGACAGTACTTCCTTGGTGCAAAGCAATTATGTATATTTATTGATCAAGAAAGCCTTAACTAATGAGCAATACTTGGTTTTATCTTCCAAATGTATTCTCCAGCCTTATTTAGGATTTTTATAGATTCAGAGCAAGGAAAGTAAAAGGCTAATGCTGTGTTTCTTGTTTGATGGACAAGATTTATTAAACATATGCTAAAAAGATTTATTTAACAAGTGTTGATTGGAATCTATTTTCCTTTTAGATTATGATCTTGAAAATTAAAGATTGATGATGATAATCATGATGGGCATCTATGAATGTAATTGATTGCTAGCATTCCTAGTTGAGTTTAGTTTGAAAAACTGTTAACAGGTGGCACTCAACATTTTATATCAATGTTGAAGCCATCCTAACATCGAGAGAGTTTTGCATACTAGAAAAGGTGATTATTCATTGTTCTGAGCCAATTTTATGTTCTAAACTTTGTTCATATTATTAAATCAATAGACACTAATGTTGCTTGGTATGTAAACAGTCTAGAGTAGTCCAATGTAATGAAGGGGAAAGGTCTTATCATATATTTTATATTTTAAACTTTGATGTTTGAGTTTGATGCATGATTCGGAGAAGGGAAGCTACATCATGGGAAGATTGAAAGGGGAGAAGAATAAGGGTGATAAGGCAAATGTAATGGAAGTAAGTTCGTTTTCCCATATTTACGAATTTTGTTGAATTCCCCATAAGTTAGTGAAAGTCTTATATTATTCTTTATAAACACGTGTTGTTATTGAATATTAATTGATTTATTTACAGAAACGACTGAGGCACGTTGTCAATACTGAATATTTAGTGAAGATTAATGCATCTTTGACTCCAATACAAAAGAAATGTCTTCTAATGACACCTTTCAAATCCTTGATTGATCTTGAGAAAAGAAACAAAATTTCTTGTGTGTTACTTAGAGAGTTAATGCGTAGGTGGGATATACACAGTCATGGTATTCGGGTTGGGAATAAGATTATTTCCTTCACGACCTTAGATGATTGTTTTGGGTTGGGGCTTCGCATTGTTGGAGAGCCCGTTTATGTTGATGATGGGAATGAATCTAGAGTCAAAGATTTGTTCAATGGCGGGGGGGGAGGGTGATTACAGTGTCAACTATAGTTGAGAAAATGGGAGACTTGACCCATGATAATGATGTAGAGGATTTTTGTAGGTTGTACATTTTTCTTGCTTTCAAAACCTTATACTTTCCCAAAACTACCACAGATGTCCATACCCTACCATTTAGGCTATTAAATGATTTAGGTAGCCTTTGTAAATACAATTGGGGTGGTGAGGTTTATAGGGTCTTAGTTTCTAGCCTAGACCGTGTCGCTCCTCGCTTAAATGAAGGGAAGAACAAAGATTCGTTGTATATTGCAGGCTGTGCAGCATTACTACAGGTACAACTATAAATTTACGTGTTTAAAGTTTTTATTATTGAGTATTAAATTTGGACTATTGAACTATACGTTGAATCAGCGATGATGTAGATTTGGAAGGCTGACCACCTATCATTGTGGCCTACTTCAAAAAAGACGCAATTTTCCCGTATTTTAGATTGGATTGATGTAGGGTCGGGCAAGTGTTTAGTTTCAAAAATATTCGATCCCAAAAGGTTAGAAAAGGTTATTTAATATATGATTTCCAAATTGATTAGAATTGATTAATGGTTGGCTTCATTTTTAATTTTTAATTTTTAATTTTAGGAGTTGTAAAAGCTGGTGATTTATAATGATTTATGTTATATTTTTGTTATTACGTTGTTGAGGATTTACCTTTAAAAGATGAAGACTGTACAAATGAAGTTGTCATTGAAGCCATTGAAAACGTTAAAAGGGACTGCTCATCTCAAAAGAAAAGCTTATCAGACAAACAAAAGGACATTGGGATGAGGCTGTCAATGATTGAGGATGAAATGAAAGTATTTACAAAAGCTGATGGTAAAAGGGCATCGACAAGCAATGATATTGTTGGAAGTCAGAAGGTCCCACAAGCATCGTATGGACCTAATGTAGTACGTGTGACAACAACGACATATCAGAATGAATTGAACAAATCGTTGGTTGCTTTGTATCGATTTTTCACCCGCCGACTCACAACGTCAATGCGGGACGAGTACGTGTTAATCCTTTTGATAATTTGAAATGCTAAGGAGTACATTTATTGACAATGCTTCGTCTAATTTATGCAGTACTTTGGTTGACTTCAATGGTAATATTCTTACAAGATCTATAGCCTTACAATCTTTAGACCAAGGATATGGCTGGACAACTTCGTATCTACTAAGACCCTTTATTGAATCTGAGTTGTTATTTTATTTTATTTTCTAATTTTTTTATGAACTAGTATTTTATGTGGATAATTTTTTTTCAGGTGTTTGCATTTACTTCTCTTGTGATGATGGAAGAAGAAATTAATAGAACTGGTGCTGTCAGCCGTTTCATATTTAATTCATTCTTTGCTGTGAAGAAATCTAAAAGTCTTTTATTGAAGCAATTTCATTTAGGGAACATTTTGTTAATACAATTTTCCTGACCGTAGTGATTTATAATGTAGGACAAAGTTATTCGTGAATTACTAATTTCCAAAATGGGACCCAAAAGCGTTGGAGTTTTGCAGATTATTTAGAATTTCATAAGTTCCCGGGAAAACCCATTCATCTCTTAAAGTCTTCCAATTTGGTAAGCGTGTATTTGGAGTTCTTTGGTTTTTGTTGTACATGTTCAAATTATGAAAATTACCTAATTAACTTGTATACATGTTTTAGATTTTTGCACCAGCCGTGTTTAATGGGCAGTGGGTGTGCTACGTGCTAAACTAACACGAAAGAAAGATGTATGTGTTGGACTCATTGGAACACGAAAGGAATGAGAATTGGTTTTTGCCTGATTTGGCAATGGTATTGTGTTACGTTAACACTTTTTGATGGTTCTATGTAATTATATTTTCAAGTTTTTCATTTTAATTTGCCACTAACTATGTTTTACTTCAGTTTTGGTCTCTTTGAAGGCCTTTCAAATAAATTGACAATTTAAATAATTGTGATTTTTCAGTGCACCCGTTTTGAAGAGTTGTTGACTATCATTGTTCGAGGGGAAGTTATTAACAATGCTCTGGCGATTGTTCATGAAAATGTGCCCAAACAACATAATTGGTAAGTCATTTGAATTGATTTCTTCTATAAATGTTTCGTTTCTTAGTGGTTTTTCATTCTCTTTATTTTTATGTTCTGAAATGCATCTTCTTTTTAAATACAGCCATGATGGTGGAATATATGTGTTAAAATACTTGGAACTGTGGAATGGTGAAAATACAATGCCTTTTCTTCCATCTCGTCAAAAGATACTTCTCTGGAACTTTTTCAATCCTTTCTTTAGCACAAACACATAATACATGGTGACACAAAATTCCTCTAAACTCAGAGAACAAGCATTCACAGTTGACATCATGGTTGTCACGATTGAACACAACTTTAAGGTAGCGCTCTTTTGGTCTATCTCCAACTAATATCTCCTCCAACACATTATATGTAGCAAGGCAACCCTCCAGTGACTCCAAGGAGGGGATACAATTCATTTTACCTCTAAATTCAGTTAGAACCTCCTTAAATTTTGCATGTGTGTAATCACATTGGAACTGCCTTTCAATTGACGAGGTGGACCCACAATGAATTATTGTATCTATTGATTGAAAATCCACAGCAAATTCTTTTTCTGCTTTATTTTTTAGAGCATTGTCATATTGTTTTATAAATTGACCAAGACTTGTTGTTGAATTGATATATCCATCAAAGAAAGCATGTATGCTCTCACTGCGTTGTGTTGTTGACATGCCCGCCCAGAAAAATATCCTTAACAATGTCGGTGCCCATATATGTCACTCCTTATACAACCCACTTAACCAGTCATTCTCTTAAAGCTGAAATTTGTCTATGAAATAATTCCACTTATCTTCAAAATCAACTACTGTGTAAGTATCATAAACTGCTTCTTTCATTGCCGCCTTTATCTTGTAATATTCAGCACAGCCACTAAGTTTTTCGGGTATTTTTTTTCATGATATGCCATAAACACCACCTATGACGAGTAGTAGGGAAGACTATCTCAATGGCATTTTGCATAGCCTTGCATTGGTCAGTGACAATACCCAAGGGGGCCTTTCCTAGCATGCAACGAAGCCATGATTGAAAAAGCCACACAAATGACTCTTCGTCTTCACCGGAAACTAGGCCACACCCAAGTAATGTTGATTGACCATGGTGATTGACACCTACAAATGCAGCAAAAGGCATCTCATATTTATTGGTCAGATATGTTGTATCAAATGTCACCACATCTCCAAAATATTCATAAGCAACTCTACTTCTTGCGTCGGCCCAAAAGACATTCTTGACATGAAAACTATCATCCAAATCAAGATCATAGAAGAAATTTGAATTTTGTTCCCTCATTTCATAAAAGTAACTAATCGACGCCTTCCCATCACCGCCTTTTCCAATTGAACGCCTTTCGTTGTTGACAAAATTCCTAACGTCCCTTTCACAAAATGGTATATTTTCATGCCCTCCTGCATTTGCAACAAGAGATTGGAAAGTTTTGTTGATCCTCACACCCGCTTCATCGTTGATTTGGATTGGTTCTCTTCACATGCAGATTTATTTTCTTTTTTTCCCTAAACAACCTTGACTTTGTGGGGCTCAACTGGTGACAATGCTCATCTACAAATTTTCTGATATACCATACTCCATCTGTTTCTAACTTGAAACATATCTTGTAGGACAATTGCTCGCCTAGTCGGAAGTGTCTTCAATGAACATGAAATTTTTGACATTTGCGCGCTAGACCCCTCTCTTGAGCATGACAGAATTCTGTAGTTGATTGCCCATCCTTTCCCTTTACTGATGTTCTAATTTTCCATCCAAAACTTTTTTTTAAAGCATACTCACGATAATATGATATCCCCTCATCTAATGAAGCAAACCACATCCCGATTGCAGGCTCCCAACATGCATCGTCATCGTTGGAGTTGTCATCTGTTATACTTTCAGCATCAGCACTGCCACCCTCAATGAAGGTATCATCACCCTCCATGAACTTTTAGATGTCGGCGTCACAGCAGTACTGCACAATAAAATCCAATTATGTATATCTTATATTTAAATGAATATAGTGTATAGATGTAAACCGAAATGTGTCTGCCAGAATATATGCAGAATACCAATAATAGGAAGTTTCTTATGTTAACCCTATAAAATTATCATACCAATATAAGTAGAAAACAAAGTTTAAAAGGTCTTACACCAAGGCTGTTGTCACATTTTTTTCTCAGCAATACATTACAATGAAACAGCACGAGGGAACTATTTAACTGATATGTGACTCATGTTTATGTAACAACAAGTCAAAGGTTTATTCAGTGCCACATTTTTTTGGTCATTTTGAATCAAATAACCATCTTAACATATCGGCTAAACAAGTATATTACACCGTTTTCCAAGTTGGTTTTTCACATGATATTATTTCTGTCAAACAGCATGAGGGATCTATTTAAGTGCTAAATAGGACAATAAATGTAAGTATAAGTCAAATATTTGTGGTGTGACATGTACTGGTATCCATTTGAACCAGATAGCCACATTACTACCCCAATTAACCAACTTTTCAAAGCCATAAACCAATCGGGTATTTCACATTTATTTCTTTAAATCTAACTGTAAAAGGACAAGAGGGCTCTATCTAACCCAAACTTGGTTTTTCACATGCTATTCTTCCCTACTCACTATGAACAACATGAGGGCTCTATTTAAGTGCTAAATAGGACAATTAATGTAAGTATAACTCAAAGATTTCTAGTCTGACATGTACACGCTCCATTTGAACCAGATAGCCACATTACAACTACAATTAACCAACTTTTGGATGTCATAAACCAAGCTGGTTTTTCACAGTGTTTCTTTGTAACCAGTAACCAGAATACAAACACAAAGTCAAATGTCCTTAATAGCACAAACACATTTACCTGACTGAAACTTAGGATTCCTGGTTCTTCTTCAGACTTCCAGTTCCCATTCAGCTCTTGCTTGGAGAAACATCAAAGGTTTCCAGTTCCCTAACAAAAGAAAAAGAAATGGTATGTCATTTACAAAATATACTTGGAGAAACCCAATAATCATGTTAATTGAAAGAGGCAAACAAACATTGTACCATCAATTAATCTACCATCATGTTGAAGAAGAGAACAATCTGGTACAAAGACGAAGAAACGTATGTGGCGGTCCTGCGATCTCTCACGATGGTGCTAGATGGTGATGGATGGTGAAGTGGAGTGATGAGAGAGTGGTGGAACGGCGTGATAAAAGAAGAAGCGTGTTTTTGAGATTCGTACTTACGGCGGCGGTCGGCGACGGGGGGAGGAAGTCAGGGGTGAGAGCAGAGGTTGAGGGATGCTAGGAGCTTCCGTGTTTTCGTTTTTGCGTGATTCCGTATTTGTTGAGAGTACTGTTTTCCTTTTTGACTCATTTATTTCTTTTAATATTTCTAAAATATATATTTTCAACAACCGGGTCCCACCAGCATATTTTTGCAGGTATGTGTCTGTATTTGGTAGTTTTGTCTGGTTTTGGGTTAAAAACTTGGCTGAATAACATTGTTGTTTTACCCATTGGTATTTCTAAAGAAGGTGATATCACAAATAAAAGAACTCTTAAAGAAAAACAAGAGCATAGAAAAGAAATCTTTTTTAGTGTCTAGAAAAGCAACTTCCAAACACTCACATTCTGGAGCACTAAAGAAGAAGATTGAGTATGTAAGAGTAGTATAAAAGAAGGTGATATCACAAATACACTTCATGCAACACAAAGAGAAGGAAATTTTTTTGTGGTTTTTAAGCCTTTTCTTTTGAAGAAGATAATAAGAATTAAGAGATATGTATTTGGATACCACAAGTGTTTATATTGGGACCCACCAAACGAATACTAGATTTTATGCGAGGTGATAAGTGTGCTACCTAGCCTCCACCTGTTAAGCATGAATTGGTATGTGTGTATTATATAACCCTTCCTTGAGGTTTGCACCATTGCATTCTCTTCCTCTTCCAAATAGGTCATCGGTAACAATGCTATTAATGGTAGTACTTGTTTTATCCATAACTCTTCCATAACTCTTCCTCTGGTTTTTTTCTTCCTGAAACATAGAACCACTAGTAGCACACCCCGTCCACCTGGTCCTAGAGGTCTTCCCATAATAGGGAATCTTCATCAACTAGACAATTCTATTCTTTATCTACAATTCTGGAAACTCTCAAAGATATATGGACCCTTATTTTCACTTCAACTTGGTTCAAGGTCAGCTATTGTTGTTTTCTCAGCTGAAATTGCCAAAGAGGTTCTCAAAAACAATGACCTTGTCTTTTCTGATCCACCAAGCTTGCTTGGCCAACAGAAATTGTCTTGCAATGGGTTAGATATTACATTTAGCCCATATGGTAATAGGTGGAGAGAAATCAGAAAAATTATTGTTGTCCATATCCTTAGCTCCAAGAGAGTATCATACTTTTCCTCCATAAGAAACTTTGAGTTGAAGCAAATGATGAAAAAGATATCTAGACATGCTGATTCTTCAAATGCTTCAAACTTGAGTGAGTTATTGATTTCTCTCACAAACACCATAATATGTAGAATTGCTTTTGGGAGAAGCTATGAGGAGGAAGGATCTGAAAAGAGTAAGTTCCATGAAATGTTGAGGGAATTTGAGGCTATGTTGACAGCCTTTTTTGTTTCAGATTATGTTCCATTTCTGGGTTGGATTGATAAACTCACAGGTTTGAAAACACGTCTTGAACGAAATTTCAAGGAGTTGGATGAGTTCTACCAAGAGGTAATTGTTGAACATATGGATCCAAATTGAAAGAACATAGAGGAAGAGGTTATTGTTGATGTTTTACTTCAGCTCAAGAAACAACCTTCCTTTTCAGTTGATCTCACTTTTGATCACATCAAAGCTGTTCTAATGGTATGTTTGTTGTTCTTCATTCTCTTTTCTCCGTAATTTAATTTTGTTTTTACTCTTTTGGGAATTACTTTTTTAGTGAAAATATATACAATATTAATCTATTGTGCACCAGGTATGAATATGTCCACGTACAAATGTTTTTTTTTCTTCAAAAAATCACTGACGCTAAAGTTTAGAATTTTTTGTCACTAGCTTGCCAAACAAATCAATCCCATCACCATAAACTAGCGTCGTGACCTGTGGGATGCACGGGGTCAAAGCTTTAGGGACTACATAATCACTATAATATTAAAATTAGCTTAGTAAAAATTAAAGGAAAAGTTTAGGAATTAAATGTGTTTAGACATTGGTCTAATTTTTTTAGTAAGAGGTAATAAAGATTGTAGAAATTAAATAGACATTGGTCTTATGCATAAGTTCCATACATAGGGTTTTAGGAATGCAACTATAAATCCATACACATCAAATGAGGCAAATATAAATAGTCAGAAACATAAAATACAGATCCAACATCATATCTAATCATATTAGTGAATTACACTAGTGGAAATTTGACTTTAAAAAGCATCATTTAGCATCGGTTGTTTGAACAACTGATGCTAAATGTAGACGCGGTGGCAATTTTGTAATTAAATGGAAGTATTCAATTTTTGCGCCTACATTTAGCATCGGTTGTTTAAACAACCGATGGTAAAAGTAGTTGCATCAAACATTTAGCATCGGTTGTTTAAACAGCTGATGTTAAATGTGTATTTGTGTCAGACGTTTAGTATCGGTTGTTTTAACAACCGATGTTAAAAGTGTATCTCAACACATTTAGCATCGGTTGTTAAAACACCCGATACTAAAAGTCGGGTTTTATTTTTTCCAATTTTCGCATTCCCACAACACATCTCGCGTTCTCTCCCTCGGTATTCTCTACTCTCTGAATTCTCTCACCCCTACCGTTTCTAATCCTTCTACCATTTCTAATCCCTCTCCCCTTCAAGCTCTCCCTCCCCCATGTTCGCCTTCTCACCTCCTTCCCCATCATCCAACCCCATCTCGTCTTCGTCCTCCTCCCCTTCTCTCCCTCCCCCATGTTCGCCTTCTGTCTCACCCCTTCAGTTTCTTGTTGTGTTCTAGATCTGTCTTCTTGGTCCTGGTAAGGTGCTAGATTTGGTTGTTTTTGTCCCTATCGGTTTCTCTTCTGAGGTTGTCTCGCTGTCCTTCGTCGCATCGTCTTCCTCCTTCGGTGAGTTTCGTCTCGATTTCTGTTTGGTGTTTTAGATTCGCTGCTGATTGGGTGTGTTTTTTGTTGGTGTTTCATAACTCTCTCCGTTCTCAGCTCTCTCCGCCGCCGTTTTCTAGCTCGTCGTAACCTTGCTCGCCGTCGCTGCTCGCCGTCACCTTAAGTGCAAAGAACTTCGAAACCCTAGGTTCTTAATGTAAGTTCCCTCAAATTTTTCGAAACCCTAGATCATGAATGTGTTGGTTTCTAAGGTCGATTGTGAACTATTTAGATGGATTATGGATCTAATCTGATCTATGCATGTTATTTGAAAATAAGATGTGGAATTTACTTTTTTGTGTAGACTACATCAAGGCGCCTTGTGATGAATTCTAAAATATTGGGGTTGTATATGAATGTTTTTGGCTGTTGATGTTATATGTGAGTCTGATTGTGTAACATTGTAGGCTTTGGACAAGATCCGTTTTGGGAGCAAGGCAAACAACTCCCTAACCATTATTAACAGTGGTATTGGAATGACCAAGGTTGGTAAGTTTTAGATGGTTTCTTATTTATCAATTGAATTTTGTTGTTGTGGGACAATAACACTTTACTTTCATTCCTAGATTCCTCAATTTCCTTATTTGGCAGCATCACTTTAATATTATAGCATTCAATGACCTTGTGAATTGTGATGCCCCTTCCAAAAATTGATTAATACTTGAACTATAAATGTGTAGTGTTTTGTTGCAGGAGTTCTCAGCATCAAATATAATCCAGAAAAGCAAGATCAACAAGCTAGCCATTTGTGTACCTGAAATTTGTGTAGGGTAATCTGAATTTGATAACACAAGCATTGGAAGCAGTTGGTTGTAGGATGCCGGTGACTGGTGAATGTTGGAAGGTTTGTCTAAATTGAGGTGACTGCAGCCCCCCTTAAGGCGTTTTTGCCTCCATTTGTAGTTCAAATTTTTAAAAAGCTTATATATTTGATGGCCAGATTTTCAATGCCTTGAATTCACTGGAGTTGAAGTCACTAGAGGAGCCACTATACCTTTTTGGACAGTTTTTTCAGAAAGCCGCTTGAATGCTTGACACTAGGTACTGTAATTTCTTATTTGGTGGTTTTGAGTCAAAGGTAGTTGTTTGTGGTTTCTACATTTTCATGTGGTGGAGTTACTAAATGAAAGAGAAATTGATTGTTTTTGGTCCCAGAGGAGAACTGAAACTAAAACAGTGTTAAAAGTTAAAACAAACAGTACCACATTAGCTTTTCATAATACATGTTTTTTCATGTGAAATAGCACTACTCATTCATTAATTATTCAACGATTTGGTACATGATTGGTAATTTTAATCCATAAAAATTCTGATTTTGCAGTGTTTTATCGTGAGCACGGTCAATGCATTGCAGACTCCTATGATCAATGCTAGCATGGTAATCTGTTCGGTTAACTTTTGTGTTTTTTCAGTTCATGCAATGTTCTTGCTGCACTTTTGAAAGTGTCTAGGAGAGGAGTTGTGCTTTCATTTCATTGCTCTGAATTGTAATGGATAGAAGGGCCGTTTATTGACCAGATAGACAAAATGAAAGTGACTTGAATTCGTTCAAACATTGATTGCTTTTGTCTTAGTAGCTTTACAAATGGTTCAGTGTACAAGTTCATCCATTAGTCCAATTTCTAGTATGGTGGCCAATCTCATAGTTCACCTCTATCTCTCATGCTCTCTATTTCCTTCTCTATTGTTTGATTCATTTGTTGCCTCCAGGTTTTGTGTGACAGACACTTCGGTGGGATTAACTACCCTATTGGAGGTGTTATTGGGATTGCGAAGTCCTTGGCAAAAGGTAAGTAATATAGCACAATAGAAACAAGGATGACTGATAGGAACCAAAAAATATGCATTTTTTTCTCAAGATTTGTACTATACTTTTGTAGGTAGGAGTGAAACTTTCAAATGGCAGAGAGTTCTTTGCCAAAACCATAATATCAAATGCTACCAGATGGGATACATTTGGTTGGTTTCAATAGTGTTTATAATGTTTTTTGTTAACATTCGAACGTTCATCTTCTTAATTCTTAGCTAACTCGAGGTGACATAATGCTACATTGAAGGAAAGTTGCTAAAGGAAGAACCACTTCCAAAAGAAGAAGAGAATTTCCAGAAAGTTTATGTTAAAGCTTCGTCTTTTCTTTCAATTCACATGGGGGTTAAAGCAGAGGTTTTGCCACTAGATACGGATTTTCACCATTTTGTGCTTGAGGTAGTTGAAAGTTTCTTAACTTAGATCTGTTAATAGCTTTTTTATTCCTTTGAATTAATAATCAACTTCATGTATTTCATTGGCACTTATCTATAGAATAGCTGGACAAAATTGGAAGAGCCATATGGAAGTATCTTTTTAAGTATACCAACTGTTCGTGATTCATCATTAGCTCCTGAAGATCATCATATTCTTCACATATTCACAACTTCTTCCATGGATGACTGGAAGGTAGGCAATATTAACAACTTTATGATTAGCATAAATGTAAATCTTAAAATATCAAATATGTGCTTGTTTTCTATTCCAGGGTCTCTCAAGAATCGAATATGAGGCAAAGAAGCAAGTGGTAGCAGATGAAATCATAAGCAGATTAGAGAAACAATTGTTTCCAGGTCTTCGATCATCCATTGATTTTATAGAGGTATATATGAACTAAAACAAAACCCTTATTATTTTCTCATTAATGTTTTTAGACATCTAGCTTTTCTCTCTTAGTTTAGTAAACCAAATCATCATTATTTATGTGTATGTTTTCTGAATTTTCAATCTCTACTCTAGGTAGGGACACCAAAGACACACCGGCGATACCTAGCTCTTGATGCAGGTACTTACGGACCGATGCCACGCACAATTCCAAAGGGGTTACTGGGAATGCCATTTAATACAACAGTAAGTTTACTTTCACAAAAAAATGAATGACATATTTGGTTCTAGCTATGCTTTTAAAATGCAGTGTTCGCTAATGAGTGAATGAAACTGTAATTTCATCATCGATTGTCTTTTTTTGTGATATTGATTGCTTTAGGACTTATTATTTATTTTTCATCACTTAATCACTTATTCTGCCTATTGGGTGTTTTCCATAATTCGTGAATGTAACTAATTATATCTTTTATTTTCTTTTTGTGGCAGATTGTATTTGGGCCGAATGTAAAAATGGATGTGCAAGACCCTTCATACCCAGTAATTCATATCTATCTTTTTATCAGTTGCTTTGGCATTCATTTATTTTTCAATATGCCCAACATAGTGGTTGTGGTTTTGGTTTTGTTTCAATTGTCACATCTCATCGATTTACTGGCTGGTATACTGACTGATTTCAGTTCATTTACTAGTTTTTAAGTTCTTTGATGTAATAGAAGAAATAGTTGGATCAGTGAGTTGTATATTGATTGGCTGGTATACTGACCGAAAGAATGTTGTACTTGTTCACAGTTTACTGTTTGGAATTGTGCAAGATTTTATATTTAGTTATTTGGGAAATGAATCAATGTAATTACCATAGTTCTTGAATATTATTCTCTTCTTGTATGAATTGATGTTGTAAGTGATGTTTGTGAGGCATGTATAAAAAGAAACTAGACATTAGCATCGCTTGTTTCAAACAAGCGATGCTAAATGTCTTTTTTTATCAAGAAAATGACATTTAGCATCGGTTGTTTCATACAACTGATGCTAAATGTATCAATAAATGACATTTAGCATCGGTTGTTTGAAACAACCGATGCTAAATGTCATTTTTTTTTATCAAAAATGACTTTTAGCATCGGTTCTTTGGAACAACCGATGCTAAATGTCACTTTCAGGACATTTAGCATCGGTTGTTTAGAATAACCGATGCTAAATGTCACTTTCAGGACATTTAGCATCGGTTGTTTCAAATAACCGATGCTAAATGTCATTTTCAGACAGCAAAAACAGTGATGAAATGGACATTTAGCATCGGTTATCTGAACACCCGATGCTAAATGTCATTTTTCAGGACATTTAGCATCGGTTGTTTCAAATAACCGATGCTAAATGTCATTTTCAGACAGCAAAAACAGTGATGAAATGGACATTTAGCATCGGTTATCTGAACACCCGACGCTAAATGTGACATTTAGCGTCGGTTAAATAACTGATGCTAAATGTATGACATTTAGCATCGGGTGATTTAGCGTCGGGCGATAACCGACGCTAAATGTCCAATTTAACCGACGCTAAATGTCTTTTTTCTACTAGTGTTATGATTAGAAGTGTCTGCTAAAGGAATATGAATCTTAAAACGACTTCGTGATGCATAAGCAATTTAAAAAAGAGCAGGACTATTTAGCAAAAAAAGATTCATGATGGCAGTTGTGTTGGTCTTTAAGAATGGTTGACCAACCCTATTCAGATGAAAACTGGCCTTGAAAGTAGAACCACAAATTACTTCCAAAATGATTATTGTAGAAAACAGATTCAGATGGTTATTGTAAAAGATTTTGGGAATTTTGATGTGCTTCTGCTTCAAAAGAAAAAAGAAAAAATCAATTAAGAGATGAAAAAACTACCAAAAGAAATAAGAAAGTAAATAAGGTTAACTCACACTGTAGTAGCTAATGTCTATCACCCATTTGTTTAATGAAGTTCAATAAGGTCACTAAAATCATTGACAACAAATAACATTGGATAGCTGAAATAAACTAATTCTAATTAAAAAAACTATAGGAGAAATGGCTTCAAAGATTCAACAAACAGAGCAAAGAAATGGTAATACATTATTTGGAAACAGCTATGTAACAAATTATCATCACGGGACCAGATGTTTAAAAGGTGAAGCAAAGGCAGCAAATGTTGAAGTATGCAACACAGCAAATGTTTAGATTTTTCAGCTTGCATAATTGAAGGACAATAATAGGAGAAGATGAGGAGCCAATCTCATTAAGATTAGCAACCATCATCTCAACAAAATGACCCCACAAAGTACAACAAACTCTATTGAACCTTTGGAAAAAATTGTAAAAGAAATCAAAATAAAATAGTTAAATAAGAATAGAATTATGTTTGTAAATCAAGTGGATGAAAGAGTAAGAAAATAAACTCACTGTAGATCTTCAAAAACTAAATTAGTCAGTTTAGCCAGATTTTCATTTACTTGATTCTCTTTAATGTCACTCTTTTCAACAACACGACCAATGGTATCTCAGAGCAAAATGCAAAAAAACCATGGCTTAAAATGTGTAAGCAAATAAAATTAAAGTGTAAAGATTAAAATAAAGAGATACAAAGAGACCAAACATTAACCACAACCATTTAAAAAGAACATTCTTCCAACCCAAGGTACACCAGAACACTAAATACTGCATTCAACCAATGTAGCTACATAACAAAAGAGGAACAACAAAGCACTTCTATTGATTGTTCGGGGAAAACTAAAGTAAGTAATAGAACAAAGTAAGTTCAACTGGAAATGTATTAAGATAAAAATATAATGAAGAAAAGAATTGATATTTAAAATTATAAGTGAATGTCTTCTATGTGGATATTTGATAGAGAAAAATAAAGTTACAAAGGTGTTGAGTTGAGAGTAAAGGTTTCTATAAAGTTCATATCAGTGAATTAAAGGATGCAATGGGAGAAAACACCATCAAACTTCACAAAGTAGATTCAAAAATAGATATAGCAATCAAGAAAGCTAATATAACTCGTATAACTCGTAGAACTTAAGTAAATAATGCACCAAACTACATTCAACTGGAAATGTATTATAGTAAACAATATAATGAAGACATGACAGTTAAAATTATAAGGGGATGTCTTCTATAAGGACATTTGATAGAGAAAGATGAACTTATGGGCAGAGAAATTTGACAAACCATACTTAAGTAAAGAGAGAAAACTAAAAACACCATCAAATTGTAATCATCATATGTATTTAAAATTGGCAAATAGTAAGGATTGTGAAAGATTTCTTATGTCCTACAACCTGCTTGTAGTGTCCTGATTTCCAGTAGCTAATATTTTTCCATTAGGGTGCCAAGCAGATGCAAAAGAGTAGTCCAAGTGCCCTTTCAGGCTCCCAGTAATCTGGTTGATACAAAAAGTATATAAAATCAGAATTTTAAAGAAACATTAAGGATAATAACAGCAGCAAAATAAAAGCAGCAATACAGTTCCCACATATTTAAGCGACGTTTTGAACTAAATTAGCAGAAACATAATCTCAAGTAAGGATTGAAACAAATATAGGAATATCATGGTGTTTGACATCAAGAGTTGCTTGAATATTGAAATATTGAACCAAGTTACTAAATTGTAAACTTCAGGCATAGGATAGACTTGGTAGCAGCCCTAATATCCCCCTCTGTGTAGTACAATGAAAAGGAAGTAAATATAGAAATATGCTTTGCAAAGAACTAACATTGATGTACGAAGCAAAGTCCCCTGTAGATTACTATATCTATCTATAACAAAAATATAAAACCAGAAGCATCAAAATTTGAAGATTATGATGCATCAACTAATAAAGTAACAACTAATCAAGGGAGGCTAGTAACAATGAAGGGGTGAAAAAAGCAAGCTAACCGAATTGGCTCACTACAAAAAAATGCATTACAAAGAGTGAAAGACCTACTTTTACTTTCCTTTATCTTAATATGGATATGACATTGATGAGCATACAAAAGCTAAACCGTACTTTCATGCTAAATATCAATGAGATACATAATATGAATTGGTGATATCATAGAAAAGATAATGCTAGATAAAAGGATGAAAGACTTGTAATTAAAGACACTATTTTGTCATTCTATAGTTCTTAACTTACCTATAGTACTTCTCCTGTGAAATTAGGCCTGCTTGATCCGCCCCTACTACAAAAGGAAAAAGCTTCAAGGCAGAAAGAAGGAAAAATTATATTTGCATGCCAAATACAGATGTCTCAATTTATTACTATCTTAATTCATAATAAGTGGTCTTTGTTTGCTAAGTAATCAATGGAAAAACATGTCACTCTTATGAATTAAAAAAAGATATGTCAATGTCGAATTACTTGATTGTATCAAGTATAGTTATATAGCAGTAGTATGTTGAGATAACTTAATAAAACCAGCCAAATGTAAGGGTTTGACCCCTAACAGATGCTAATGAGAAGTGGAACTAAAGAAAGGATGGAATCTCTTGTTTTACTTTAACTGAAATAAAACCTAGAGTAATTCAATGATGAAATTCACAATGGAAATATGGGAACAAGCTCCCACTTAATTCATGAAGTATATGGACAGTGAGAAATAGAAATGAAATAGGATAGAGGAACCCATTTTTGCAGTAACAAAATCCAGAGGGAGAAATGATATAGTAGCTCTTATGGTAAGATAAAAGAGTTGAATCCCAATATGATACAAACAGCATTTTTGGGGTCAGGTTTTCTTCTTAGAAAAGTGATACCTCAGTTCTGAAATTGATACTAGTAATCATTTACCAAATAATAATGATATAAAAATGTAGCCAGAGAAAACAAAGGACATAATTCATAAGAACAACATATACAACACCAGGTTTGGCCTTCTTCACACTCTCTTGGATTCTTAAACTTGTGGCCACAATCCACACCCCCTTTGATTCTCAGTCAAAAAACCATTATTGAGACCAAAAATACTATCTTTCCACGATTTTGTTATGTGGTATTAGTCTTAAAGGCTATACAAGAACACATCATTGGGGTTACCTTGCCTAAGTACTAAAAGAAAGTCGGATTTCAGATGCACCAGAAGGTAATAGATCAACAATTTTCAAGTCTTAAACTTCAAAAACTCAAAAATGTATGCTTTCGAGTTTTAAACCGTAAGCAGAAGAGGCTAATTTTAATATTATAGTGATCGTGTTGTTCAGAAAAGAGTGAAGAAGCCAGCTGCATAAATTTTTTTAGGGATTTTAATGAGCCTCTGCCAAATAAAAGTTGGAAAATATTAGACAGCACAAACAATACGGAAATTATTAGATGAAATATGTTAACAACACCAACAATTACCATATCTAGGGATATCACGGTGGAAAATTTCTTCAAAGCCATGTATCGGATCTTAAACCTAACTTCAATTTAATCAACATGAAAGGAAAAGCAAATCAAAATGAAAGGAAACCCTAATTTCAATTTAACCAACAATAGTATATCAACTCCAATGATCTAGTTATTATGATTTATAAAATAGAAAGAGAAGGGCGTGTATCCAATGATGTAATCAAAAGGAATTGACAAATTAGTTATAAAAATTTAGGGAAAACAAATTGAAATTGGCACACTATATCCTAGCTTTGGCCCTCGCATTTTTTTAATGTGAAATTGGCACAACAAGTTTGCAGATGCTGGATATACAGTTGCCAGAGCATTCATCAGACCAATGTCTCTGTCAGTAAGTATGACCTGTGGCAATTCATTCTGTCTCCTAAATAAACTCCTCAATTTGTCAAGAACCCATGCAAAGTTATCCAACCTCTCCCAATTGACATAAGCAAATGCAACAGAGAAAGTCTTCTCCGTTGAGGTTACACCAATGATCTCAACCAATGGATACCTATACCAGTTGGTCTTATACGTGGAATCAATCAACAAAACAATCGGGAATGTTTTTAGAAGCTCAATGGATTCTTGATGTGCCCAAAAGATGTCTTTGACAAAATTAGTGCCCTCTGCAACTCGGGTCCAATAAACATATTGATCACGTTCCAAATAATTCATCAATTGTTGGAGCTCAGTCCTACCCTGACGCATAATCGACTATTGCCTTGAAAGACAATTGTATATTTGTTTGAGGGTGGAGTGGCTATCTTTAGGCTTCATGGATTTGATTTTATTAAGGATGAGATTAGGATGATGCGAAAATTGATCATGAAGAACTTGCAATCAACACAAGTGACAATCACCAAGGAGCTATTGGCGTGGGGTCCTTTGCTAGCCATCATCAAGGACTGAGTTTAATTACTTGGCTATTTTAAGTCATTTAATTGTTACTTGGCTGTTTTGTTTTAGTCATTTAATCACCAAATTAAGACAAATAAATCAGCCATTTGAATCCTATTCTGATCGGTTACAAAGGAGCAAATAAGGAGCATTAAAGACAATTCAAGCCAGCCATTGGAAAAGGAGTTACATAGCTGATAGAATAATGTCATGTTATTACTAGTTTAATTGCTTTTATGTTGCACTTTAAATAAGCTAAATATTTAGCACTATGTTTCGGCTATATATGCCATGTATGCTGGCCATTTTGGAATATATAGAATTCAGTTCAAGAACATAGAATTTGTGTCTACATTTTCGAAAGGTTATTTGCAAGCGTCGTCTTGAGAATAATCCGATTAGCTCAATTGGTGTTGAGTGCTAATCTCTTTGTTAAACTATTGGTGTAGGTTAACATTGCATATCCCTTCTTATCCCACTAAAAACATTCGACAAACACTTCAAAGAATTCGACTAACACTTCACAGCATTCGACAAGCACTTCAAAGAATTCGACTAATACTTCACAGCCTTCGACTAACACTTCACAGAATTCGACAAATATGGGTTGTACCTAGTACATTCGATATTGGTTGTTTGCTTCCGCTACCCTTACGAATTAAAGCACTCTAATTCATATCATTTGTGGTATCAAAGCTTCGGCTTTGAATCCTTGTTACGTGACAATGGTGGATTTCAACAGCGATGAGTTCATGGACAGATTGCGTGAAGCCTTAAGGGGCGTCGATTTGGGAGATGAACGATGGAGGCCTAGAAGGGGTGAACCACGTCCAAACGTGGATGAGTTCAAATTCAACGAGCTACCTGAATTCAATGGCAGTGCAGACCCGGAGGTTTATTTGGAATGGGAGCGCAAGATCGACAGAATGTTTGACTTCAAGGATCTTGACGATGAGAAGCGTTGTAAGTATGCTATTCTGAAACTTAGCAAAAGTGCATCGTTGTGGTATGAGGGTTTGAAGGCTAAAAGAATACGAGATAGGAAGGAGAAAATCAGTTCTTGGGAGTCCTTGAAAAGAAAGTTGCGCAAAAGGTATGTGCCATCGAACCACAGATTGAACTTGTATAAGAAGATTTCAGATTTAGTACAAGGCAAAATGAGTGTTGCCGAGTACATGGATGAATTCCAAAACCTATGTTTAATGGGTGAGTTGGAGGAAAATGAAGAGCAAAGAATGAGTCGTTTTCTTCGTGGCCTGATGACCACCTTGTGGTGAAAATTGGTCATTTCTTTGATTTTCAATAGAAAGTCTGGTTGTTTCTTATGTTTTTGTATTTTTGGGTTTAGGATGGAAGAAAATGGAAAAGGAAACTTGAAATTTTCGTGGTCTTTGTAAAGTAGTGCTTATGCTCACACTAGTTAACAATGGGTGTGAATTTGGTGAAAGAAATGGAATGAAAGGAAAGGGGCGCCACCTTGTCTAATCCAAGACTAGGATAAGCCTATGAATGTGAGGATCACCACAAGAAAAGGAGTTCTTGATATGATCAAAGTTTGGTCCAATCCAGAACCTAGAGAGTATGAACTCAAAATGTTGTTAAAATCTTTGTTAAAAAACTTCAGCTACACTTACACTCTCTATTTGTAATAAGAGAGTGCTTGTTGTTACAAAGAAAGAAGACCAAAAGCTATTACAATACCCTGAGCCTATGCTAATTTCGAAATTAGCTAATAGGAATCCTAAGCTAGTGTAATAAAACTCAATTACAAGTAATTACAAGCAATTCAAGTCTAGGAGTTGTTACACAAACACATATTAATGGAAATTACACTCTTTGATGCACTAATAATGAGATGTTGTAGAATAAATTCCATTGTCTTGTAACTCCTCTCTCCTTAATGTGCCTTTGATGAGATGTTGGAGAATTAATCCTATTGTCTTGTAACTCCTTGGCTTTGATTGTCATGAATGCCTTTCTTTGATTCCAACAATTATTGACTCTATCTCCACACTTGGAGTATGTGACTCCTACACCACTTGAAGTGGATTAAACACACCGAAAATAAATTAACTAAGTGCATGGTTCCCAAATATATCAATTGGTCACATGCAATTTTATTCAATTAAAATAGAAACTCCTTTTAAGTCATGCAACTAGCGCCTTCTCCATAGCTTGTATGACAAGCATGGTTTTTGGTGCAATTACTTCCTTGCCCTCATTTGAATTTGCCTTGGTGATGAACTGGACTAGACTTTCTTGGACTCTCCTTGCCCTTGCTCTAGTTATTGGACCTCCTAAGCTTTGCAAGGCATCTTGATGCTCTATGTCCTCATCATTCCCTCCCTCTTGAGAAGAATTCGACCTCGAATTGAAATCTTCATCACCTGCATCAAAAGGAGATAAGTCAGCAACATTAAAAGTGGCACTAACACCATACTCACCGGGTAGGTCCACTTTATATGCATTATTATTCACTTTGGCAACCACTTGAAAAGGACCATCACCCCTAGGCATTAGTTTGGATTTCCTCTGTGTTGGAAACCTTTCTTTCCTCATATGAACCCAAACCCAATCCCCGGGTTCAAAGATAACTTGTTTGCGCCCTTTATTGGCATTTTTGGCGTAGCCCTCATTTTTCTTTTCAATTTGCATTTTGATTTTCTCATGCAAATTCCTAACAAATTCAGCTTTGGCCTTGCCATCTTTATGCTTCAAAAGAGATGTGTTAGGTAATGGTAAAAGATCAAGAGGAGTTAAAGGATTATAACCATACACAATCTCAAATGGTGAGTGATTTGTGGTACTATGGACAACCCTATTATAAGCAAATTCAACATGTGGCAGCCATGTTTCCCACATTTTCAAGTTCTTTGAAAGCACAGCCCTTAAAAGAGTAGAGAGAGTTCGGTTTACTACCTCAGTTTGCCCATCAGTTTGAGGATGACAAGTTGTAGAGAATAGTAACTTAGTTCCCACCTTACCCCACAAAGTCCTCCAGAAGTGGCTTAAAAATTTAGTGTCTCGGTCTGACACTATGCTTTTTGGTAAGCCATGTAGGCGCACCACTTCTTTGAAAAATAAGTCAGCAACATGGCAAGCATCATCTGCCTTTTTGCATGGAATAAAATGCGCCATCTTTGAGAACCTGTCCACAACAACAAAAATAGAGTCTTTCCCATTCTTTGTTCTAGGTAAGCCTAAGACAAAGTCCATGGAAAGGTCAATCCAAGGGTATTCAGGAACAGGCAATGGAGTATATAAGCCATGGGGCATAACTTTGGATTTGGCCCTCTTGCAAACAATGCATCTTTCACAATATTTTTGCACATCAACTTTCATGTGAGGCCAATAAAAATGCTCTTTCAAAATTTCCAAAGTTTTAGGAACACCAAAATGTCCCATTAAGCCCCCCTCATGCGCCTCTTTGACTAAGAGCTCTCTAATGGATCCTTTTGGCACACACAACCTTTTTTCTTTAAACAAATAATCATTGTGCCTAAAAAATCCATTATGGGCAGCATGCACACATACAGCATATTTAACAGAAAAATCAAGATCATGCTGATACAATTCCTTAATGTATTCAAGACCAAAAATTTTAGTTTCAAGGGTAGAGAGTAAGGCGTACCTTCTTGACAATGCATCAGCCACAACATTGGCTTTACCCTTCTTATGCTTAATCACATAAGGAAATTGCTCCAAAAATTCGACCCATTTAGCATGCCTCTTGTTCAACTTACCTTGTCCTTTTAGATACTTCAAGGACTCATGATCACTATGAATGACAAATTCTTTGGGCAGCAAGTAATGTTGCCATGTTTGCAATGCCCTTACTAAGGCATACAATTCCTTATCATAAGTTGAGTAATTTAGGGCAGCCCCTTTTAATTTCTCACTAAAATAAGCAATTGGATGACCTTCTTGCATCAAAACAGCCCCAATTCCCACATTGGAAGCATCACACTCAATTTCAAAAGATTTTAAAAAATTAGGCAATGCTAGAATTGGTGCTTGGGTGAGCTTTTCTTTAAGGATAGAAAAAGCTTGTTCTTGTTTCTCACCCCATTTAAAACCGATTTCTTTTTTAACAATTTCATTAAGAGGTGCAGCAATAGTACTAAAGTCCTTGACAAACCTCCTATAGAAACTTGCTAAACCATGAAAACTTCTTACCTCAGTCACACTTTTGGGCGTTGGCCACTCTTGGATTGCCTTCACCTTTGCTTCATCCACATGTACTCCTTGAGAGCTTATGACAAAACCTAGGAAAACAACTTGATCCGTGCAAAAAACACATTTTTCCAAGTTTGCAAATAAGATTTCTTTTCTTAGCACATTTAAAACAACCCTTAGATGAATGCAATGGTCCTCTAAATTTTTGCTATATATCAAGATATCATCAAAATATACAACAACAAATTTTCCCAAAAATTCCCTCAAAACATGGTTCATTAATCTCATGAAAGTGCTAGGTGCATTAGTTAAGCCAAAAGGCATAACTAACCATTCATATAAACCATATTTAGTTTTGAAAGCTGTTTTCCACTCATCCCCTTCTCTTATCCTAATTTGATGATATCCACTTTTCAAATCAATTTTGGAAAATAAAGATGCACCAAACAATTCATCAAGCAAGTCATCCAACCTAGGTATTGGGTGCCTATACTTGACGGTGATATTGTTAACAGCCCTACAATCAGTGCACATTCTCCAACTACCATCTTTTTTTGGAACTAAAATAACAGGGACAGCACATGGGCTTAAGCTTTCTCTTACCCAACCTTTACTTACCAACTCAGCCACTTGTTTTTGTATCTCTTGTGTTTGTTGTGGGTTGCTCCGGTAGGCTGGCTTATTAGGCAAAGCGGCCCCTGGAACGAGGTCAATGTGGTGCTCAATCCCTCTCAAAGGTGGTAACCCACTTGGTACCTCTTTAGGGAACAATTCCTCAAATTCCTGCAAAAGAGAATTTATGCAACTTGGCATTTCTTGAGTGTTAGATAAATTTTCTAGCAAAGCCACCTCTTTGCTAAAAAGCAAATATAGGGGCTGACTTGCAAGAATAGCACTTTTAACCTCCCCTTTTGTCGCCATCAAACTTTCTTTTTTTTCATCAATATTTTTTTTTGCACTCTTTTTTCTCTCTTTTTCTTTGGCGATCTTTTCTTCTTTTTCTTTTTCTTTATCTTTTTCTTTTTCTTTTTCTTTTTCATATTTTTCTCTCAATACTTTTTGATCATCTCTCACCTCACTTGGACTCAAAGGAGCCAATACAATACGTTTTCCACGATGAACAAAAGAGTACTTGTTGGTACGCCCTTCATGATTGGCGTTTTTATCAAATTGCCAAGGCCTTCCCAACAAGAGATGGCTAGCCTCCATATGAACTACATCACAAACAGCCACATCCTCATACACACCAATTGAAAAAGAAATTTCTACTATCTTATCAACAATCATTTCAATATCATTGACAAGCCATTGAAGTCTATATGGTTTGGGATGTGGTTTAGTTTCTAGTTGAAGCTTAGAAACCAACCTTGTGCTAGCAACATTAGTACAACTCCCACCATCAATAATAAGGGAACATACCTTGCCTTGTACGAGGCACCTTGAGTGAAATATGTTCTCCCTTTGTGTTGTATCCTCCTCCTTTACAGCGACCTCCAACAACCTTCTCATCATAAGTAACTCTCCACTAGGCATTTGGGTCTCCTCCTCCTCCAAATCCCCTTCATACTCTTCATCCCTTTCATCCTCCTCTGTAACCTCCTCTAAAAGAATAACTCTTTTGGTAGGACACTGTGAAGCTATGTGTCCTAATCCTTGGCACTTGAAACACTTGACAACCCGATTAGTTGAAACAACTTGAGAAGGACTAGTTGTAGTGTTTTTACCTTTTGGGTCAGCCGTGGTTTCTTTGGATGATGAACTTCCTTCACTCTTAACACTGCTCTTCCAATTTTGAGAATTGGTAGTAGTTGAGCTTCTTCTTATTTGGCCCTTCCTCTTGAGTTGTTGTTCTATTTTTGTGGCTTGATGAACCAAATCGTCTATTTGAACATAGTGTTGTAGTTCCACTATGTCACTAATATCACGATTTAGACCATGCAAGAATCTGGCCATGGTTGCTTCTTCATCCTCCTCCACATTTGCTCTAATTTTTGCCACCTCCATCTCCTTATAGTACTCATCAACACTTTTGTTGCCTTGGGTGAGTCGCTGTAATTTGTTGTGCAACTCTCTGTTGTAGTATGATGGAATGAATCTCTTCCTCATGAGCCTCTTCATCTCCTCCCATGTGGCAATGGCTGGCTCATCGTGCCTTCTCCTCTCCTTCGTCAATTGGTCCCACCACACCAAAGCATAATCTGTAAATTCAATAGAAGCAACCTGCACTTTTTGAAGATCAGTGTAATTGCTACAGGAAAAAATTTGTTCAATTTTGGTCTCCCATTCCAAATACACATCAGCATCATTTTTCCCAACAAACTGTGGTACTTTAATTTTTATACCACCCAACCTATCTTCTCTAGGTTCATCACGTCTTCTCCTCCGACCCTCCTCATCACTATTATTTTGTCTATTTTCTAATTGATCAATTCTCTCCTGTATACCTTCCACTTCCTCTTTCAAAAGTTCTCTCATTTTTGCCGTGAGGGCATCAAAAAGTAAACGATTTTGAGCATCCATAACTCTCACAGTTCTTTAAAGAAACCAGAAAAATGATCAAAACAAAGAAAACAATTTCAAATAATAATCCACACACACAAAAAGCTTTGGAAGGAAAAACAAAGTCTTGGAAAACAAAGTTTAAAGGATTAGAAGAAGAAAGGAAAATTTAGGCTAGGGAAGACAAACAACCAGAATTTGTTTTTTTTTCTTTTTTTTTTGATATACTTTTTTTTTTGACTCAAAAGCAAAGAAAATAATACACAAAGCTTGAAATTGTTGAACAAACTAGAACCTTGCTCTGATTACCAAATGATGACCACCTTGTGGTGAAAATTGGTCATTTCTTTGATTTTCAATAGAAAGTCTGGTTGTTTCTTATGTTTTTGTATTTTTGGGTTTAGGATGGAAGAAAATGGAAAAGGAAACTTGAAATTTTCGTGGTCTTTGTAAAGTAGTGCTTATGCTCACACTAGTTAACAATGGGTGTGAATTTGGTGAAAGAAATGGAATGAAAGGAAAGGGGCGCCACCTTGTCTAATCCAAGACTAGGATAAGCCTATGAATGTGAGGATCACCACAAGAAAAGGAGTTCTTGATATGATCAAAGTTTGGTCCAATCCAGAACCTAGAGAGTATGAACTCAAAATGTTGTTAAAATCTTTGTTAAAAAACTTCAGCTACACTTACACTCTCTATTTGTAATAAGAGAGTGCTTGTTGTTACAAAGAAAGAAGACCAAAAGCTATTACAATACCCTAAGCCTATGCTAATTTCGAAATTAGCTAATAGGAATCCTAAGCTAGTGTAATAAAACTCAATTACAAGTAATTACAAGCAATTCAAGTCTAGGAGTTGTTACACAAACACATATTAATGGAAATTACACTCTTTGATGCACTAATAATGAGATGTTGTAGAATAAATTCCATTGTCTTGTAACTCCTCTCTCCTTAATGTGCCTTTGATGAGATGTTGGAGAATTAATCCTATTGTCTTGTAACTCCTTGGCTTTGATTGTCATGAATGCCTTTCTTTGATTCCAACAATTATTGACTCTATCTCCACACTTGGAGTATGTGACTCCTACACCACTTGAAGTGGATTAAACACACCGAAAATAAATTAACTAAGTGCATGGTTCCCAAATATATCAATTGGTCACATGCAATTTTATTCAATTAAAATAGAAACTCCTTTTAAGTCATGCAACTAGCGCCTTCTCCATAGCTTGTATGACAAGCATGGTTTTTGGTGCAATTACTTCCTTGCCCTCATTTGAATTTGCCTTGGTGATGAACTGGACTAGACTTTCTTGGACTCTCCTTGCCCTTGCTCTAGTTATTGGACCTCCTAAGCTTTGCAAGGCATCTTGATGCTCTATGTCCTCATCATGGCCTAAATAAGAACATAGCATTTGCTGTTGAGCTATGTAATTATACTGATTTCGACACTTTGTGCACCTTGTGCTTAAAGATTGAAAATCAAAATAAGAGCAGATATAATGCTGGGAGTTCAAGTGGTTGGTCCAAGGGAGGTGCGTCGAGTAGTGCAAATGCAGCCCCTAACACTAAGCCAAATGTGACTCAACCAAAACAAGGTGAGCCTACTCCTAAACAGTCTAGTGTTGCACCCAAAGAGACTAGCCTGTCGAAGGTTAGGTGTTTTAAGTGTCAAGGCTTTGGACACTTTGCTAGAGCTTGCCCTAATCAACGAGTTGTGACCCTCAGAGAGGCAGTTAGCATGCGTGATGAGTTGGCTAAGGAAGAGGAAGAATCTGGTGGCACTGTTGACATGGATGGACCTGAAATTGTTGAAGACGCCGAGGATGAGGTAGAAGAATATGGACCTCCCATCTATGATACTTTGGTGCTTAGAACTTTACAAACTAAAACTGTGCCCTTGGCTGGGGACCAAAGGGATCAAATCTTCTACACTAAGTGTCAAGTGAAGGATAAATGGTGTAGTGTCATTGTGGATGGAGGTAGTTGTACCAATGCAGCTTCAACTGAAATGGTGTCCAAGTTAGGATTACTCACAACAAAACATCCTAAACCTTATGCATTACATTGGTTGGACAATGGGAGTAGTATAAAAGTTACAAAACAGGTTCGTGTGGGGTTAACCATGGGGTCTTATGTTGATGAGATCTTGTGTGATGTTGTGCCTATGGATGCAAGTCATATACTTTTGGGACGTCCTTGGCAATCTGATAGAGATGTGACGCATAGAGGAAGATCAAATGAGTATGAATTGAACTACAAAGGCAAGAGGATTGTGCTGAAACCTATGGCATCAAATGAAGTCCGTTCCATGACTACAAAAAGAGGTAAAAGTCCTAGCCTCACTATGTTTGCTACTGAAAATGAAGTGAAAAATGCTATTGATAATGGTGAATTAGTTTACATGTTGGTTGCAAAGAATGCTAAACAGGATGATATTGAAACTCCTCTTAAACAACAATTGGAAGCTGTCTTGAATGAGTATGAAGATGTGTTTCCAAATGAACTACCAATTGGTTTACCACCTGTTCGTGGAATTGAGCATCAAATTGATCTAATGCCGGGAGCTCCATTACCAAACAAGGCTGCCTATAGGTGTAATCCGGAGGAGACAAAAGAGTTGCAACGGCAAATTGAAGAATTGATCCGTATGGGTTATGTGCGTGAATCAATGAGCCCTTGTGCTGTCCCAACGTTGTTGGTTCCTAAGAAGGATGGTTCATGGAGAATGTGTATTGATAGTAGGGCGGTGAACAACATAACCATCAAATATCGTTTTCCCATTCCAAGGTTAGATGATATGCTTGATGAGTTACATGGGTCGGTTATATTCTCAAAAATCGATCTAAGGAGTGGGTATCACCAAATCAGAATGCGTGAAGGTGATGAATGGAAGACGGCATTCAAGACCAAGCATGGTCTATATGAATGGTTGGTTATGCCATTTGGGCTCACGAATGCGCCTAGCACCTTCATGAGGCTCATGAACGAAGTACTCAAGCCATTTTTGGGTAAGTTTGTTGTTGTTTACCTTGACGATATATTGGTGTATAGCAGGTCTAGTGAGGAGCATTTCACTCATTTGAAACAAATCTTTGAAACCCTAAGAGCACAAAAACTCTATGGGAAGAAGGAGAAGTGTGACTTCTTGGTGGAAAGTGTGGTGTTTCTTGGATATGTTGTGTCTAAAGATGGAGTATCGGTTGATCAAACAAAGGTGGATGCTATCAAAACATGGCCAAGTCCTACAACAGTTTTGGAGGTGAGATCTTTCCATGGTCTTGCATCATTTTATCGACGTTTTATACAGAATTTCAGCACTATAACAAGCCCTATTACTGAATGTTTGAAGAAGGGTGCATTTGTGTGGAATGAGCGAGCACAAAAGGCTTTTGAATTGATTAAGTTAAAGCTTTGTGAAGCTCCTGTTTTAGCCTTGCCTGACTTCACTCAACCATTTGAGGTTGAATGTGATGCTAGTGGAGTTGGCATTGGAGCTGTTTTGATACAAAACAAAAGGCCTATAGCTTATTTCTCGGAGAAACTTGGGGGAGCTCGATTGAACTATTGCACCTATGACAAGGAATTCTATGCCATTGTAAGAGCTCTTGATCATTGGAGTCATTATTTGCGTTCTAACCACTTTGTGTTGCATTCAGATCACGAGTCTTTAAAGTATATCAACGGACAACAAAAGTTGAGTCCAAGGCATGCTAAATGGGTTGAATTTCTTCAATCTTTTAATTTCTCTTCAAAATACAAAGATGGTAAAAGTAACGTGGTGGCTGATGCACTTTCAAGGAGGTATGCTTTGATTTCAATTCTCGAAACTCGTTTACTTGGTTTTGAGACTTTGAAAGATTATTATAAAGAGGATATAGATTTTGGTGAGATATACTCTAACTGTGAAAATGGAGCATTTGGAAAGTACATAATGGAGGGTGGATTTTTGTTCAAAGGGAATCGACTTTGCATTCCAAGGCATCCAATTCGTGAGTTACTAGTTCGTGAGGCTCATGGTGGGGGTTTGGCTGGTCACTTTGGCATCACAAAAACTCTAGAGATTTTAAAAGAACACCTTCATTGGCCAAAGATGTTAGGAGATGTGCAAAAGGTCATTAGCAAGTGTGTTACTTGTCATATGGCAAAGAGTTCTTTCAAACCAGGAGCATATATTCCATTACCAACACCTAGTGGTCCTTGGATGGACGTGAGCATGGATTTTATTGTGGCTTTGCCCTGCACCCAGCAAGGTAAAGATGCTATTATGGTTGTTGTTGATAGGTTTTCAAAGATGGCACACTTTGTAGCTTGTCACAAAACAGATGATGCTAGTAACGTTGCTGATTTGTACTTTCGTGAGATTGTACGCTTACATGGAGTTCCTAAAACTATTGTTTCCGATCGTGATTCAAAGTTTTTGAGTTATTTTTGGAATACATTATGGAGGAAATTGGGTACTAAGTTGCTGTTTAGTACTTCCCATCACCCTCAAACCGATGGGCAAACAGAGGTGACTAATAGAACTCTTGGTACTTTGCTGCATGGCTTGGTTAACAAAACTCAAAAGGATTGGGATTTGAAGTTAGCTCATGCCGAGTTTGCCTACAATCGATCCCCTACATATGCTACTAACCATTCTCCTTTTGAAGTTGTTTATGGTGTGAATCCTTACTTACCATTGGATCTGATTGCTATGCCGAAGGAAGAATTAGTTCATCCAGATGCCGAGGCCAAACTCAAATCAATGTTGAAACTACATGCGCAAGTGCAAGAAAGAATCAAGACTGTTAATGAAGCCTATAAGCAAAGGTCTAAGAATAAGAAGTCTAAGTTGTTCAACGAAGGTGATCTTGTATGGGTCCATTTGAGAAAGGAGAGATTCCCAAGCAAGAGAAAGAATAAACTCATGCCTAGAGCTGATGGTCCCTTCAAGGTTATATCAAAGATCAATGACAATGCATACAAGATTGAGTTGCCGGGAGAATATGGAGTACATGCTACTTTCAATGTTGGAGATCTCTCACCATATTTGGATGATGATGGTATTCAAGAATTGAGGTCAATTCCTTTCAAAGGGGGAGGGGATGATGCGAAAATTGATCATGAAGAACTTGCAATCAACACAAGTGACAATCACCAAGGAGCTATTGGCGTGGGGTCCGTTGCTAGCCATCATCAAGGACTGAGTTTAATTACTTGGCTATTTTAAGTCATTTAATCGTTACTTGGCTGTTTTGTTTTAGTCATTTAATCACCAAATTAAGACAAATAAATCAGCCATTTGAATCCTATTCCGATCGGTTACAAAGGAGCAAATAAGGAGCATTAAAGACAATTCAAGCCAGCCATTGGAAAAGGAGTTACATAGCTGATAGAATAATGTCATGTTATTACTAGTTTAATTGCTTTTATGTTGCACTTTAAATAAGCTAAATATTTAGCACTATGTTTCGGCTATATATGCCATGTATGCTGGCCATTTTGGAATATATAGAATTCAGTTCAAGAACATAGAATTTGTGTCTACATTTTCGAAAGGTTATTTGCAAGCGTCGTCTTGAGAATAATCCGGTTAGCTCAATTGGTGTTGAGTGCTAATTTCTTTGTTAAACTATTGGTGTAGGTTAACATTGCATATCCCTTCTTATCCCACTAAAAACATTCGACAAACACTTCAAAGAATTCGACTAACACTTCACAGCATTCGACAAGCACTTCAAAGAATTCGACTAATACTTCACAGCCTTCGACTAACACTTCACAGAATTCGACTAATATGGGTTGTACCTAGTACATTCGATATTGGTTGTTTGCTTCCGCTACCCTTACGAATTAAAGCACTCTAATTCGTATCATAGGCGCAATATGATTCCTAGTCATTCTAGCCACTATTTTCTTCTCTTCCACAGTTAGTCTACCATTGTACGGATGACCTTCATCAAAAGTAATTAATGCGTGGTTATGTGTTCCACACATAACCCTCAATTGTTGGACTATATCCTTAGAGGGGGGTGAATAAGGTTATACGCTAAAAATGAAATATTTTTAATTTTCAAAAAATTAACGATGCACGTTTAAATCGAATGCAGAAAATAGGATTTAAACTATATGCAATACCTAAGCAAGCTATAACTATGACAGAACCAGTTACAGTGATATTTTACGCTAACCACACTATTATCAAATTTAACGATAAACAGATTGTGATATTGAACGCAGCGCAATGAAATCAAATATAACGATAAACAAATATAAACAAAAAACAACGTAAAGAGAAGGGAAAGAGATACACCGTAATTTTTACGAGGTTCAGGATAAAAGCCCTACGTCCTCGGCCTCCGGCTTTGCAACCTTTGGACTTGATAACAACCACCATATGAGAAGAACTTCTTCAACGTCTTACAAGCAAGCAACTTCCCTATAGCTACCACACCAATCTCAATTTTCCCCAAATTGAGAACCCAAGTTCCCCGCTAAGGATTTCTATAACAACTCAATCTCCCCGATTGAATTACCCAAGAACACTTCCTAGGATTTCACAACAACCAAGTAATAGATGAATACAAATGAAAAACTATGATCCAATCACTCAAGCAGTATAACAGTATAGTAGTTGAGAGAGATGAGTGATTTGATTTAACGATGAAGAACTTGAAGTAAGAATATGACAGTGAGAGTTCTGTTCTTTTCTTCTTTTTGATTCGTAAGTTGTGCGTTGTTGTGTACTCTCATGAAAAACCCTAAGTCCTATTTATAGGGTTTGTAAAAATATGACCGTTGAAGCACTTTTTAACCCTATTGTACAATCGATTGTTTGCTTATAAAAACATAGTTTGAAATCGATTATGTGCTTTAGGTAAATAAGAGAGAAATCGATTGTTGGCTTCCAAAACAAGTTAAAAAATCGATTCCTTGCTTAAGAGAAAGAAAGTCATAAATCGATTTAGTGCTTTATACAACTAAGACAAGAATCGATTGTTTTCTTCCCGACACAAGTTCTTTTAAAACCAAGTCATGAATCGATTCTTCTCTTTAAACTATAAAGCCATAAATCGATTTCCATACTTTTAAAAAAACAAGGTCAAAATCGATTTGGTTCTTCAAATACACAAAGTCATCAATCGATTATTTTCTTTCCAAAACTAGTTCTTTTAAAAACAATCTAATATGGAAATCGATTTCTAGCTTTGTGAAGGAAGCCACAAATCGATTTCTAGCTTGAATAATTAGGCTAGAAATCGATTTTCAACATATAAACACAAAGTCATCAATCGATTCTTAGCTTTACCATTTTCTCATGCTACGTGCCTACCTATTAGGCTTTTATATCAAAGATTTTTCTAAGCTTTTAACACAACAGTTATATTTTAAAAAATCATCTCTCAACTACTAAAAGTTATAGAACTGAAGTGATAGGATCTTACATGGTGTCCTATCAAAAGCAGATTAACAAATAGTTCTTGAACTCTAGAGTAGCTTCTCCTCCAAGCCGCTACAATTTAAGATATCCTGCTCTTTGATTCATGTCCTGTACTTTTGTTCAACTGTAACCATTAGTAGACAGATTGTAATTTGTTATCATACAAAACAAAGAGTGTTTGTCCTTGGTTCAACATCAATATCCATCCTTCAAGCATCTTAATAAATTTATCTTTCAATATGAACTGACAACAGCATTTCGTAGTATTTGTTCCCTTTATAACATTGGACCTGTACTTTCCAGCTTTTTCACAAGTCAACATGCAAAATTCTTTACCTGATCCTCGTCCGGTGTCGGATCTATATATCACAATCACCATCCCAAGAGACTTGCCAACCATACGTACCCATTCCAACAACTCTTCACGATTACCAAATAACTAAAAATAAATAAAATAAATGTCATTTACTTACTTAGAAAAATTACCTAGAAAATAAGACTTAGTCTGTACCTTATCCGTTGTGAACAAACTAGTAAAGTCTACAACCAATGCGTCGTTTGAGATGTCAGCTACTCCTGAATTTTCACTTTTCTCTTCCATTTTATAGTCCTATCAATCAACAAAAAGAAAGGAAAAAACCAAGTTACTGGACAGTCTGAAAATACGCAGTTTCGGTAGTCACTAACTGAACCTATTCGGTTCCCCGTAACCGAAAACATCTGACACCTCACTGTCATGTCAACAAAATTGCAGAAACACCCCAAAACCAACTTTGTTAGTTCGATGGTCCTTGACTGAACAGGTTCGGTCAGTGGTAGCCGAACCAAACGCGATTTCAAAAGAAAAAAAATCCAAATGCAGCAACTTTCAGTGACGAAAATGAAAAAGGGTTGGTAGGGATGATACCTTATTATGGTTGGCAATGTTGATAAGTTGAGTAGAAGGTTAACGATGAATGTGAGGTCGATAGGGTTTGGAGTGGAGAGAGGGGAGGTTTAGGGTGTTTGAGGGGAGTGTGTTGGAGTTGGAGGAGAAGAGAAGGGATGACGGATAGGGGGAAGTGTAAAAGAGTGTAAGGTTATTTTGGTAAATGAATAGGGTAAAGGAATGTGTGGTGAGTAGGAAGGTGGTTGGGAAAAGCATGGGCCTAAAATGAATGGGGGTATGTGGGCCATGTGAGGGATACCTAAATCATAACGGGTTTATTTTATACCCCCACCATGTCCCCAAATACCCCCACAAATTCTCTTATTCCGAAAATACCCTTGACATTTATTACACAATTCAGATTTTGGTCCAAGTTCTCTGAGTGGGACCCACTTATTTGGCCAACGGATTTACCTACACCCTAGGTAATTTCGTTAATCATTTAATTTGCATTTAATTCGCTTTCCAAGGGAAGTAAGTGTTGAAAAGTTACTTCTGTAGTTGACTTTTTTGCAAACACAAAAGTATATCCAAAACGATACTTTCGTTTCTCATTTAATGGGGTTATCAACGGAATTACAAAAAAATACATAAACCTGTTTTTCAAAAATCACTAAAACGAATTTATGTTTTTTAAAATTACTTCTATTATTATTTTTTTGAAACGGATTTATCTTCTATACACATAAATCCGTTTTGTAAAAAACCAAATCGGATTTATGTATATAATAGATAAATCTGTTTCGTATTAAATTTGTTTAAAAAATGAAACAGATATGGATACGGAGTCACAGTTGGTCCCATTCTCGATTGATACATCAGGGCCATTCATGACGGAGACGGTATATTTAGTTAATTATTTTTTAAAAAAAATGTACGTAGATATTTAATTAATTAAGTAACAGTTGTCTATTTTGCAGCTATTGCCAACACGTGATGATGTTGTACGTTGGGTCAGAGACGATGGGAAACGCATCGGAGCTGTCGTTATCATCCTTAGATCTGACAAAGTTGGAGGTAAAAGGGGGACTAGAGATAAAATTAATTTTGGCTGCGAGAAGGATGGGAAATTCACCAATAATTCAAGAGTCATCGGGTCAAAGAAGCGTAATTATTCGTTTAAGTTGATAGCTACATATACGGTTCGTGATGGGGGTTGGCGTTTGAGGGTTAGGTGTGGACTCCACACACATGAGCTGCTTACAACCTCAACCAGCTCCTCAATGTTTGGGCGGTTAACAAAGGAGGAGAAGGCTATGGTCGATGAGCATAGTGCATTGAGGGTTGCCCCAAAAGATTGTATGAATGCTTTGAAGAATAAATTTGTGGGTAATGTGACTTCTATGCCCCAACTATATAGGCAGCGTTACATCTACAGGTATTCCTTGAAGGGTCCTAGAACTGATACTCAGGAGCTTATGAGATTGATTGAATCTGAGAAGTATTTATGTTGGAGCAGGAAAGTTGAGGGCACAGATGTGGTCAGTGACATCATGTGGGCACATCCGACTTCTATAAAATTATTCAGATTGTTTCCGAAGGTTCTTATTCTAGACAGCACTTACAAAACCAACAAATACAGAATACCTTTGTTGGAGATTGTCAGTGTCACTTCAACCAAGATAACCTTCTCGGTTGCATTTGCATATTTGGCACATGAGCGTGAGTCTCATTTTACATAGCCTATCACCTGAGGTGTTCTTGACTGACAGAGATCTTGGTCTTATGAGTGGAATTCATGAATTATTTCCGTCCTCTATAAATTTGCTTTGTATGTCGTACATAAATGTCAAAGCAAATATTAAAGAGTATGTGCACATGGATAGGCAAGAGTCAGTGATCACTCTTTGGCACAGTCTTATTGATTCATGTGACGAGGTTGAGTACTCACATAGGTTGAAGATATCGGAGGACTCATGTGTCGATTTGCCTCATCTCATGAAGTACTTGCATGACACATGGTTGACTTCTCATAAGCACAGATTTATTTTGGCATGGACTAACCGAGTGGCACACTTGGGGAATACAACCACCAATAGGTATGCTTAATTTTGTTTGACTTTTACATTGTTTTATATGGATGTTTAATTTTGTTTTTATTAAAGGGTTGAGTCGGCCCACTGGGATTTGAAGAGGGCATTAGGGAATTCTAGAGGAGACCTATATAGGTGGTGGGCTTCAATGAATGGTATGCTTAAGATTCATTTTGATAAGGTTGTGGGTTCTTTCCAAAAAAGTATCAACCGTATTGAAGTTGCTCAAAATACTCCATTCTACAAAAAGCTACGAGGTCTAGTATCTTTAAATGCCCTGAATCATATTGCTAAAGAGTCTGGGACTTCTAATAAACTCTCACAGCGGATCTTACATGGGACTTCTAAAAAGCTATCACAACAGATCTCATAGAGGGCTTCAAAAAAACTATCACAGTAGATCTCACAGGGGACTTCTAAAAAACTATTACCGTGGGTTCCTCTCCATTTCCACTCTTACGTTGCACAAATTATTGATGTGGAAGGGGATGGAAATTATGGCTTCCGATCAGTTGCTATTGGTCTTGGTTATGGTGAGGAAAGTTGGCCGTTAATTCGACAAGAACTAATTCAAGAAATAACCTCACGTTATGATCTATATTTTGAATTATTTGGGGTTCAAAGACTTGCAACAATTAAGGAGTCACTATTTGTTAGGGGTTATGGGAGGCAGGACGAGGACAAGTGGCTAAGCATGCCTGAGATGGGGTACATTATATCTACCAAATATAATGTCGCCCTAGTTGAATTATCTTTGAAAATCTCATATACTTATTTGCCTTTGAGAGGTTCTTATTCATCTACTACGAGTCGCAACATCATCTCTATTCTTCACGTGAACGACATTCATTGGGTGCATGTTGCACTGTTGACTGAGTGTCCATTGCCTCCAATTGGTTTTCAATGGGAGCGCTTTTCATCTAATGAAGCCAATTCATGGTTGGATCCTTATATGGGGCGTTTCCAACTATGGGTGTCTTTAGCTCCGGTCCCGAAACCACCATCTCATCCACCAAAGACTATAGACTTAACAGCTGATTCTGAATCTGATTGACATTTCACTACTATTTTGGCACTAGTTGTTTTGTAATTAATAATCCTTATTATTTTTAGATCTTATATTTTAGAAGGCTGAATTTTATTTATTTATTATTTAAAAAACGGATTTATTTAATTAATAGATAAATCCATTTGTTGAAATTAACAAAACGGGAGTATCTTATTAGTAGATAAATCCGTTATCAAAAATTAACACAAACAAATTTATCTATCTCTTATGTAATTCCGTTTTGTTATTTTAATCGTAACGGATTTATGTTGTATGACTTACTTCCGTTACACTAACTTTCAAACGTACGGATTTACCTACTTAAAAGGTAAATCCGTTTTGTGTTTTTTCAACAAACGGAATTACCTAATAGTTTGGTAATTCCGTTAAAGACATCATTTCGAGGGTATTTTCGGAATAACAGAAAGTGTGGGGGTATTAGGGGATATTGTGGGCTACGAAAAAAAACCCAATCATAACCTTTTTGTTATTTCTTTCGATGGGTTCAGCCCACTTCTTTTAGAACCTTTTTTTTAGTTTATTAGATTAATCTAATACTTGTTCATTAAACTAGAAAACAAACAAAAAATCTGTCTACAATTTTCACCCCTCTGTTTTCACATCATGGGCTCCTCTTTTCAAGTCTTAGGTTTTTGTCCTTTCACCATTTTAAACTCTGTTATTTGCACCTCCTGATTTCATTTGAGGAGCCCTGCCTGTTTTCATTTGGGCAGCCTTCTACTTTTTAAAAATGGTCATAGGCTTCCGCCTTCTGTTTTGGGCCTAATCTGAAAGTAGGTCAGCGCTAATCACACCCTTTTTTTCTCTTCTCCACCATTCATTTCAGTTTCTTATTTTTAGTACACGTTTAAGCCTCTTAAATTTGAACACCCCTTTTCATTAAAAAAAAACAAAAATAAGGGTTGATTGAGATATGACATCTTGTTGATCCTAGTTTAAGGTGTCTGAGTTGTATAGCTTGCTGATCTTAAACTTTTTTCAAAAAAATTAAAATCAACCAACACACATATTTTCTGGAAGAACTACATGAGTTTTGAGTTCCTCACTGCATTAGAGGATACGTAGGAGCGGAGCTTCCCTGTCAAGTCAAAACTCAATTTTTCTAAATTAGTCCCTTCTTTTTAGTTTTATAAATAATCAAATTTCCGTTCAATATCATATTTGATTTCATTTTGGGGGTAAGACAAATATTTCATGACTCATTAATAATTTACACAATCAAACTTAAGGTAAACTGTCTTAGGACAGGTGTACTAGGGGTGTAGTGGAATTAAGGGTTGTGCCCTTCCCTTGGCATAATCGACTCCTGAATCCAACCTTCTTTATGCAGACCAAAAACTTTTAGTCCGATTTTTCTGAAATTTTCCTATCAAATAAATTGGGTGGCGACTCCTAACAACAACACATTTTGAGCCCTCTGCGTCGATATTCCGGTTACAACAAGCACAATGACTTATGATGCAATATTTGTTCCTTCTGAACTCTTTATTACAAGCTTCCTGTCCTTCTTAAATCTCTCGTTGAAACTTAGTGAGCTTCTCTTTTACCACTATTCTGAAGCTTCCCACGGCCTTGCTAGAGTGGGACACCGAGAGGAAGAAGCGGGATTGAGTTAAATACTCTAACATTTTTGCATCTTAGCTTGAATATGAGCATTAAGGTGACGGTTCTGATTTTAGTAAATGGGATTCTTCTTCCACAGAGGTTCCCGGCCAGAAAAAGGATGAGATGAGGCTTTGGTAGCTCTCGGTGAAGCACAGACTTCCCTAGCTGAGAGGACAGAGAAAGCTAATAAAGATAGGGATTTGACCCTTGAGAAGGTTACTACGCTCACATCGGCGCAAGAAGAATCTTCTCAAAGGATTGCTAGTCTTACCCACGCAAAAGAGCGTGCTGAAGGGAAGGTGGCTGAGCTCACCACAGCCAACGGAAGTGCCGGGGAGAAAGTTAGTAACGTTGAGAAAATTATCTCTAACGGGAGAGAGAGAGAGAGAGAGAGAGAGAGAGAGAGAGAGAGATGTTGTTGTGGCCGAGAGGGAAGAGGTCGATTCTGATGGTCTGAACGTTGGCCAAGAGTGCTTTGACAATGCCATAGCTCAACTACGGGTTTTGAATCCTGAGGTTGAGTTGTGTACAGAAGGTGTGGACATCAATCTCGTCGTGGAGTATGGTCAGCTGGTTCTACCGGTGGATCATAGCGAAGGGGCGTAGTTAGTGTCGTGCCTTTGGGCCTCATTTTTATATCTTCTTTGTAGTTTCTCATTTTTCGAACTATGTAATTATGGGCCCAGCCTATCCGGTTTTAAATGACATTGATTATTTACTTCGATTTTATTCTTGTTTCTTCACAGTTTTAAGGGATCTGCCTGACTTAGAAAAACAACGATATGGCGACATCACTGTCTCCCTCAAGTTCGACTTGCTGAGTGTTTTTCTCGAACCTGATTCTGATTGGAGAGTTCGTTTCTCCTATTCTTAAATTTGAAAGATAAGGATGTGACATTGTAAATCTTCTGCTTGGGTTTAACTAGAATTTGAGAGGTCATTTGCGTTAGGTTGCGATGTGACATTGCCCTCTTCTGGTTCACTTTTCTGAGTACTCTGCTCGGATCAAACTCGGTCTAGAGAGGTCGTCTCCGTTAGGTTGTGACGAGACACTTCCCTCTTATGGTTTCATTTTCCGTCTTGGAATCTAATTCATACTAGAGAAGTCATCTCCGTTAGGTTGTGACGGGACATTGGCCTCCTCTGATTCAGCTTATCGAGTACTCTACTTAGATCTAACATGGACCATATGGGTCGTCTCCGTTAGATTGCGACGGGACATTGCCCTCCTCTGGTTAAATTTTCCGAGTACTCTGCTCGGATCTAACTTAGACCAGGGAGGTCATTACCGTTTGATTGTGTTATACCTTGGTTTTTCGGATTTCCCGAAAAATTTGAGCTGTGACGAGGTGTGTTATGCCTTGTTAAGCTCAGAAGGTGCTTTACTTATTATGAGTGAAATTGTCAAATGTATTCTTCATTTAAGCAATTGCGGTATATAGTTTTTGCCGATTTGAGGCGGTTGAAAAATCATATTTTTCACTTGTACTATGCATTTTCTTAGGAGACTTCTTGGCCTTGATGCGGTGTCGGCCTTCTTTATTCTGATAATACTCATAGCTACGTTTCTAGTCTCTGGCCTTACTGGTAGAGATGCTTGGGTTTGTCTTTGGGGAGCGTTGTAACACCCATTTCTACCGGGTAATTTATTAGCGTAAAATCAGAGTTTTCAACAATGAAACGGATGTCACACTTTTCGACTTAAAAAACCTTAAACGGATACATAACACTCATCACTCGGATGAACCGGCAAACAACATTTTTAGTCTCAAAAACAAATCAACTCTTACTCATTCACGCAGCGGAAATCATAAGGGTTCAACTAAAACAAACGTAGTGACCATGTAAGATTTATAACATCAAAATCCACAAAATAACATAAACAATATAAACAGTGTTCATCCCCCCGAGTGCTACGTATCAGAGAAACGACACGACCGAACTAGTGAAGTACAACAGCCTTCACTCGTGGATACCTGCACGTTACCAACATAGGGGTAACATTCAAACAGAAGGGGTGAGATATCACACAGTATAAAGAATCGTATGAAAGACCGTATATCCAGGTCAGAAAGTCAGATAATCATAACAGACAACAGGTCAACAACAGCATGGACATAACAGTCAATATCAGCACAACGGTCAACATCATCATAACATGCAAATATCATCTCAACAGTCAAATATTGACCCAACAGTCAATATACAACAACAACAGTCAATATACAACAACAACAACAGTCAATATACAACAACAACAGTCAATATACAACAACATCAGTCAATATACAACAACAACAGTCAATATACAACAACAACGGTTCAATATACAACAACAACAGTCAATATACAACAACAACAACAGTCAATATACAACAACAACAGTTCACCACAGTCAGTGACTTCAAACATGCGGTATGAATGCGGGATGCTCAACAGAGGGCCAACTACCCTATAATGCATGTGGTACCGGGTCCAGCCAAATGAGGCTTCCAACAAAAATCCATGCCAAAAGAGGCAATCCAACGTGGTGGAGACTAGCTCCGGGGCCAACTACCCCATATGCAAAATGATATGCATGCGACACAATGATGCAACACGGACAATCAATAACAAGCAACGTATCTTAGCACACAATGACACAAGACTCAACACTGGCCATAGGCCCACAACGCAAAATCAACAATGGCCACCGGCCTACAACATAAAATCCATGCCTAAAGAGGCAATCCAACATTGGCCACCGGCCTACAACAACAAATCCATGCCTTAAAGAGGCAATCCAACATTGGCCACCGGCCTACAACAACGAATCAACAAGACAACAGGACGCTAAGGCCACCAACAAGGCAACAACAACGAATCAACAAGACAATAGGGCGCTAAGGCCACCAACAAGGCAACAACAATGAATCAACAAGACAATAGGGCGCTAAGGCCACCAACAAGGCAACAACAACGAATCAACAAGACAACAGGGCGCTAACAACCTCCACAAAAATAGGAACAACCAACAACCACCCCAAAAAAATAGATATAGCCCACAAAAATAGGAACAACTCGCAAAAATAGGAACGGCTCGCAAAAATAGGAATAGTGCCCAAATATAGGAGCAATAACAGTAATTTTTGAAAACAGTAACAGCAATTTTCGGGAACAGTTTTCAGAAACAGCAACAATTTTCGGAAACAGTTTTCAGAACCAGCAACAATTTTCGGAATCAGTTTTCAGAACCAGCAACAATTTTCGGAAACAGTTTTCAGAACCAGCAACAATTTTCGGAAACAGTTTTCAGCTAACAGCAACAATAATTTCAGCTAATAGCAACAATAGTTTTTCAGCAAACATACCTCTACTTCGGTGAATTAATTAACCTATCAAACGGTATCGAAACTTAGAAAAGGACCCCTCTATGGAAAGCTAAGAATGTCTAGTTCCTGACTATAATTTTTATTTTGCAAAATAATGGTCCAATTCGTACGGTTTCAGTAAATAAGCAACAAGGTTCAGAAAACAGGACAGCCACCATGACCTAGCTTGTGACACCTCTAAAATTATTAAAACTCAGTCAAATGACACGGGACTTGAGCCTAACCCGAAACAAATTGAGTGTAGTTTACAATGAATCAAGAATCATTCAAAAAGGAGTTCAAACGAAAACGTTGTACACGAAATACCGAACCTATATCCAGATTGTTTTCCAGAATTTTAACCTAAATTGTGACACCTATAACTCGAGCTATACAACTCCAAATGCAACCAAACCAGTTCCAAATCAACAAGCATTAAGTATAGTTTCTGAAAAGGTAAACCACATAATTTTTGGACCACTAGATTGTTCCCAGTTACTGTTTAACCGAACCTATACCCAGTTTTCTTTGCGAATTAAAAACCCCAAATTGATTTCCAACCTCCACAACATATTCAAACATCAACAAGTGATCTCAAACATCAACAAATAGGTTCAATCATCAACAATTGGTTCAACAAGGCAACACAAACATATAATCATACATGTGATAAATCATCATACCCTAACCCCCACATGCAATCATCAAATATAGTATTAGGGCATGGGGACATCAATTACATGACAAAATCAACAAATATAGCATTCAAAGCATTTTATCAAACACATAATAAACATGATACACATATGATGACTACCAAACCCTAACCCACATACAACCCTTCATACCAACCCTTATAAAGCATGAACCTCACCCTTACCTTAGCCTTAGAAATCGAAATCCTAGCTTGGAAGATGTAGGAAACCCTAGCTTTCTTTCTCTCGCCTTGGTGCTATGCCTCTCTCTCTTTCCTTGCTTGTGGATCACGCCTTTTCTCCTTTCTTCTCTCTAGCCGTCGCCCTCTTCTCCTCTCCTCACTTCTAATTTCGTTTCTTTTCTAGTTATGAGAGGAACCCTAAAACTAGCCCTATAAGTAGCCATCACTCAATCATGGGCTTTTTCCCTTAGCCTTATGCGAATACCATAGTGGGCTAATCCACTTCACTAAGTTATTTCTAACCCTAATATGGACCATCACACTAATATAATTAACATATATTATTCTATTATTATATCTATCACATGAAACTAATATAATTAATTAAATAAATAAATCAATAAATATTTAATTAATTTTGGGGCGTTACAAGCGTCCCTAGTTTAACTGGTGGAACATAACTTAGGCGTTTGGTATATTCAACTGAAGTTTCTTTCCTTCCTTGGTTTGTCATGGGATGAGAGGCTTTGCTCTTTTTTTTATCGACCTTGTTGGGGTCGTCCAACGTGACCAGATTTACTTCGGCCGCTTTGTCGTGCTTTCCCTTTAGCGAACTCCTTAGTGTTTCAGAAGCAAATCCTTATAGATAGAAAGTGCCACCTCTAGGCAGAACCCAGGTCGCCATTCACTATGACGATCTCGCCTTTGACTGAGTAAAAATTCATCTTTAGGTGGACTGTGGAGGCCACTTCTTCCATTCGACCTAGAGTCAGTCTTCTAATAATGAAGTTATAAACTGACGAGCAGGGCAGGACCAAGAAAGGAGTTTTGGTGTTTCCGAGAGAGGTTCATTGTCATAAGTTACCATCAACTCAATGTAACTGAGATGCCTTGTCTTTTAGTTGTTGAAGCAGGAAAGGTCCGACCCTCGGCATGGGGTAAGCTCTTCTTTCGAAATTCCCAATTTAGCCATCACGTCAATGAATGTTATGTCTGTTGAGCTTACCTGATTGATGAGGATCCTTCTTACTTCAAAGTTCACCATGATGGCTCGAACAATCAAGGGAATGTACTTATTGGGTTTTCCATCCAATAGATCTTTATCCTCAAAAGTTAAAGAAGAACGGCATGTGCCAATCTTAGTGGTAGAGGTGGAAGCTACGCTCAGTATTTCCTTTCATTTCTTTTTCATTGCCTTCCTCGTCTCCCCTCCTTTCATAGAGTAACCGCCAAAGATCACCATGGCCAAAAGCCGGCTACTGGATTTCTTGTTATCTTCCTCTGATTCCGACTCGCTACTATCCCTTTTTGAGGTCTTCCCAATCTCATTCTCTACGACTTTTTCCTTCTAGGGAGATCGAGAACACTGAACCCTTGTGTCCTTCTTCGCATATTGCTCGAATTTTCCTTTCCTGATGAGCTCTTCTATGTTGTCTTTCAAGGCATTCCATTTGTAACACCCCAATATTTTCTAACTTGTAGAAATTACCGAAGTGCACTACTGGCATACATCAGAGTACCTCATGTTTTAAATACTGAACAGATGCTAAAACCCATCAAGTGCGCTTACATAACTTAATCATGAGAAATACATAATATCGTTCCTTACACCTCTCAACTAGTGTTCAGTGCCAAAATAGAAAGTCTGCGGAAGCGATTTACAACTCATAAAATAAGTCGTACCATCGTACATACTAAGGAACTGAATACAAAACACAAAGGAAACTGAAATACAAGACATGATGAAATAAAGATAGCGGCTGCTCCTCAAGCGTCTCCATGACCATGCCTCATCATCTTCAACTTAGCCTGCAATTCTGAAAAACAACAACATGGATTGGGTGAGACAACTTGTCTCAGTGAGTTCTATCGAGACCCCTTACTAACTCTCTCTCGGTTCAATTATGCTTGATTCGTTATTCTTGATTCATAATTCATAGTCTTAATATTTGACTATGTGGCTAACATAAACGTTGTCCTCATAACCCTCATAAGCAGTTACAAGAGGCAACACATGAACAATGATTTTTGATTTTTAGCATGTCACCAGTCACTTGGCAAAATAAGCTCCCGGTGAACCCAATCCACTAATCGCTAGTGGGCAAACCTCATGGGGTCTAGGTTCATAGGGCTCATGACTTCCCCTCCCCTAGCACACTAAACTAACATAGGGTCGTCACCCTAACCTGATGTATATATTTTAATATACCTTGAACAATGAGCAGTGAACAATGATCTGTGAACATGACAATGAGATTATACTTAACACGATCTTAATCTTAACCTAATCTTATAGTTAGCATAATCTTGTCATTAGGTGATCTCACACGGAATTACTAACGTCGTTAACTTAACTTATAACTATCCATTACCTAGTCCACATCATAATGTATCGCCCATACTCAACATTATGATAACCTAACTTAGTCATAATCGATCTCATAAATACCGCATCGGGCCGTCACATAAGCAAAGACATGAACATAACATAAAATTACTTCGATCGTACTTGATTTCACGATACTAATATGTTTCCATCCTTGGGAAACCTTGAGGAGTGGATTAGAAGGGACTTAGGACCAATCGGAATGACTTAGGGCATAATTTAAAATTGGGTACCAGCAAGGGACACACGATCCGTGCGCCTTGGTGCACGATCTGTGCTCAGTTTTCAGAAAATCCACCGTGAGTACCAGAACCCCACGCACGATCCGTGCCCAGGGGCGCACGATCCGTGCGTGACCATCAGCATTTCAGAAAATCAGTTTTCGTATTCTCTCGTCCATTTCGATCGTGCCCGCATCCATTCCGATTCACATCCGAACTTAATAATACATCAAAACAGTCATGGAAACCAATCAATCATCACATAGCAATCAACAATTAAACTTAACCGATCTCATAATTCGGTATTTAAAACGTATTTTTCGAAAAAGCGGATTGACATGGATTTTCGTAAAACGCGGCATCAAAACTCAGAACACAAAACACTTAAACATAAATCCCTAGTGAGTATAGAACTCACCTATTTGCCGAGACTTCAATGATTCAACCGTTCCCGAAAACTACGAACTCTCCTCGGACTCGATCACAACACCAACTCAAGAACTTTCTCCGGAATCGCTCCAAAGCTGCAATGAAGGGCTGATCGAACCTAGCTTCCCCCCACTTCGAATCTAGCTATCAAATGATCTCCCTAATGCTTGCTAAGGTTTCTAGTGCAGAGTGTAAAGCTCAAACTTCACATGCAACACTCTTCACTTCCATTTTGAGATTGATGTTCATCAATGGTGAATTGGAGATGGATGGGTTGCAGCTTGCAAAAGTGGTGTCAATGGGAAGAGGAAGGGAAATGATGAAGGATGGTGGTGAGAAACAGGACATGCATTCAGATTGAGCCTTCCCTTTTCCTCTTCTCTCCTTCGTGGCCTCTCCCTCTCTCTACTCTCTATCTTGCTTCTGTTTTCCAGATTTTCAGAAAATGAGGGAATGAAGTGTTTATGCATATGGCTCAGCTGGGGTTTTACAAGGGGGTAGGGTACAATGACTAATTTACCCCTCACTTACTAACTCTATTCCATATGACTCCTCTCAACCCTAATCACCCTAACTTAACATAATTAAATTCTCAATCACACACAATTTCATACTTAATAAATCAAACAAGTCATTTTCAATTTAAATAATTTCAATCAATTAAATAAATCACTAACAATTAATATTATGCTAATATAATTAAATAGCAAAAATAGGGGATGTTACACCATTTGTTAGTATCATGGTTGTTGCTACGATGGTAGCGACAATGCATCTTCTTCAACGTCCATTTCTTTTCGGTAACGGGATCTGGGGGTTTTATGCCCGACAGCTCGGTGTTGGCGCATTCGGCCAAGATATTTGCCCTAGTCGTGATGAGCTCTGTATGCTTGGAGAAGCAGGGTCCTTGGCGGTGACATTCACTATGCGAACAACCCTGCCCCCTCTTTTCCTTTGCCTTTAGAGGTTGGGCCTCCTTTCGTGGGGTAGGTTTACCGGCTTGGCTTGCTAATTCATGTTTGTTGAACCAAGGTCAAACACTCTTTGTTTTGTATGATAACAAATTACAATCTATTTACTAATGTTTATAGTTGAACCAAACCACAGGGCTGAACCAAAGCACAGCCAATAATCGATTTGTGGCTTGATTGTTTTTAAAGAACTTGTTTTGGAAAGAAAACAATCGACTGATGACTTTGTGTTTATAAAGTGGAAAATCGATTATTCACTTGTTTTATAAAGCAAACAATCGATTTTGGAATTGATTCATCAAGCACAAAATCGATTAGGAGCTTGATTGTGGAAAGCACAATATCGATTATCCACTTGTTTTTTAAAAGGTCTCATTTTTCCTAAAGCACATAATCGATCATAACCTTATTTGTTTTAAAGCTCAAAATCGATTATGATCCTATTTAGTTTAAGTACATAATCGATTTTTACACTTAGTTTTAGAAGCAATCAATCGATCATTCTCTTATGAAGTTGTTCTCTTTTTAAAGCAAAGAATCGATTGTCATACTAAGTGGTTTTAAGCAAACAATCGATTTTTTCTCTTGTCAAAATTGTCCCAACGGTCATATTTTTTACGAAGTCTATAAATAGGGACCTAGGGTTCACAAAATATAGAACCAAGGATTCACAAAGAAAACCAACCTACGAATCACAAAGCAGAACGTGAATTATCACCGTCACACATGTTCTTGACGTTCTTCATCACTGGTTAGGTTGGGAATCACACTAATACAAATCTCTCATCTCTCTCAACTACATCATTGTCATATGCTTGAGTGATTGGATCCTAGTTCTCAATTGTAAACATCTATATTTGATTGTTGTGAAATCCTGAGAGTTGTCTTGGGTAATTCAATCAGGGAGATTGAATTGTAGTGAAATCCTTAGCGGGGAGCCTGGGTTCTCAATTTGGGAAAATTGAGATTGGTGTGATAGATATAGGGGATTTGCTTGCTTGTAATACGTTGAAGAAGTTCTTCTCTTATAGTGGTATTATCAAGTCCGAAGGTTGCAAAGCCGGAGGCCGAGGACGTAGTGCTTTTTATAATTATTTCTGCTTATTGTTATAGCTTGCATAGTTGTTGCATATAGGTTAAATCCTTTTTTTCATTCGTTTTAAACTAGCATCTTCAACTCTCAAAAACAAAAATAAAGAAAAAGATTTCATTTTTAGCGTATAATCTTATTCACCCCCTTTAAGGATATCATATAGTCCAACAATTGGTATCAGTAGCTAGAAATTGCATCTCGCAATTTTTGTGATTATGGGTTCATTTTTGAAAGAGGGGATGTCCTTCAATAGGCCACCCCTGTTCGATGGGACTAACTATGACTATTGGAGTAGTCGAATGAAATGTCATGTGCAGGCTATAAATTTCACTTTATGGAGGATCATTGTTGATGGACCACTCACTCCTATGAGAATCAAGATTACTAAACCTTGGGTTGTTCCTGAGGGAGATACTACCAAATCTCAAGCTAGTGGTGCAGCTGAGGAAGTACCTATTGAAGATATTTATGCCATTGACTTGAGTGAGCTGAGAAAGCCTGATGTAGAAAAAATATCTCTCAATGCCAAAGCAATGAATATTCCAGAGAGCCAAGGAAATTTGGGACTGTCTGGAAGCGACACATGTTGGTACGAGTCAAGTAAAGGACACAAAGATTAGAGTTCTCACAAAGCCTGTTGCAGCTATACACCAAAGATTGAACCTGATAGTGAATAACTTGAGAGCACTTGGGAAGAAGTATTCAACGAAGGATTTGAATGGAAGACTCTTGCATCCTTGACTAGTGAGTTCTTTCCCAGGACTTGTGCTATCACTGAAGCCAAAGATATTGGCACTTTACCTCAAGAAGACTTGATTGGGTCACTTCTTGCATTTGAGGTGTTGTTGGCCGCTAAGAAGACTCAAGAAAAAGAACCGGTCAAAGAAAGGAAGTCTCTTGCTCTTGCTGCTGCCAAGACGCCTATGATGGCAAGGAAAGAGGTTGAGTCTGATGAAGACATGGCTATGTTTGCCAAGAAATTCAAAAAATTCACGAGATTCAACAAACTTGGGAAGGGTGACTATTCAAAGAAATCCGGGTACAACAAAGGAGATAGTTATGAGAGAAGAGATGATCAACCAAAATGTTCTGAATGCAACAAACCGGGTCATCTCAAAGTAAATTGTCCTAAGCTAAAATCCAAGTACCAACAAAAGAAAGCCATGAAGGCTACATGGGACAACACAGATACTGATGGTGATACAGATGAAGAAGAGGAGGTTGCAAATGTTGTTTGTCTTATGGAAAATGACACCCCTGAGGCTACATGGGACAATCTTCACACTGATAGTGAAACAAATGAAGAAGAGAAGACTGCCAATGTTGTTTGTCTTATGGCAAATGACACCCCTAAGGTAATCCTTGCTAACCATAGTCTTTCTGATTCACTTGAGCATGATGACTTATTTGATGATGTGATGTGTGTAGTAGTCAAGCCTTGAGTGAGGCTTTTGAAGCTCTTTATAATGAACATGAAACTCTTTTGGTTAAATCTAAGAATTTGACAAAGAGCAACAAAAGCATGCTCACTCAAATTGAGACTCTTGAGAAGGAGGTAGCTGAGTTGAAGAATGAGCTACATAAAACTAAATCTTTCAACCTTGAGCTTCTTAAGCTTAAACAAAATTTTGAAAAAGTCAAGGTTGAAAATGAAAATTTGAAAGAATCCTTAAAAAAGCTTGAGGTTGGTGAAAAGACCTTAACCAAGTTACTTCACTCCCAACATGAATATGTTGATAGGAGAGGTATTGGGTATGAAGGTAATTTCACCTCCTCTCTTTTGAAAAAGAAAGTGATTTTTGTAGCAAGTGAGACACCTACTGTTTTCTCTTGCACTTATTGTCAAAAAGGGAATCATGGCTCTCATAGATGCCCTATTCATAGATTGTGTGAGCTTGGTACCCTTATACCTGCTTGTAAGAAACCAAGGTGGAGTGTGAAAACAAACCCCTTGAGGACTAACCCCCAAGGACCCAATAAAATTTGTGTACCTCGTACTAGTTGTTAATGTTCATTTTGCAGGTTGGTCAGTCATCCAAGAAGAAAAATGTGTGGATGGTTGACAGTGGGTGCTCGAGGCATGTGACTGGTGATGCCTCACTATTCTTGAAGTTGGGCAACAAAGCCAGTGGATCTGTGAAGTTTTCCAAGAATGAATCTGCTCAAGTAATAGGTAAAGGTTGTGTGGGTAAGGAAAACACAATCAAGATTAAAAATGCTTCACTAGTTGATGGTGTAAAATTTAACTTGCTAAGTGTCAGTCAATTATGTGACAGTGATTTTAATGTGTATTATGTTGATTTTGACAATGTGAGTAAATGATATTGTATGCATGCCTTCCTTGCTTGATGAAAGTGGCATAGACATCTAGGACATGTTAGTATAGAACTTTTATCTAAGTTGTGTAAGAATGAGCATGTTAGAGGTCTACCCAAGCTGAAGTATGAAAAGGGTCAATTATGTGATGCATGTCAGCTGGGTAAGTTGCATAGATCTTCCTTTAATCCAAAACCTGTTATTTCCACTAACAATGTGCTTGAATTGCTCCATTGATTTATTTGGTGAAATTGATGTTGTAAGTCTAGGAGGGTCCAAGTATGTCTTCGTGATTGTAGATGATTATTCTAGGTATACTTGGGTCATTCTACTTGCAAATAAAAGTGATGCTTTTAATGAGTTGCTTTTAATGAAGTGATCATGGAGGAGAGTACGAAAATTCATCATTCAAAACTTGGTGTGAAAAGTATGGTGTTCATCACAACTTTTCAGCTCCAAGGACTCCTCAACAAAATGGTGTGGTGGAAAGGAAGAATAGAACCATACAAGAGATAAGCAGAACAATGTTGAACGAGCACAACCTTCCAAAGTATTTTTGGGGACATGCAGTAGATACAGCATGTCATGTGTTAAACCGGGTGTACCCGAGGCCATCTCTTAACAAGACACCATACGAGTTGTGGAATGGTAGAGCTCCAAATATTTCATACTTCAAGGTTTTTGGAAGCAAGTGCTACATTCTCAACACAAAGGACATGTTGGATAAGTTTGATGCAAAATCAACTGAAGATATTTTTATGGGTTATTCAAGTCATAGTAGAGCATATATTGTTTACAATAAAATTGATAAATGTATGCAAGAATCAATACATGTTTCTTTTGATGAGACTAACACGTTTGCTAAGAAAGTTGATGATGAGGATGAAGTGGTTGAAATGATCAAAGACAGAATGCCTGAATCAACCAGTGAAAGTATGGAAGAAGCCGAGGTGAAAGTGGAACCTTAAGAAGAAGCTGAAGTGGAACGAGAGCCCCAAGACATCGATGACCATCTCCATGGAAGAACACATGATGATTTGCCCAAGACTTGGAAATTAGTTCGAGATCATCCCATGGAGAAAATTATTGTTAGTTCATCAAAGGGGGTAACCACTCGTTCTTCTTTTAATCATTTATGCTTTCATAATGCTTTTGTCTCTCAGATAGTTCCTAATAATATTAAGGAAGCTTTATGTGATCCAGAATGGGTTGTGTTAATGCAAAAGGAACTTGAACAATTTGAACGGAACAAAGTTTGGCATTTAGTTGGAAAACCTGTTGATAGAACCATCATTGGTACTAAATGGGTTTTTCGCAACAAACTTGATGAAACTGGTGTTATTTTATTAAATAAAAGCTATTTAGTTGTTAAAGGTTTTAACCAAATCGAAGGGGTGGATTTTGAAGAAACTTTTGCTCCGGTGGGTAGGTTGGAGTCCAATTATACGAGCCTTTGCTAGTTATATGGACTTCAAACTACACCAAATGGATGTCAAGAGTGCCTTCCTAAATGGATTTTTAGAAGAGGACGTATATGTAAAACAACCCCCTGGTTTTGAAGATTATAAAAAACCAAACCATGATTTCAAACTTGACAAAGCACTTTATGGATTAAAACAAGCTCCTAGATCTTGGTATGAGAGACTGAGCAAACATTTAATTGCAAAGGGTTTCAAAAAGGGTAAGATTGATTCTACCTTATTGCTTAAAACCGAGGGCAAACATATCATAGTAGTTCAAATTTATGGCGATGATATTATTTTTGGGTGACTAATGATAATCTGTGCAAAGAGTTTTCTGAAATGATGACTAACGAGTTTGAGACGAGCATGATGGGGGAGCTGAACTTATTTTTGGGACTTCAAGTAAAGCAAATGAAGGAAGGAATCTTCATCTGTCAAAACAAGTTCTCAAAGGAGCTACTAAAGAAGTTTGACATGAGTGATGCAAAGGAAATTGGTACTCCCATGGCGACTGCAACAAAGTTGGATAAGGATGAGCAAAGTAAACCAGTCAACGAAACGATGTATCGAGTTATGATCGATAGTCTCTTGTATTTAACTGCTTCTCGACCTGATATTATGTTTGCTGTGTGCTTGTGTGCTCGATTTCAAGCATGTCCCAAAGAATCACATTTAAAAGCTGTAAAACAAATTCTTAGATATCTTAAGGGAACCATAGGTTTTGGACTGTGGTACCCGAAATCGAGTCAGTTTGCTTTGGTCGGATTCTGTGATGCTGGTTTTGCTGGATGTACATTAGATAGGAAGTGTACTAGTGGAACCTGTCATTTCTTAGGTCCTTGTTTGACCTCCTGGTGTAGTAAAAAACAAAACAGTGTTGCTTTGTCCACCGCTGAAGCCGAATATGTGGCGGTTGGAAATTGCGTTGCACAAGTTCTATGAATGAAACAGACTTTGGAGGATTTTTGTTTGTTATATAACAATGTGCCAGTCCTATGTGATAACACTAGTGCCATTAACATTGCTAAGAACCCCATCCAACACTCTATAACTAAACATATAGAAATAAGGCATCATTTCATTAGAGACCATGTTTCTAGGGGGAGCATAGCATTAAATTTTGTAGGCACCGATGACCAACTAGCGGACATCTTCACGAAACAACTAGCCGAAGCTCAATTTTGTAAGATCCGGAGAGAGCTCGGTATGCTTGATTTTGCCAGCCTATAATGTGATTATGTGATGTATTTTTGAGGTGCTATGTGCTTGTTATATCATATGCTATGTGTCTTGTGTGTCTTCCCTCCTTTTTGATGAAAACAAAGGGGGAGAAAGACTTGCTGCTTATTGCATTGCTTACTCGTTTGTTTCACTCACTATGTTATTGGATTAGTTTATTTTTTTGATGCTTATGCTTAGGGGGAGCTTATGCCGTTGTTTCTTGTTTATCGCCTCCCTATGCATAAGGTAATTTGTTATCATCAAAAAGGGGGAGTTTGTTGAACCAATGTCAAACACTCTTTGTTTAGGATGATAACAAATTACAATCTATTTACTAATGGTTATAGTTGAACCAAAGCACAGGGCTGAACCAAAGCACAGGATATCTTAAAGTGTAGCAGCTCGGAGGAGAAGCTACTCAAGCATTCAAGACTTATGTGTTATTTTGCTTTCCATAGGACGCGTGTAAGATCCCGTTACTTCAGCTCTATGACTTTTGTAGTTGAGAGATGATCTTTTAAAATAGAACTGTTTTGTTAAAATAAAGTTGAGCTAGACTTGGTAAAATCTTTTATATAGAAGAAAATAGGTTAGGCACAAATAATGAATTGTTGTTTTTTAAAGAAAATAGATTCATGGCTTAGTGTTTTAAAAGAACCTGTTTTTGAAGTAAAGAATCGATTCTTGATTTGGTCTTTAAAGGAAGAAATCGATTTCTCTCTTGCTTTTAGAGCAAGAAATCGATTTCTCACTTCCTAGTGCAAAGCCAAGAATCGATTTGTGGCTTGATAGTTTTTAAAGAACTTGTTTTGGAAAGAAAACAATCGATTGATGACTTTGTGTTTTATAATTGGAAAATCGATTATTCACTTGTTTTATAAAGCAAACAATCGATTTTGGACTTGATTCATCAAGCACAAAATCGATTATGAGCTTGATTGTGGAAAGCACAAAATCGATTATACACTTGTTTTTTAAAAGGTCTCATTTTTCCTAAAGCACATAATCGATCATAACCTTATTTGTTTTAAAGCTCAAAATCGATTATGATCCTATTTTGTTTAAGTACATAATCGATCATAACCTTATTTGTTTTAAAGCTCAAAATCGATTATGATCCTATTTTGTTTAAGTACATAATCGATTATGAAGTTGTTCTCTTTATAAAACAAAGAATCGATTGTCATACTAAGTGGTATTAAGCAAACAATCGATTTTTTCTCTTGTTAGAATTGTCCCAACGGTCATATTTTTTACGAAGTCTATAAATAGGGACCTAGGGATTCACAAAATATAGAACCAAGGATTCACAGAGAAAACCAACCTACGAATCACAAAGCAGAACGTGAACTCTCACCGTCACACCTGTTCTTCACGTTCTTCATCACTGGTTAGGTTGGGAATCACACTAACACAAATCTCTCATCTCTCTCAAATACATCATTGTCATACGGTTGAGTGATTGGATCCTAGTTCTCAATTGTAAACATCTATATTTGATTGTTGTGAAATCCTGAGAGTTGTCTTGGGTAATTCAATTAGGGAGATTGAATTGTAGTGAAATCCTTAGCGGGGAGCTTGGGTTCTCAATTTGGGAAAATTGAGATTGGTGTGATAGCTATAGGGGATTTGCTTGCTTGTAAGACGTTGAAGAAGTTCTTCTCTTATAGTGGTTTTTATCAAGTCCGAAGGTTGCAAAGCCGGAGGCCGAGGACGTAGGGATTTTTATCCCGAACCTCGTAAAAATCACGGTGTACTTCTTTCCCTTATCTTTACATTGCATTTTCCTTATAATTGTTAATTGTTTTTGGATCTGATATTATTGTGCTTAGATATCACTATCTCTGTAATTGTTTTTGCCTATTGTTATAGCTTGCATAGTTGTTGCATATAGTTTAAATCCTTTTTTTCGCATTCATTTAAACTAGCATATTCAATTCTCAAAAACAGAAATAAAGAAAAAGATTTCATTTTTAGCATATAACCTTATTCACCCCCTCTAAGGTTATCATATAGTTCAACAATGTTCCTCGTAGTGCATGAACCTAGAGGATCTCTACAGTAATTCCTTCAAGTTTTGTGGTTGACTGACTCTGACCATCTCATTTTGTCCTCCGGGTTTCGGAGTTTCCAGGCTTCACCATTGAAGCTTTCAATGTACTCCCTCAAGGTTTCTTTTTCCCCTTGGTGGATGGCCTTGAGCACCTTCTCCGACTTTGGCTTCACTCTCGAATAGGTGAAATGGACAGAAAAGAGTTCGATGAATTGATTCCAAGAGGAAATCGAATTCGGCTGGAGGCTGCGGTACCAGGCCAGAGCTGGTTTGCAGAGAATCAAAAGAAAGATTTTGCACTGGAACTCGTCTTCAGCATTTCTGTAATGGAGTAATAGGTCAAAGTAGTCAAGGTGGTGGTCTCCTACCCCGTCGTACATGATGAGGGTTAGCGGCTTCTCTAGAGATTTTTCAGGATAGGGAATTCTTCAATCTGTCGGCAAAATGGCCCACGACTGGATGAACATGTGCATCTTGGGTTTTCCACGGGTGAAGGAATGATACCTGTCCTTCCATATTGGTAATTTTCGGTGTCTGTCTGGAACTCGTTTGGCCCTCTGAGGTGATGAAGAAGCCAATGATGAACTGTGATGATATGGCTCTTCATCCAAATAAGCAATATCTGGAGATGGTGGTGGGGAATTTGGTTGAGATCTCGAAAATCTTCCTCCGTGATTATGGAAGCGACGTTCAAGAGAGCATGGATGCCTTTGACCAATAACCAGAGCGGTGTTTGCCCGGACGACAGTTGTATTCCTCCCAGCCTGGTTCCTCTAGGAGTTGTGGCCGGTGAAACTCTTGGCATGGTCACTGAGCAGGTTAATCAAATTCTAGACGACTTGTGTTTAAAGGGGCACCAAGGGTGTCGTGGCTGGGGCTAGTTCGGCAGTAGCAAGTGGCACGGCGGGTAGCAGTCCTTAGACTGGAGCCTCTACGGTGAGGATGGTTTGCATACAACCCTCGGAAGTGGGTGATCGCCGAGGTTGAACCTTAACTTGAGGAAGAAGTCGAGGTAGGACGGGAGTCGAGAGCCGACATCTTGGAGGCATGAGTGAATGATTGGAGCGAATTCCGAAGAGTGAGAGAGAAATTAGAGCGGTGGTGCTCCCACGGTGATTGCCAATGAACTGTCTTGGAAGTCAATCTCGATCAATGAAGTTGAATCGAGATGTTACGAAGGTGCGATATCAGATTTGCTCCAAGGGATGCTCCAAGGTTCACTCCCCCGCGTTGATCCCGCAAGGGGGTGGTACCTGCACACACTCCGACGCCCAAGTCACCTTTAAGAATAGGTGGCAGGAAGTAATAAATGTGTACCTGATGCATTGATAGGACAACGTATTTATAGGAAAATATGTTGGTAATGTGGTTTGATTCTTTTAGTAAAGTGTCTGAACTAAGGTCGTTTTTGGACAGGAAGATGAGGGCAATAGATCTCGACTGTTGGCTGCCTTTGGGTCGTGGATCTCGACTGCTAAGGTCAATCCAAATTTGTTGGGAGAGACCGGATCAAGAGCCGTTACAAATCGTAGTTCGTCACAAATTTGGTCGTTAAAATGGTTTGTGATGGATTTTTGATGGTTTAGCGAAGGATTTACCCCCTCTCTAAATTTGATTTTTTTAGTAGTGCGCTCCCACCAACGCTTACTTCATGATTGTGTTAGAGTCATGTGTGTCCCACATGTGTGTCCCACACTCTGAATAAGTTAGTCTGTCGTTGGTGGGAGTGTTAAATATAATGTTGCCAACACTCCTCATATAATTTTACACCTATCCCTCAACTAAAATAAACTTTTGGTTATTGGATGTATTAAATAAGGGCATATGTGAAAATAAATATTTAATGTTTCGTTGAAAATATAATATTACAAGACTAAAATATACTTTTGGTCTTTTATCTTTCAACTTTTTTCGTTTACGTCCATTATCTTTTAATTGATAGAGAGTTTGTAAAAATAATTAAGAGAGAGACCATTTGAGAGGGAGTTGAAACGTTAAACTTCAAGAAGAGAAACCCAAAACATAGAGGAGAAGCAAGGCATGTGTGTGTGCGGTGCATATGATTTTAACATTATGCGACGGAGGGGGTATTTGCATTTAATGAATCAATAGTTTTGTTTAATATTTTTTATTAATAAATTTATTTAAATATTTAATTTTATTTATATTATGCTTTGTATTTAATACTAACGTTGTACTCTTAATCAAACACTAGATTTATTATTTTTCAAAACATTTTTAACAATTAATATTAGTATTGTTCCGGATCGGCTAGAGCTAGGCCCAATTCGACGAAGCTCATGATCCACACTTAATGAACGAAGCAAATGCGTTCGCCCCATCCAACGATGCTAGCGCATGTGACCAAACGTTTATCATAACATGCCACCTATAGGCACCAATCCCTATAAAAGCGTTGTTCCATCAATGCTACAGGTAAGCATTTATTACCTCACATCATATATTCCCTATGCTGACTTAAGCATTGGAGTGTGTGCAGGTATCAACCCACTCGCCGGATCAATGCGAGTTGGATCATCTCGGATACTATTCAAGCTTCTATCACAATATCATCTCGGAAGTAACTCGGAGTGGCTTAGCTTCTCACCTTGGTGCGCACTTCGATCCTCAGCTCGGTCGAAGCTTACAGCCAAAATAGATCATTGGCGACCACAAGGGGAGCTTAATGCCCCTATCAGTTCTCCACTCGAGTTACGCTCGGAGGCCCTCATCAACGGTAATGATGACGACTTCGTCAACTAGTGCGACCTCAGCTGTGACCGAGGTAGGGAACCACCGAGGATCGACCACCGCTAACCTTCGGCGATGAGGATATGGTTGGAGGAAAACCTAATATCATTTATCTCGTTATCCTTCAAGCTACGATAGCCAACAATTTTCTCCGCAAGGTTTTAATAGACCAAGGAAGCTCGTGCAATGTCATTTCTCTCAGGTCACTCACAATGATGGGAATCTCAAAAACGGACCTCGATTCTTGCCCCGGGGAATGCTTAACCGGCCTCGACGGAGCTTCATCAACCCCACTAAGGCGCATCTGCTTACTAGTGACCTTTGGGGAGATCCCCCTTGATCGGACGATTAGCATTCCTTTCTTGGTCATACCCAAAAACTTGTTGTGGGAAAAGAGTATGTGCAAGTATACACAATCGCAAGAAGTAATAAAGAGTAAGTAAAGAGCGTTCCCACGAGGATTGTTGAGTTTACTTCTATATTTAAATTAGTAATTTAGCTAGTGAGTAACACAAAATAACATAATAAGTTGTGGAACCATTAATGTCATCAAAATAAAAGTATGAAAGCAAGTAAGATAAATGATAAGTAGAAATTCAGAATAAGAGTAGTTGGAATGCCTTTCACTATGTCAAATTCATAAAAACAGATTAATGTTATGTTTGATGCTATAGCACTGGATGCTGTAGCGTTTGATGTGTGCCTTTCGGTCACTAACGTTGGGGTTTCATTACAAGGGCTTATGTCTAAGCTCTAAATAGGTTCACCAATGTATATTAAGCTCCCACAGTATTCACCCTATGAACTATGCTTTCCTATGTCTAGGTTTAGGCACGGGTTGTTCTAAGTGTCTTTAAAACAACCACTTACTCATATTAATCCTTGAGTTCGATTTATAGACCATGTCTGAACCTATAAATGTACTTATATTTAGTTGATCAGTTCTAAAATAAGCATTGGAAGAAGTTTCATGGAGTTAAAATACTAACATCAAACATTACATTAAAACTATTAAAATGTCATTACATAACTTCAAGCATCACAACTACAAGAGAGTCAGCTCATGATATGCAACAACACAAGAAATAAAGCATAAAGGGGTTACCTAAAGCCATAAAACCGAAATCACAAAGAGTAGGAAAATACTCCAAATGATGACAGCCCACGTGACGGTACAACACCATGATGACAGCCTCTGTGATGCTACAACATCGTTCACAACACTGCAGAATTTCTATTTATATTATGAAAATGGAGCTTGAAGAAAAATGGAGTGTAAGAGAGTTATTTCCAACTCTCCTCTCTTCAGACCACCAACCCCATGATGATGAAGAAGAAGGTTGAAGTTTCTATATAAAGAAAATATCTCCTAAAAAGGCTGACAAGCCATCCCATCAACTCTTTTCATCTTCCATTACAAAATAGACAAGTGTCCCAATAAAGAAAAAGGTGGGTGGCTACTGCAGGAAAAGTTCTGAACTGCTCTGCAGTGATTTGACACCCAGCAGAAGCTTATTTTGCGTTTTCTTTCTCATCAGCTGCAGAATGCAACGCTATAGCGTCTGACGCTGCTGCATACTGAACAAACAAATTAAAATACAACAAGGGTCACCCAAGTGCCAAATGATCATAAATCAGTTCCTAACCCTCTTTTACATTAAATAACACATATTAATTAATTAAATAACAATATTACTTAAGAACTCACACTGCTTCAAGTATAAAAGATATAAATAACTCTTGTGAATAAGAGTTATCACATACCGACCCTGCCGGCATGCGATTGTGTTGTTGGAAGGGCAGCGATAGGAAGGCTAGAAGCCGTCACCTCTATGGTCCATCTGAAGATGAAGTTTTACTCCAACAGTGTTGAAATTGTGACCCTTGAATCTTGGTACTTTAAAACAAGCTTTGTCGACAAAGTTGCCGTAAGTTCCGAAGTCAACTTGGCCGACTTGGACTCACAGTACGAACCATACAGTTCGGAGGACGAAGAGGACGATATACTGGCAGAGAATTGAAAAAGAAGATCGCAAGGCCAGAACCAGATGGACAGTTCGTATCCATACAAATCGGAGACGAGCCTCAAAAGGACATCAAGATCGGATCCGACCTCTCTAAAGAAGTAAAAACGGCCCTTGTCAGCTGCCTCAAAAATTATGCCGATCTATTTGCATGGAATGCCGCCGACATGCCTGGAATTTCTCTTGATATAGCATGTCATCCCTTTTCCGTTTATCCAAATGCAAAGATCCCAATCCGACGAAAAGGCCATGGCAGTTGAGGATCTTATTCAAGCCGATTTCGTTAAGGAGGTCAAGTATACAACCGGGTTATCCAATGTGGTATTGGTCAAGAAGGCTAACAGAAAATGGAGGATGTGCATAGACTACACCAACCTCAACAAATCTTGCCCAAAGGACGCATCTCCGCGACCAAGCGTGGACAAACTAGTTGCCAACTCGTCCGGATACCGACTCCTCTCATTTATGGATGCCTGTAGCGACCGAAAAATCCGGGTGAGGATTCTTCAAAGTTTACAATAATGCCGCCACCAATATTTATTTTTAGGGAATACATTGAAAAAACCTTTTAAATGGATAAGGGGGTTTTGCGGACTAGGTTTAGGCTCCTGAGTTGTTTATGCGTAAGGAAGGTATTAGCACCCCCACGACATCCTTCCTAAGGAAGGCTACATTTTAACTAAATGCGTAAAAATTATCAATCAAATATATTTGATTTACCCTTATTTACAAATTAAAAAGAATAAAACGGAGAGAAAAAGGACTAGACAAAGAGTTATTTATTTTTGTTCATTTTGAGAGATAGGAAGAAAATGATTTAAAAGAAAAAAAGGTTTTTTATTAGTGCACTTGACAGAGGTGGGCCCCCCTCTACTCCTACGAATCTCATGGTAGAGAATCAAAGGCTACATAGTTCTTGGTAAAAAATATTTGTGTGTTTGGTATTTTTTTAATTAAGAGAAAATGGTTTTTGATTGAATAAAAATAGGCAAAACATAGCAAGTTGTAAAAAATAATGAGGGAGGTTTAATTAGCCAGAGAGGTGTAGTATTATTAAAAGCGGGTGCGATTAGCAGAAACAGTCCAGTCGACGTTTTTGGGTTAAAAGGCTGACCTGCGAACTGGGCTTGAACAGATGCTGTATGATTAAAATACAGAAGGTGCAGGAAGTAATCTGATGTTTTTATTTTTATTTTTAAATTAAAAGAAAATGGATTATAAAAGGAAACAAATACACAAGTTCAGAACCCTAATTTCCATTACCCACTTTTAGCGCGGTTTTACAGTCTTTGAGGAACGAGGGAGAACATTTCACAGGTGAGAGAAAGAGAGAGGAAGCGAACGAAAGAGAGAGAGAGAGAGAAGAAAGAAAGAAGAAGAGAGAGAGAGGGGGAGAGACGAAGAATGAAAGGGAAGAGAGAGAGAGAGGACGATAGATGAGGGAGAGAGACGGTAGTCATGTGAGGCTCGCCGGAGGTCACGGCGGCGACAATTTTGACCAAGGCGTTGGTGCGCCGCTGACGGAGAAGCACGTGGTGGTGCGAAGGGAGTGCGAGCACGAGAATGGATGTTTCGGCGGAGTTGCAACGTTGGTTCTAGTTTGGTTTTGAAGGCCAGCGAGGCGGGGGGGACAACGGCGGCGGCGGTAGAGCTCGCCGGAGGTCACGGCGGGGCCGGGTGACGACGACGACGTAAGGGGGGAGTACGACGGGGGAGCAACCATGGTGGTGTCATAGTGATGTCGGCGGTGTACGGGAGATTCACGGCACTTCACGGAGGACGACCGCCGCGTACGGTGGCCGGAGGTCAGTTCACGGTTCTGTTTCTATTTTCTGGTCTATTTTTTTTTAGATTCTTCTCATAAAATAAATCAGTTTCAAGCAAACAATCAGATCCTGTCTTTGTTTGTGACTTCACCTATTTTTCTCTAAATTCTGGTTATCTGTGTTCTTAGATTTACTTGTACCACTGTAGGTTTATATTTTTACATTTTTCAAGCATATAAATCTAAACATCAACAACAATCACATTTTTGTTTCGGATTTAATGAAATAGAAACCAACCTAATCTCGAGCCTTTGATAAGTCTCCTTTTTGCTACCGCTATTTACTCTTGCTCTGCTACTGCTTCCACTGCTTACTCTTTTTTTTGCCTCAGAAATTTTAATGATTAGGTTTCAATGTGAAAACCTAATCTTTGTGGTGGTTTCTCAATTATGCTTTTTTTTGTCTCTCTTGTTGTATGAATTGGTGTTGTTTTTATAGGTAATTTTTAGGGTTTTGGCAATTGATTTCTGATTCTATTTGATATTGTTTCCTATTTCAGGGTAAAAATTACGGTTGGAAAACTTGCTCAGCAAGGAATAAGCAGAGAAGGGAGACGACTGGTGTTCTTGTTTTTTTTGTGAATTTTCGTTTTATTTAATTTTTTGTAATTTTGTGATTTTGTGTAATATTGTAAATTATCCTTTTTTGTAACATTGATTTTTATTTATAGTTCTTTTACAATCTGATTGCTATTTTATTTTATTTTTTTATTATTAAAAAAATATGCGAACAAAATTGGGGTATAACAGCTGCCCCTCTTTATTTATATTCTGCGAGAAGAAATGATGGGTTTTCAAGTTTCTTAGCAAGAATAGAAATAAAGATAAAACAAACACTAATTTTGTCCGATTTGAAAGGAAGGTTGGGGGTTGGGAATTAACCGGGGTTAACACTCGGCGTGTTAACGAAAAAGAATTAAACTAAAGGACCGGTTGGTCTGAAGGGCTGATTAGTCTAAAGGATCGATGCCTTTAAGGACTGGGGATCTGAAGGGGTTAAAACTGGGGATCTGAAAGACCGATTGGTCTGAAGGACTGATTAGTCTGAAGGATCGATGCCTTTAAGGGTTGGCATAATGATCTGAATGTCTAACTCGCAGTCGATGCTTGGCACATTGATTTGAATTAAACTAAAGGACCGGTTGGTCTGAAGGGCTGCCTGGGCCTGATGGACCAAAATGGTCTAATGGACCTCAACTAGCTATGGTACTAGTATAACGGTTTGAGGGTGACCTACGTCATTGCAGTCGTGAGGGTTAAGCTCAGATCTAGAACTGATATGTTGACCACGAAGGATGTCCACTATGTCTTGGGCAGACACAGCTAATCTTAAGGACCTATTGGTCTAAAGGATCCGTCGGGCTCAGTGGCGACGTATGATCTGAAGTTGTAGCTCGGAGTCAGCATTTTGACGCGTTGCCCGAACTGAACTGAAAGACCCATTTGGTCTGATGGATCTATTCTAGACTCTGTGCTAACATTGCGATCTGGTTTGTGATATAGGATTCAACACTGGTCGCATAGACTTAAGAATTGGAAGTGATAAGGATCGACACTTGAAGTCTATTGGAGAGCAACAGATGATATGAATATGACATGCATGTAATGTATGCATCTGTAATGATTGATTTTAAGTGGAATGATGAATGAAATGTAATGGACGACTTTTTTCTCCTTTGCTTTTTTTTTTCCTTGCTTTTTTTTTGCTTTTTTGCTTCTCTTTTTTTGGTTTTCTTTTTTTGGCTTTTCTTCTTTTTACCGGTCTCGCCAATTCGCTAGACTTTCGGTGTAATACATGAGGGTCATCCAGAGCAGTGGTGTTGCTAGATCGAAGTGTGGGTTATTATGATTCGTCATCAAAGTGGTCATGCATGTATTTATCCTCTTTGCAAATTTATTTATGAGAGATCAATCTCCTTTTTGTGATATTTAGAAATTGCGTAATGGTTGTAATGCTTTTAATCATGTCACATGTTTCACAATTTAGTATCATCTACCATAAAACATCATTTTAAAACAGATAGGGGAAAACAAAGAACGTGTCTAATATTCAAATGGAAGTCGAGTGCGCAGAAGGTCACACCGACTGAAAATTACATTGGGAGTTTAAACTAAAAAAAAGAAACAAAAGGAAAGAACAGATCTCTTGATAGTTTGTATCCTTGAAGTAACGATGTCAATCACCCATACGCATAACCTTGACCACCCATCCTCCTACATTCGGATATGTTGATTGCCTTAGTATTTGCTCATTGTCCATCTTTTTGACCCTAATTTTTGCCTGGATTGCTCTTTAGAGTTTTCAATCCATCGGGTCGCTCTAACTTTTGCCTAGACCGCACTTTTGGGTTTTCGACCTAGCGAACTCATTCTTGCTTGGCTCATCTTTCTCTTTTTTCCATATATATTTTTTTTAGGCATAGTACTTTTGACTGCATCTGAGTTTACCAGGAGTGGGAGGTTTCCACCGTCCATTTTTGTGAGGATTAAGGCTCCTCCAGAAAATGATTTCTTGACCACATAAGGTCCTTCATAATTCTGGGCCCATTTCCCACGGGAATCCATTTGGATAGGCAAGATTTTCTTGAGCACCAGATCTCCTTCCTGAAATTGTCGAGCATGAGCTTTCATCATTCTTTGTCTCCATCGATACTCACAACGAGGGGATTTCCATTTTGATATGAATCAATGCTTCCATCAATGAAAATAGGGTTTCCCCTATTGAAGTACAAACTGAGGTTCGATACTCATGTAAGGCGAACAAGAGCATTTCATACCAGTATTTGAAAGTCACAACTATCTTTTGCATGATCTTCTTTATATTCTTATTTGCTGTCTTGACTGCCCCATTTGTCTTTGGTAGAGACGGGGAAGAGTTATGGTATTGAATTTTGAAGTCATCACACAACTCTTTCATCATTTTGTTATCTAGACAACAATAGATTTTGTTACATTGGTGAACATGCAGATTTTAATGGTGACTTAAATCTGACTACATTAGTGTCTAGGCATGTCTTGGTATGTCCATGCGAAGACGTTGACATAATGAACCAATTTATCATGTTCGTTGTCCTTAATCGTTGTGCCACTTCTAGCTTCTTTTTGTCATTTTCATTGCCCAGATTAATTGGTTCCTCGTGGGGTTGGATTACTTCGTGCTTCATCACTCACCTTAACTCGGGAGGGGTTTCCCCAGTTGTTTTCAACATCTTCCTCCGTATGATTAATGGGGTGATCAATGTCATAGTATGAGTTGTCGACGTTGTTATTTTCAAGGACAATATTTTTAGATCCGCATTAGAGAAGTTGACGAAACAACAATGGATAAAAGGAGAAACGAAGCGAGCAAGCGAAAAAAGAAAAGAGGAAGAGGAGAACGAAATTTACTAGAGAATTCAAAATGCTATTTTATTGATATTGATGCTGAAATGAAACATGCGTGCCCTTATGAAATGTCCTACTGCCTTGGGCAGAGCCATAAGATTTGCATTACAAGAAAATTACTTTAAACTAAAAATCAAAGAAAATTCGATAATCTCCCAGTTCTTGAGTTGTTCACTTGCAGGCAAAGGCGAACAAGGTCGGTGACACCATCTTTTGCATTCTGATCTCCTTAAACGGGATTGACAGATAGTTTTCCATGCCCCGGTAGAGGGTTAGTGGCCACATTCGGACCATCTTCCTTGAAATTCAACCACTTGGAATCGATCAAATCCTGAACCACATATTTTAACCCTTGTCAGTTTTCTATAAAGTGTCCAACTGCCCCAGCATGAAATTCACATGTAGCATTTGGGTCATAACCTCTTGGAAAAGGAGGTTGAAGGGGCCTCATCGGGCGGGGGAGTGATTAGGTTGTGATTGATTAGGTGGTTAAATAGGTCTGAATAGGACATGGGAATCGGGTCAAAATGGACAGACTTTCTTTCTTGGTAATTTGGTGGTCTTTAGCTTTGATTGATTTGGTGAGGTGAGGCAGGTAGTGTTTAAGTAGGGAATTGGAAGGTTTGAGGGGGATTAGTATAAGAGGCTTTTCCGGATCCCATTATAGCATTGGTTTCTCCTTCTTTTCTTTTAGGAAATCCAGAGAAGGGCTTTTTCTGGTCACTGGTTCCAGCTAATCCGTGAGCAATTTTTCCATTTCTGATTCCACTTTCTAATCTTTCACCTGTAATGACCATGTCTGAGAAGTTCGAAGACACACTCCCAATTCATCTGTCATAGAAGGGTGACTGTAGAGTGTCCATGAACATGGATACCATCTCCTTCTCTAGTAGAGGTGGCCTCACTTATGCTGCTAGTCCTCTCCAGCACTGGGCATACTCTTTGAACGATTCATTGTCTCTTTTCACCATATTCGGTAATTGTGCTCTATCAAGAGCCATGTCAATGTTGTACTTGTTATGCCTCATAAAGGCATCAGCTAGATCTTTCCCACACCGGATATGGGTATGCTCTAGTTGCATGTACCAGCTTGAGGCTGCCCCAGCTAAACTATCTTGAAAGTAGTGGATGAGCAGCTTGTCATCATGCGCAAACGCGACCATTTTCCTGCACTACATAATTAAGTGACTTACTGGGCAGGTTGCTCCCCTATACTTATCAAAGTCTGGCACTTTGAACTTGGGAGGGTGTTGACTCCCAGTCATATGATGTAAGTTAGGCATTTTTAAGACCAATTGTGCAGGGTTTTTATTGTATAACAGTCATTATCTGGGATTTAGTTCAGTTTTAGATCATTGTAGTAGGAAGTTCAATTGTAAGTTATTCCTTCACTTTTGGAGCTAAATGGGACTTGAAGACCTCTTAATTGATTGTGGCACCTTTCGGCGAACCAGACACTTGCCCGGAAATGCAGCAATCTAGAGGAATTTTGGTAATCAGAACTTTCTGTCATTCTTCGCGTCGCGACCAGGAGGGTTCGCGACGCGATTTGGAGGAGTCTTTACAAGCCAAAACTTTCTGTCATTTCTCGCGTCGCGACCAGGAGGGATTCGCGACGCGACCTGGAGCAGTTTGCGAGACCTGAAGTTTCTGCCATTTGTCGCGACGCGACGGCCACGGGCCGCGTCGCGATGGTGCGTAAAAATTAGGGTTTTTAATGCTGTTTCAGAATTTTTGAAGGCACTTCGTTTTGGGGGATTGGAGCTACGATTTGGAGCAGCTGGAGGTGCGAATTTGGAGCCTTCTCACCACTTGGGAACAAGGGATTGAAGGTTCTAAATGTCTTCCTTTATGTTTGTTTTCTATTCTATGTTGGTTTCCACCCTTAGGATGATTTGTAACTAATTCTTTAGATTAGGGAGAGATGAGTCTCCCAAACCTATCATGTGAACCATTGATTTAGTTAATTCAGTTGTTATTCGATTTGCTTGTCTAATTACCTATGTTCTTAACGCTTTTCAATTACATATGATAATTGCGATGATCCAGGCTAGTGATTGCATAGGGATATGAATTAGTAGCTGGAAATTGGGTATTTAGATCACATGCTAGTAATCACCATAGGAATATGTGATAGCTTATGTGAATTCTTATTAATTCTTAATCTTAATGCGTTACCCTCTGGCATGACTCACCTAAGGAATTAGGGTAACTCTTAGGGTAATAGGGGTCTTGAGACAAGGAATTGCCCTTGACCTAAATTGGTGAATTGAATCTAGAAATTGAATAATTAACTTGAATTGGCTGAGGTTCATGTGATAGGCGAGGTGAGAGGATTCGATCCCTAGTCGTTTTTCTTGCATTATTAATTCACGTTCGTATTCTGTTACCAAATACTCGATTAATCACCTATCTACAATCTACGAATTTACAAATTTGCTATTGTTGTCAACGCGCAATCCCTGTGGATCGACCGGTTCTTACCGATAAATTGTATTACTTGCGACAATTGGTACACTTGCCAAATTGTTAACAAGTTTTTGGCGCCGTTGCCGGGGATTGTTGACTTTGTTGTCGACAAGGCAAACGCGTTAATTCTAGATTTTTAGTTTTTGTTTAATTTTAGTTACTTAATTTTTGCTACTTGTTGGTTCCTTGAATTTGTTGACGTTTGCTTCAGTGTTTCAGAGATTTGTGCATGCGGAGCAAGGGTCCACAAGAACTCTTGTTTGATCCGGAAATTGAAAAGCTAGCAAAGGCAAATCGAAGAAAGGCTAAGCTCGCCAAGCAACAAGCAAGAGAATTGTCACAGGTACAATCAACTTCTACAGCTGTACCGGAAGAGTTTACCAGTGAGGAGGAAGAGATGGCTGATCCTCCACCCCGACGTACTCTAGGTGATTTCGGGCGAAGAAATCAAGGTGCCCAAGCATTAGCATTTCAACCAGTGGGCGTGGCCCAGTTTGATATCAAATCCTCTGTGCTCACAGCCTTGAAATCAGAGCAATTCTCTGGGTCGGATGCCGAAGACCCAAATCAGCACTTGTTCCAACTCTATGAGATCTGCGGGACTACACACCCGGAGGGAGTAACCGATAGTGCAAAGAAAGTCCGGTTGTTTCCTTTCACTCTCACAGGGAGGGCCAAGGATTGGCTGAACACTCTCCCAGGAACAATCAACACTTGGAATGACCTTGAGAACAAGTTCTTGGAGAGGTTCTTCCCAATTTCGAAGTTCATAAGGAAACGAGCTGATATCTCAAATTTTACACAGGGAGAGTCCGAATCGTTGTATGACTCTTGGGAACGATTCAAGCTACTACTCAAGAAGTGTCCTGGCCATGGCATAGAAGATTTCCTTCAGTTACAAACCTTTTGCCATGGGCTGAGACCGCAAACAAGAATGATGTTGGATGCCTCAGCTGGAGGATCCTTAGGTACCAAGACTTGGGAAGAAGCCAAACAGTTGGTTGAAGACATGGCTTCCAATGAGTACAGGATCCAAAATGATAGAGGGGTTGACAAAAAGAAAGGTGTGCTGGAGCTTGATTCAAACAGCGCAGTGTTAGCCCAACAGAAACTAATGACCATGCAAATCGAGGCTCTCACTAAGCAATTAGCGGCAGCATGTGAAGTAGGCTCAAAAGCTCCAGCAACAGTACAAGCAGTGCAAGCAGGTGGGTGCAATTATTGTGGTAGGGAATCCCACGAAGGTGACTGTGCAGCTTATGGAGAAGCGTTGGAACAGACCAACTATATGGGAAACTTCCAAAGACAAGGCGGGAATCCATTTTCTAACACCTATAATCCAGGGTGGAAGAATCATCCCAATTTCTCTTGGAAGAATAACAATGACGGCACGAGTTCCAACCAACAACAGCCTCAGGCACCTGCCAATCAACAACAGAAACCACCTTCTCGGTTGGAGGATGCCTTGACACAGTTCATGCAAATGACCAAAAATACCTTCCAAGCTCAAGAGCAGGTAATGAAAAACATGGAGAAAAACCATGAAGCATCAGTGAAAAATTTGGAGGTACAGATTGGTCAGTTATCGAAGCAACTCGCGGACACATCCAAAAGTGGTTTCCCTGCCAACACTGTGGATAACCCGAGAAAAGAGAATTGCAATGCCATCCATCTGAGAAGTGGTAAGGAGTTGGAACCGTCTGAAGTAACCAAGCCCAGGGAAAAGAAAGCAAATGAAGAGAATGAGGGAGCGGGTAAAGACAACCCTAAAAGGGAACCCAAAGAAACTCCATCTTACATGAAACTGCCCTATCCTCAGGTAAGCAAGAAAATTCAGAGGGATGAGCAGTTCTCCAAGTTCATGGAGGTGTTCAGAAGCCTCCAGATCAATATACCTTTTGCTGACGCCCTGGAAAAGATGCCGGTTTATGGGAAGTTTATGAAACAGTTATTGACCAAAAAGAAAAGGTTGAAGGAGAATGAAATGGTAGAGTTGACAGAGGAGTGCAGTGCTATCATTCAAAACAAAATACCTCCTAAGCTGAAGGATCCAGGAAGCTTCACCATTCCCTGTGCGATTGGTGATGAGACTATAGATAAGGCACTCTGTGACTTGGGGGCAAGCATCAACCTAATGCCCTTGGGAATGTGGAAAAAGCTTGGGGGAGGTGAAGTCAAACCAACTCACATGACCTTGCAACTGGCTGATAGGTCAATAAGGTATCCGTATGGTATTGTGGAGGATGTCTTGGTAAAGGTGGGAAAATTCCTCTTCCCGGTAGATTTTGTGATTCTGCAGTTGGATGGTGACACGGAGGTCAAGAGTTCAATGGATGGGGAAAATGACATCCCTTTCATTTTGGGAAGACCTTTCCTAGCCACTAGTAGAGCTGTCATAGATGTAGCAGACGGGACTGTGAAGCTGAGGGTGCAGGATGAAGAGGTGACCCTGAAGGTGATCAAGGCAGCAAGAAAGGAGAAAAAGGAAGGGTGCTATAGTATTGAGGAACCCCAGATAACAGCCAAAAACAAAAGGCACATTCACTCTTCACCAGACAAGTCACCTAGCGAGTGGGTTGATCTAAAGGAAGTGGTGGGTGAGTCTAGCTGGAAATTCAATGGAGAAAAATTGGAAGGAGCTGTGAATGGGGCACTTGAAGAGCAAAAGGCTCCACCGGAGCCAATGTGAGATATCTTCTGAACCGTCAAGCTAGTGACGTTAAAGAAGCGCTGAGTGGGAGGCAACCCACTGAGGTACCAAGTCTTTAATTCAATTTCAATTCCAGTTTTTTTTAATGCACTTTATTTTTGCTGTTAGCCTTAGGCATGGGAAAAAAATTGTGTGTTCGGTCAAGTTCATGTCGCGAAAAGGAAGTAATTTCAAAGAAAAAACTATTCTGGTCCATTTCGCGTCGCGAGCCCGTTATGTCGCGTCGCGATGGGTTGAAAAATCGCCCAGGAAAATGTTTCTGTCATTTCTCGCGTCGCGAGAGGGCGTGTCGCATCGCGATGCTTTAGAATTCTGGGAATTGTAACGGTTCTGTGTAATCTCGCGACGCGAGACACACGGGCCGCGTCGCGATTGGACCATTTTTAGTGTAAAAATGATCAGTCCGAACACAACTTCCAAAAGCTTTCAAACTTCTCTATTTTCCCTCTCTGGTGCTCACTGCGAATTCCCCTCCCCATTACTGTTTTTGATCACATTTGATTGCAAATTCTTGCTACATTGCACGAATCCATCACCATCAACATCTCCAGGTATCAATCTTAAACTTATTCTTTAATTAGAGTATTAAATTTTGAGTGTTTTTGATGGTTGTTGGGGTGATTTTTGAGTATGAAGTGCGAGAATTCGAAGTCAATTAGAAGAGTAGGATTGTTCCCTATGATATGTTGTTGCATGATTGTTGTTTATTGCTAATGTGGGAGAGGGAATGATTGAATTGGGGGTAGAAATTAAGTGGATTTTGGGCGTACACAAGGTGTCCGATAAAATGCTTGAATGAAAATCTTGGTGCTCACCAAGTGTTTGTGAAATTGCTCCTATGAGTTTTGGCTAAGCAACTTTAGTGGTTGTGGAAATGTCTAAGTAAAGTCTGTTTTGGGGTTGCTGGCTTGTTTCTAATTTTGAACATATTCACAACCTTAGGGTAGATGACTTTGAGTCCAGAAACTATGTTTTTCCCGTTGATTATTTTTCTCTGCTGGAGTGGGGCCCACACCAGGGACCCACCGAGAACTAACGATTGGTGCTGGATTCTTTTTGTCTTAAATTTTACAGGACAGTACAGGTAAGCAGAAATGATGAAGAAAAGCAAAGCAGGCACCTCCAAGAAAAGGCGAGGGGAACCAGCAGTTGAGATTGACAGATTCAGGTCCCCCGTGCATGAGGAGAGATACCACCAAGTGGTCAAAGGGAAAAAGATAAATCCCGAAAGGGCTTTTAACCTTAGCACGGGGGAATTCCCCATCATTACTTCCACTCTCCGGGAATTGGGTTGGCTCTCGTTCAACTCAATGATCAAACAAGCTAATCAAAGTTTGGTGAGGGAATTTTATGCAAATGCCTATGGAGATGAAGACAATAGAGTTTCAGTGGTGAGGGGAAGAGAGGTGTCCTACTCTCCTGCTACCATCAACAGTCTCCTCGGGCTTCCCACTACTGCTAATTGTGCCATGATGGATGCTTGGGACAACAAAGGGGCACACGATTATGAGGGTTTGCTGAGAGAGTTGTGTCGTCAAGGAGCAGCCTGGGACAGACATCTTATTGGTCCGATTGGTCAAGACTATCCCCGCCGCTTTTGCAATATGGCTCTGAAGGCAATTCCTAAGGCCTGGAACAATTTCTTTAATCAGTCTATCATCTCCTGCTCCAATTCCACTGATGTCAAGACTAAGGTAGCCATGGGACTACAAGCTATCATGAGAGGCCAGAGGGTCAATCTGGGGAGAGCCATTTCAGCTAGTATTGCAGAGATTGCCAGATGTCCTAGGGCCAGATTGGGGCACTGTTCTATCATCCATGCTTTATGTAGACAGCAGGGCTGCCCGGAGTACCCAGATGATCTTCTCACCGACCCCAGGGAGGGTATCACAGCAGCATGGATCTTGAAGCAGCCCGAGGGGCCCTTAGATGGAGCAGCACCACAGCAGCCAGCACCTCCAGCACCACAGCAGCCAGCAGGCCCATCTTACAGGGAGCAGTTTCAGACCGACTCCTCTTTCCAGTATGACCTCCTCATGGCCAGCTGGTGCGGGTCGTCTCTGTCATTGCAGCAGCAGGGCATAGATACTTCACACCTGGCATCATACAGAGTTCACCGTGCTGCTGAGGAGTACATGGCCGAGAACAGAGCAGCCGCAGCTTCATCTTCATCAGTCCCACATGCAGAGCAGCAGCAGGTCCCCCAGGATCCACTTCTTTCCGGAGACGAGTATTTGGAGGAGCACATTTCTTTCCCATGAGCAGGAGGCTCATTTATTTTCCTGTTTTACTCAGACATCTTTTATTTTTATTTTTGCACTGTTGGTTGTATTTCGCCCTATTTTGACTTTATTTCGCACATTGGTCTGTACTACTGATTATAACTTATTCTGTGATAGTGGGGCAACACTGCCCTATATTTTGTTTTGTTTTGTTAAAGCAGCTTCAATAGTGATGACCTGTGGCATTTAGGGTCGCATGTTTGCATTCTCCTTTTGACGCTCGCACTTCAAGTTTTATCATCAAGTAATAACAGGGATCATGACAAACGTTGCGGAAGTTCTTTATCATCTGTGAGCAGCATCTCTCAAGTTCCATCTCTATGATCCCAACTGTGAGGTTTGAGCCTAAACACGTCTTATATATTGTGTGTGTATTCCTTGCTTGCATTAGTCTGCAGAACTTGACATTGTGCTTAATTATTTTTGCATTTGATTTTCATACACACTGAGGCAATTCTTTTGGCACCCCCGAGCCTTTCAAGCCAACCCATTAATGTTTATCCTCTGCTAGCCCTCTGAGCCTGTTGTTAAAAACTGTATGTTGTTTCTCTGTCAATCATAGCCTAGTTAATTCTTAACTTGGAGTTAGGTAACAAAAGCTGTGAGAGTGGGGAAAGTTTTAAGTTTGGGGTTGCTCGTGGAATAGCAACGAACTAAGTTTGGGGTGGTATACAAGAGAAGGAACAAGAAAACAAAGAAAGAAAAAGAAGAAAAAAAATACACATATATATGTATATATATACATATCAAAAAAAAGAAGAGAAAAATAAATAAATAATTTCCTTCTCTTGTTTTGTTATATGCTTTGGGGAAAATGGGTGAATATTGCGTGAAATTGACAAAAAGAGAGGTAGGCCTAACTCCAAGTGCAACCTACTTATCCAAATGTATCCACCCTTACCTAAGCCCCGCTATAACCCGTAAAGTCCTCAAAATGTGTGTATGCAATTCATTTGTTTAAGATGATATAGAACTCTGTCAAGCCTATGAAACGATGATGCAGGTACTGTGAATTGAGTGAATACCCAAAACACCTCAAGAGTGAAACACTGGTGAGATGTGCGTACAGAGAAAACTTGAGAATGCTGCCTGCTTATGATTCGGTATTTCCAATTCAGTTGTCATGCCACTGTATTAGATTGATGATGATAATTGATGTGCTGATGTGTTTAAGGTTGATGTAGTATATGTAACAGCTAAATAGAAAAACAGCCACAGTCTGAATTGATTGTTTGCTTGAGGACAAGCAAAAGTTTAAGTTTGGGGTTGTGTTGACTCCCAGTCATATGATGTAAGTTAGGCATTTTTAGGACCAATTGTGCAGGGTTTTTATTGTATAACAGTCATTATCTGGGATTTAGTTCAGTTTTAGATCATTGTAGTAGGAAGTTCAATTGTAAGTTATTCCTTCACTTTTGGAGCTAAATGGGACTTGAAGACCTCTTAATTGATTGTGGCACCTTTCGGCGAACCAGACACTTGCCCGGAAATGCAGCAATCTAGAGGAATTTTGGTAATCAGAACTTTCTGTCATTCTTCGCGTCGCGACCAGGAGGGTTCGCGACGCGATTTGGAGGAGTCTTTACAAGCCAAAACTTTCTGTCATTTCTCGCGTCGCGACCAGGAGGGATTCGCGACGCGACCTGGAGCAGTTTGCGAGACCTGAAGTTTCTGCCATTTGTCGCGACGCGACGGCCACGGGCCGCGTCGCGATGGTGCGTAAAAATTAGGGTTTTTAATGCTGTTTCAGAATTTTTGAAGGCACTTCGTTTTGGGGGATTGGAGCTACGATTTGGAGCAGCTGGAGGTGCGAATTTGGAGCCTTCTCACCACTTGGGAACAAGGGATTGAAGGTTCTAAATGTCTTCCTTTATGTTTGTTTTCTATTCTATGTTGGTTTCCACCCTTAGGATGATTTGTAACTAATTCTTTAGATTAGGGAGAGATGAATCTCACAAACCTATCATGTGAACCATTGATTTAGTTAATTCAGTTGTTATTCGATTTGCTTGTCTAATTACCTATGTTCTTAACGCTTTTCAATTACATATGATAATTGCGATGATCCAGGCTAGTGATTGCATAGGGATATGAATTAGTAGCTGGAAATTGGGTATTTAGATCACATTCTAGTAATCACCATAGGAATATGTGATAGCTTATGTGAATTCTTATTAATTCTTAATCTTAATGCGTTACCCTCTGGCATGACTCACCTAAGGAATTAGGGTAACTCTTAGGGTAATAGGGGTCTTGAGACAAGGAATTGCCCTTGACCTAAATTGGTGAATTGAATCTAGAAATTGAATAATTAACTTGAATTGGCTGAGGTTCATGTGATAGGCGAGGTGAGAGGATTCGATCCCTAGTCGTTTTTCTTGCATTATTAATTCACGTTCGTATTCTGTTACCAAATACTCGATTAATCACCTATCTACAATCTACGAATTTACAAATTTGCTATTGTTGTCAACGTGCAATCCCTGTGGATCGACCGGTTCTTACCGATAAATTGTATTACTTGCGACAATTGGTACACTTGCCAAATTGTTAACAGAGGGATGACCACATTAGGGGCGAGACATAGGTCATATGCATCCCTTGCCCCAATATTAGATCCTTCCACGGCCCTTAAGAGCTCCTCGAGCATTTGAAACTTTTCTCTGGATTGAGGATTCTCTGTAGGGTAGCCATGAGGAAACCCACTCATAATGTAGTAAGGATGAATCATCGGAACTACATCATGGTTCGCATTTAGGGTATGCGAATGAGAATGGTTCCTAAGGTTGGGTATATGAGCATGACGACCTGTCACTGGTGGTGGAGTGCAGCCTTGTGGCACGGCCTGAGGTGCGGTTGTGGAACTTGGATGTGGAACTTGTAGTATTTCTGTATTCGCATTCTGACCTGGAGGTATGTTGTGATTCGCATCTGCGACCCCTGAAGGACTGTCTTCTAAAGTGGCTCCCATTGTAGGAGGTGTGTAACCGATAGGGAGTCCATAACGAGGCCAATGGTAGTTTTGGCCATTCACTTCAGTGGGATATGTGGAATATGGGAAGTCAGAATTGTGAGGAGGAGGAAGACTTGTGCCCTCAGTATTCCCTCGCGAACCGCTTTCATCTGCGTTTCTTTTTTCAAGAAGCTTCATGAATTCGACCATTTGATCTTTCAGCAACACCATCTCGCTCATTTGATCTTTCAGTTTTGCAATGTCGTCCCTCAATGCTTGGTTGTCTTCTGCAGCCATGTTTCTTGCTTGAGAATGAGTCCAGTAGCGATGTTGACGAACCAGTTTGCCCTTTTTTATTCTGGTGATGGAGAGTACCTGCTATGAGTACATGAATGGATGCATGAAATAATGAGCGGATGAGAATGCGCAAATGCATGAGCCTTATGCTGTGCCAGGAATGCATGTAAAGACTTATTATCAATTTTTGAAATAATGATTTTGTACGTTGAATGAAGTAAGTGATGTGGATGTGCATGTAAACAGAAAAAAGAAGCATGAAATAGGTTTTTGGTGATTTTATTATATTTTGGCTAAATTATAGTTTTGGTCCCCCTATTTTCAAAAATTCAGATATTTGATCCCCCTATTTTAAAACTCACACATTTGGTCCCCCAATTTTAAAAAATCAAATACATTTAGTCCAAAGAGGGACCAAATGTCTTTGATTTTTTAAAATTGGGGGACCAAATGTCTTTCATTTTTTAAAATTGAGGGACCAAATGTCTTTGATTATTAGCCATAAAAAACTGAAAATTCCTCTTGGGACTATATGTCTTTGATTTTTTAAAATTGGCGGACTAAATGTCTGAGTTTTAAAATAGGGGGACCAAATGTCTGAATTTTTGAAAATAGGGGGACCAAAACTATAATTTAGCCTTATATTTTTTTGGGGGAAACATTAAGCATGTTGATCTAGAGAGTAAGTATAATGCCCTTGTGTCCTAGGTGGGTCATGTTGAAATTAGAGATATCATGGTCTAGGCTCACTTTTGTGATCATTCTTCCGGGTGGCTCTAATCACTTCCTCACATAGGTCTCTAGAGCTAAAGTCCCCTTTATGATATTATCCACAATGATATATGACCATCAGGTGTGGCATACCATAATGAGGCGCACTCTAGTTGAGACTTTCGTGAGAGTCAGACAGAAAATCCAGAATGACTCTCACTAATCGTCTCCACTCATCCTAAGTTTCACACAGACCCGGGTATAGGGCCCCACTCAAAAGTGTGTGCAAAGTGTAGGTGATGTGTGTGATAAGAGCAAAATACTTAGACTACCCAACCTGCTAGAAATACAGATACAGCAACCAGCAATTAGATAAATAAATTAATTAGGTTAAAAACATAAGGGTAAAAACAAAATATTAAATTAAAATAATTACACATTTAATTAATTAGGTTTGACTCTCTTAATTGATCCCCAGTTGAGTCGCCAGCTGTAGCGACCGAAAAATTTGGGTGAGGATTCTTCGAAGTTTACAATAAAGTCACCACCAATATTTATTTTTAAGGAAAAACATTGAAAAAACCTTTTAGATGGATAAGGGGGTTTTGCGGACCAGGTTTAGGCTCGGGAGTCGTTTATGCGTAGGGAAGGTATTAGCACCCCACGACATCCTTCCTAAGGAAGGCTACCTTTTAACTAAATGCGTAAAAATTATCAATCAAATATATTTGATTTACCCTTATTTACAAATTAAAAAGAATAAAACGGAGAGAAAAAGGACTAGACAAAGAGTTATTTATTTTTGTTCATTTTGAGAGATAGGAAGGAAATCTTTATTACTGCACTTGACAGAGGTTGGCCCCCCTATGCTCCTACGTATCTCCTGGTAGAGAATCAAAGGCTACGTAGTTCTTAGTAAAAAATATTTGTGTGTTTGGTATTTTTTTAATTAAGAGAAAATGGTTTTTGATTGAATAAACCTAGGCAAAACATAGCAAGTTGTAAAACATAAATGAGGGAGGTGTAATTAGCTGCAGGGGTGCAGTATTATTAAAAGCGGGTGCGATTTGCAGAAACAATTCACGTTTTTAGGTTAAAAGGCTGACCTGCGAATTGGGCTTGTACATGATGTTGTATGATTAAAACACAGGAGGTGCAGGAAGTAATCTGATGTTTTTATTTTAATTTTTAAATTAAAAGAAAATGGATTATAAAAGGAAACAAATACACAAGTTCAGAACCCTAATTTCCATTACCCACTTTCAGTGCCATTTTACAGTGTTTGAGGAAGGAGAGAGAACATTTCACAGGTGAGAGAAAGAGAGAGGAAGCGAACGAGAGAGAGAAGAAAGAAAGAAGAAGAGAGAGAGGGGGAGAGACGAAGAATGAAAGGGAAGGAAGAGAGAGAGAGAGAGGGACGATAGATGAGGGAGAGAAACGGTAGTGATGTGAGGCTCGCCGGAGGTCACGGCGGCGACAGTTTTGGCCAAGGCGTTGGTGCGCCGATGACGGAGAAGCACGTGGTTCGGCGGATGTTTCGGCGGAGCTGCAACGTTGGTTCTGGTTTGGTTTTGAAGGGCAGCGAGGAAACAACGGCGACAGCGGTAGAACTCGCCGGAGGTCACAGCGGAGTCGGGTGACGGCGACGACGTATGGGGGGAGTACGATGGAGGGATCAACCACGGTGGTGTCATGGTGATGCCGGCGGTGTACGAGATATTCACGACACTTCAGGGAGGATGTCCGCCGCATACGGTGGCCGGAGGTCAGTTCACAGTTCTGTTTCTATTTTCTGGTCTATTTTTTTTTAGATTCTTCTCATAAAATAAATCAGTTTCAAGCAACCAATCAGATCCTGTCTTTTTTTGTGACTTCACCTATTTTTCTCTAAATTCTGGTTATCTGTGTTCTTAGATTTACTTGTACCACTGTAGGTTTATATTTTTACATTTTTCAAGCATATAAATCTAAACATCAACAACAATCACATTTTTGTTTCGGATTTAATGAAATAGAAACCAACCTAATCTTCAGCTTCGGATAAGTCTCCTTTTTGCTACCGCTATTTACTGTTGCTCTGCTACTGATTCCACTGCTTATTTTTTTTTTTGCCTCAGAAATTTTAATGATTAGGTTTTAATGTGAAAACCTAATCTTTGTGGTGGTTTCTCAATTATACGTTTTTTGTCTCTCTTGTTGTATGAATTGGCAATTGATTTCTGATTCTATTTGATATTGTTTCCTTTTTCAAGGTAAAAATTAGGGTTGGAGAACTTGCTCAACAAGAAAGATGCAGAGAAGGGGACAACTGCTATTCTTGTTGTTTTTTTTTTGTGATTTTCCTTTTATTTAATTTTTTGTAATTTTGTGTAATATTGTAAATTAGCCTTTTTTGTAACATTGATTTTTATTTATTGTTTTTTTTACAATCTGATTGCTATTTTATTTTTTTAGTATTAAAAAAATATCGTAATAAAAAAGATGCGGACAAAATTGGGGTATAACAATGCCTATTCAGGGTATAACCAGATTCCGATGCACCTCCCCAACCCGGAGAAGACCGCATTCATGACTCCTAAGGGGAATTACTGCTACTGAGTAATGCCCTTCGAACTAAAGAACACCGGATTCACTTACCAGAGGATGATTGTTAAAACTAGAGGAGATGTCGACCACGTAACTGACTTGGTGGAAGTATTTGAAGAAGTACGAAAACACAACATGAGGCTCAACCCTGATAAATACACATTCGGAGTTATGGCGAGGAAATTCCTTGGATTTTACCTCACTTAGCGAGGAATCGAGGCCAACCCTGACAAATGCAGGGCCATCACCGAGATGAGGCCCCCAACTACGAAAAAAGATGTCGAGAAACTCGTCGGAATGATAGCAGCCCTAACTAGGTTCATTTCTCAAGCAACAAAGTGATCCTTACCCTTTTTCAAACTTCAAAAGAAAAGGATCAAATTCAGATGGAATGAAGAATGCGAGCAAGAACTTGCACAACTCAAAGCAACACTATCCGAACCGCCTATATTGACCAGGCCAGTGGAGGGCGAAACTATGTACTTGTATTTGGCTGTCTATGAGGAAGCCCTCAGCAGCGTCCTAGTTCGGGAAGCTTAAGAGGGACAGCAACCAGTGTACTTCGTGAGCAAAGCTCTACAGGGTGTCAAGATACGTTACCAGAAAGTAGAAAAGATCGCTCTGTCCCTGGTCATAGCGGCACAACGATTACGACCTTACTTGGTGTCCCATCAGATCATCGTCAGAACGAATCAACCCATTCGTCAGATACTTCATAGACCCGACCTCGCCGGAAGAATGATCAAATGGGCAATCGAGCTGTCGGAGTTTGACATCAGATATGAAACCAGAACGGCCTTGAAAGCACAATCACTTGCGGATTTCATAGCAGAAATGACACCATCTACAGCTGTGGAAATTGGAGATACATTATGGACTATTCACGTTGACGGTTCATCCAGCAGTAAAGGAAGCAGGGCTGGAGTCATGGTTGAAAATCAGGATGGAGTCATAATCGAGGTCTCATTGACTTTCTCATTCCAAATATCAAACAACCAGGCCGAGTACGGAGCATGCATAGCAGGGCTAACATTAGCCAAAGACTTCAACGTTAAGAGAGTTGAGATCCTCACTGACTCGCTTTTGGTGGTCTCGCAAACCAGCAGGGAGTATGTCACCAAAGACGTCGTCCTACAGAGACACCTCGCAAAGGTCAAGGAATTAATGGCGCATTTCCACTTGGTCAGCGTCAAACACGTACCTTGAGGCGAGAATGCACGGGTCGATGCCCTGGCGAAATTGGCAAGCACTAAGACGACCGGGCATCTGAGGACGGTCATTCAAGAAACTCTGGTTCGGCCAAGTGTCCAGTTGAGCGACGCGTCAACAGTGACGGTTCATGCCATCGAAGAAGTGACCACTTGGATGGACCCCATCAACGAGTATATTCACACAGGAAATATACCCTCTGACATTTACGAGGCAACCCGGATCAGAAGGAAAGCTTCTGCCTACTCCGTAATTGAAGGAATGTTGTACCAAAGGGGATTTTCGTCATCCCTTCTTGTAATAGCCCAGGTCCAACGCATTGGCCACCCCAGCACTATTACCTCACGGTCTTCTCTACCCCTCTTGTAGAATTTTTGCCTTCCGTGGGAATCGAACCTTGCACCTGAGGCATAAGTGCAAGTTAAACACACCTCCCACTACCAATTGAGCGCGCGCTCAATTGGTAGTGGGAGGTGTGTTTAACTTGCACTTATGCCTCAGGTGCAAGGTTCGATTCCCACGGAAGGCAAAAATTCTACAAGAGGGGTAGAGAAGACCGTGAGGTAATAGTGCTGGGGTGGCCAATGCGTTGGACCTGGGCTATTACAAAAAAAGGCGCCTTTTTATTGTAACAGCCCAGGTCCAACGCATTGGCCACCCCAGCACTATTACATCACGGTCTTCTCTACCCCCCTTGTAGAATTTTTGCCTTCCGTGGGAATCGAACCTTGCACCTGAGGCATAAGTGCAAGTTAAACACACCTCACTGGCTTCGTTGGACCTGGGCTGTTACACCTTCTGCCTTTTTAGCTACAATAGTGGAATACTTATCAGTCGTAGAAAGAATGTTTTCTTTACTTGAAAAGAGCTTTGCAAGCCGCAGTTCTGAAATTTTCATTTGCTCTTGAGCTGCAATCTCAAATTTAATAATTGGTCTGTTGTATAACGTCTCTGCACAGTGTAAAACATATTAATTTAAGTTTAATTAAACAATGATATACCAACATTTTCCTCTCTATCACTTAAATTCTTTCCACAGAAGCCAGTGATAACATAAAAAAACAACTCCAAACCCAAAGAAGCCAGTGAGCTACATGAGGCATTTTTTGAAATATAAACTTCTAGAAACTAGCTGAATACTATGAATTAATTGATTAAATCATGAATTAGTCTGTAAAGAAAAGTGCATGTGTCATTTATCCACCAAATCAGTGTCAAATCACCAAGAAAAATTACACAAGCTACTACTGATTCATATCTGAAAAGGACATTTTAAGTATCAATGTAGCAAAAATTTACCAGCACTTGTAACAAGATGGTCTCCTGTTGTATAGGGAGGACCAGGTTCAACGCCTTGGAAAAGATATGGGTGATTACAACATTTACGTAGTTGCATTGCTATATTTAGGAGACGCTTCCGTTCTCCACCAGCATTCACAACCTCGAGATCCTTTTGCAGTAATGCCTTATAATACTGTTTCTGCATTTGGGACATGCATGCCTACTTTGAGAATGGTTCCTTCTTTGGTGGCAACCCTTTTTCAACATGTGACTTCAACCTTCGAAGAAGAAATGGACGGAGGACCTTATTTATACAAGAAAATGAAAGTTTCATTAAGTATCATATTATCATCTATTCATAACGGACAATTAACAATCGACTAAGGTTTGAGGCTTACCTTGTGTAGTTGTTGAACAACCTCCTATTGGTCATTTTCACCAGAGATTTGAAACCATTCATCAAAAGTTTCAGCCGAACTAAAAATTTCAGGCAGAAGAAAGTTGAGAAGAGCCCAAAGTTCATGAAGATTGTTCTGCAACATTATAGATAAGAAACATTAACTAACATTATTACTATGGAAACAACCAAAGGAAATTGAGATTCAAATTTGAAAATAAGCCAGACCCCAAAGCATATAGTTCAAAAATTTGATCTGTGGGGATGCAGAATATGACTACACGGAAATTACTTGTTGAACAAGTGATGTTCAACAAGTATTGTCAAAACCAGACTAAAATAGCGTTCATACTAAATTCAATTAGATGGAAGAATTGACACATTAACATTTCCATGTTACGAAGAGACCGATAATTTGAATAAATGAAGATTATAAATTAAAGTCTTTTAAGATTACAACATTAACAATATCATGCATGATAAACGATATGTTATACCTGTAATGGTGTGCCAGTTATGAGGAGTCGATAGTTTGTTTTGTAAGGTTTTACCGAGCCCCTGCAATCAACAACAAATTTATTCATCATAACTTCTATAAATCAACTCATACTTCATCAAATTATACATCACAAGTAAACTATGTTCATGTGCAGTTATTTAAAGAGACTTATCTCTGAGCACCATCTACTACCTACCATTTCATCTGCTAGAATTCCATTTATTCCATTTTCAGACAATCGTATGAGCCAGTTTAGCCCAGTAAGTTGGTAGTCCCTCATCTTTCCTTGGATACCTGAAGAACAAATGAACAATTTCATATCCATGTGAACCAAAATTTAAAAAATACCATACATGAATAGAAAGAACCCAAGTATTAGATGAACATCTCAAAATATAAAAATCAAGGCAAATCCACCAAATCTCAACAGGGTAGTTGTAGACAACAAATAAGAAACCAACTGAAAGGAACACATGAAGTCAGTCATTAATCCCAAAAAGCAGCATGTAGCAACCAACCCCAAAAACACTAGTGAGATAGGGCATAGAGAGATGCCACTATATTGAATTTTTTTATAAAATCAAATGATTCATAATTAACAATAAAGAGCATAAATCTTAACCAAAATATACAAGAAAATAATAAAAGTCAACAAAACAAACATCTTTAAGTCAAAAAGGCTTCATGTTACTAAAAAATAACTTCAAGACTTCACCAGCCACATCTGACTGCAAGATTTGGAAAAAAAATAACAGTTAGGAGAAGTAGATAGGAAGGGCCCACAGTTACAATCTTAGATACAATCTTAGAGAAACAGGCAAAGATCACCTTAACAGGAAGTGAAGTGCCAAACTGATCCAAATACCCTATAACTTGCCCATCTTTGATTAAATCACCCTGTTGATTTCCAAATTGAAAACAGACAATCAAGTTTACGCAAAAATATGACAAACTAGCATGCATTTGAAGGATAGCGATGTAAAGTTACCTCAGTTGAAAAATATAGGTCAACCTATATTAGAGTACCCAAGATAAAATATCTAAATTGCATTTTAATAGATAAATTTGCACAAAAAATTCCCATTAGTTTGAACATTTTGGGATTCTGTCTCAAATATGGTCAAACACAGAACCTTGCTTTAGCTATTACTTACTAGTAACAGAATCAAATGCCAATAACTAGTTCAAAGAATAAATATGTTTGACTGAAATGTGACACTCGTTTATTGAATGATGATATCCTATATCACAGGGTTTGAATGTAAGTCAAGATAGATGTAGATGCAAATGCACCGAAGCATCAAATTGTGAACATTTTAGCCCTACTAACAACAGATTTTCGTCCCCTCATTCTCAACTCTTAACAGGTACTTGCCCTTTTGTAAATTGTAATGAATATAAAAAAAAAAGTATGACATTTGTCTTTCTCATGCAGTATGTCAGCTCAGGTTTGGTCTTCCTCTTATACATGGTTGGGATTTGACATTAAAAAGTCATAGATGTCAATTTGGTATGCTATTATTTGGTCTATATGGGTGAAAGGGGAGGTGTGTAAGCATGAGCAGTTTAATATACCCTGATAAACATGCATTTGCTGATTTAAAAAAATATCAATATAAACAGACATAACTAATACTTATTATTAAGAAAATGATTTTATGTTTTAAAAAATAAGGAGCACAAAGAAAAGAAACATTTTTTTCTTGGGTCCTGCTAACCTAAAAGACACTTGTTAAGAAAAAAGAAATATGAAGTACTTATTAAAGATCATAGCATTCAAAACATATAATTTCAAAAACTACACTGACAGATAAAATTTTACTATTTTTTATTCCTTAGCCAGTGTTTGCTCTAGTTGGCATTTGGCATTTTTATTTTATTCCTTAACCAGTGTTTGCACTAGTTGGCATTTGCCATAATGACCACAGTATGCCATTGTAGCAATTTGCCTGCTACTGGTTAGCATGGAATGGACGAGAGACAAACTATAGATGTTTGTTCGTGAATTAACAGAACATTAAGAAGAAAATTGCATGTCCATATGCTTCCAATGCTAGAATTCACAATAAGAAGCACAATGCAGAGGGAGTATTGATTATTGAATTATGTGATCTAGGTATAACAAGCTGATGACTTAAGAAAAACCACAATGGATAATAGACACTGCGACATATAAAATACCTCTTTACAGTTGGGAGGTTGCTTCTTCCCTTTCACAGTTCTACCTCTTCGGAATGAACCGACCTAGAAACAGAGAGAGAGAGAGAGAGAGAGAGAGAGAGAGAGAGAGAGATAAAACACTAGTGATTACCAACTTTACATAGCTCGTGTTAAAGATAGAAACACAATGAAAGGAGAGCTAAATTTGGTACCAGAAGCCTCCAATGCTGCCAACTTTGGTGACTTCTCATGGGAGACATTTGCAAATGGATTGGTCTTTGCTGGAGACGATTTTGGTGGTGATGGTGGGGTTGAAGGTGTGGATCCAACCACAAGTTTAGTTGGAACAGGCGGTGGTGTAGTTGGTGAAATGCTGGACATAGGAGCTTTTGCTACTCCGATGTTTCGCTTCATGTGCATCTCGAACTCTCCAACCTATCACAACAAAAGTGAAATATGATGATTCACAAGATCTAAATATATACACAATAAGCTAAAAGTACGTTTCTTTTGATAAGCCAGCTACAAATAAAAGATGTATATTTGGATCTAAGACACCACATACGATGTTTTATTAATTTCTATAAAACTGTTTATTATCAAAATTCAAATTTGATAAAAGAAATGCAAAATATAACATATCCAAATATAACTATAGCCTATAGGCCCCAAAGAACTATCTCAACCTTGAATCACAATGTGCTAAATCAGAGAAAAGCAACATTATCATTACTCCACATTTGGCATTTGGCATGACATATCTGGATGGAGTAAATCATATTTATTTCATTCAATAAAGTATAGCACATAAGAGGGTTATTTCAGTCAATAAAGTAAATCACATTTGTTATTGTTGTATTACATATTATCAGTTAAAAATAACCAAATACACACACAAAAAGGAAATGCAGAAACCATACCATCTCTATACTATAGGTTTATGTTCAAAAGCATATAGTGAAGTTTCAATTTATCTTTTGAATTATACTTGAGGTTTATTTTCAATTTTATGAAATCAGAAAACAAGAGATTAGAAGGTCACCTTTACTTTCAGTTCGGCGGAGTCTCATCGCATACCTCTGACACCAAAGCCTGATTATAAGCAAACCAAACATTGTCCAAGTCAGACAAAAGAGTTCTCAAAGGTTAGGGTTTTTGATTCAGAAATCGTGGTGAGCGAGAGAGCGAATCAGAGATTCAAAAGATTCAACATTGGGGATCTAGGGTTTTGGGGGAAAATCAATTTCTCAACTAAAAGCAACAAAAAATGGCAAACTCGAAGGCATGGAGAAGAAAGTAACGCTCACCAGAAGGTAGAGGCGTGGAGCAGAGACGGAGGATGGTGCGGTAGCGTGAGTAGAGTGAAGAGAAGGGGTTGATGGTGAGTAGAGAGAAGAGAAGAGAAGAGGTTGATCGTGGCTGATGGTGAGATGAAGAGGGAAGAGAACAACGAACTTGACCGGAGAGAACAGAAGAGGTTGGGTCGTGAAGGGGGAAGAGAACAGAGAACAGCGTGAAGGGAGAAAAGAAGAATGGGGTTAAGTGAGTGTTCAGGTGAGACAAATGCAAATTAAAATTATACTTGATGTTTCCGATGGAATTCCGACGAAATTAGCCGTCGGAATGTACCGACGGAACCAAATTTCGTCGGAAACAAAGCGGGAAAAGCCTTAAAATGTGTGCACTTACTTACCGAGGAACAATTCGTCGAAAATTCCTCAGAAATTTGCGACGAGAATGGGTCCGTCGGAAATTCTGGTGGGAAAACAAAGGTTTTCTTGTAGTGTTAAGCCACTGAGGTCACTACAAGCCTGTCCCACAAGTTTTTCCTTTAATTGCGGATGCATTCCAGAGATGGCCATGGAAGCAAGTTGAGATTTTGGAAATGGTAATGAGCACTTTCCAGCCATCTTTCTGAATCTTTCAATGAAGTCAGTCACTGCCTCATCCACCTTCAGCCGAAAATTCATGAGATCGGCGGCGGTAACTTCAGGCTGTGGCCAATAAAATCTGTCATGGAAGCACCTTTCCATGTATGCCCAGGTCTGTATAGAATCGGGTGGGAGAGAAGAATACCAAGAGAAGGCAGTTCCTGTCAGAGACAAAGAGAACAGCTGCAACTTATGGAATTCATTCTGGTTTCCTTCCCCACATTGGGTCGTGAATCGGCCGATGTGCTCCATAGTAGATTTACCATCATCCCCAGAGAATGTGACAAAGTCAGGGGTTTTAAATCCTCTGGGCAGAGGCACCAATCTATCCATCCACTCGGGGTAAGGCTTCCTGTACACTAGTCTATCAAGCGGTTTTAGCTGAACACCGAAGAACTTCTTAATAGTGTCAGCTATCAAATTAGGATCCAGGAGTTGGGGCCCCGATGGTCTTTCAGGTGGAGGCGTTGGTCGCCACATTGTATCTGGGGGACCCTACGCCCCTGGCTGCGATGGTTCCTGAGGTGGAGCGTCTGTCCATGGCTGCCCAGGCACTACTTGGGCCAAGTTAACAGGGCCAGTTCCTGGTACAGATGTTTGCATTCCTCGGTGAGGTGGAAGTTGATTCCATGGTTGCTCGACCGTAGCGACATTCATCTGTGTCTGCATATAGGAACCCGCCGGGTAGGTACTGAGTGCTCCGAGGTACGGCTGACTAGGAGGTAGGCTTGTCGAGCAAGGTGAGCTTTGGGCCCATGGCTTCCGACTCGGGCAATACCCACTGATCCTGTCATTCCCTGATTCTGAGGCGAAGGCTTGCCCCCCAGTGTAGGCCGGGTAGTTAGCCGCGACAAAGCATCCATAGGATGGTCCTTGCGGCAAACCCCTGAGCCCACTGCCTCGGGCAGCCTCCAAGCCAATTGCACTTGTCCCTGCTGAAGAGAAGCTGTATTAGTGACATTAGCCAAAAACTGCCCCCAGAGTTGGCAGTGGCAAAAGTACTGGACTGAGGAATCACAGGAGAAGGGCATATCTGATGAGAGAACATTGATGCATACCTCCCATAGAAGCATAAGAGGATGCCTACTGAGGTCCAACAGGGTTGGTGTATGGAAGGGACTGATGCGTGCCTCCTAGAGAAGTAGGATGTCCTCCCTGTAATTTGCCAGGGAAAATGGGGTTGGTAAGGCTGCCACCTTGTGTTGCCTGCCTGTGCTCCAATTCCTTGGCCTGTTGCACTTCATTGTGCACCATAGGTTTAACTATGTCAGCTAATTGTTGGGACACTTGGTACATTATATCATGTATCCCTATGTCAATCTGTTGCTGAATGAATGAGGTGGTCACGGCCACAGGCTCCTCCTCTTGGTGAGGCGGTTCATTCGATTCCGCAGTAACTTGTTGCAGTAGTATTCCCTGAAACACCTAATGGCTCTGTGATTCAGCCTTTCGCAGCAGTTGCCTTTCTTGAAGCAGACGACGAATCCATACTTAGGTTTTTCCCAAAGCGCAGGTGCATACGCCAATGATAATCCAGTCCAGACAAATCAAATGCAATGGTTTGTTCACCTGTTCTAGTCCCACCGGGCGTGCCAATTTGTTGTTCCTTGGTTCAAACTCTTAGATCCTAGTCGTGGATTCAGCCAGGGGTTTGAGCATGTTCTTTGATTCCTCTGTTTTCAAGCGATTGCGCCAAGGAGGGAACTCTGCTCCTTGACTATGGGTATCCTGACTCCTCTAGAAAGGGCCAGGTTAGGTGAGAGGGGACTGCGAGGGTTGGATTATACTACTGGCTAATGCATAAACGTAAAGATAAATGCGATAAAGAAGATAGGTAAAAAATAAACGTGGAGTTTGATTTGATTGATGTGTGTCTTTTCTGTACAATTACACTCCTATTTATATACATAGGCCCTCGTCGGCCACTAACACAGCCAACATTTGCCTACAGTTGGATCAATCTAAGATCAACGACTATCATTGTTCCTAAGCCCTAAGGAGGTGGACTAACCACCCACGATCTCACTAGTACGGTTAGTAGGCTGAACTCCCTCACTCTGCTCTTTAAGGCTTCGCTCCTTCGCTTGATCTTCAACTGCTCCCACATTCTATCTTCGTGCATGTCTCTTACGTGCTTTCCAAGTAAAACCGCCTTACCTCAGCCACTTAGTTTACTCAGCTAACCTTCGACCTCAGACAGTAACTCAGGCACCCCGAGCCTACCCTGGCCGTGGCACTCTATAGGCTGAGGCTGTACTCTCCCTCGGTCTCGCTCATTGCGCCTCAGGCTAACCCCTTCCTCGGGGAGTTGTCTAGTGATATGCCCCGAAGACTTCCCTTGATCTTTTTCTTAGGCAATTATCTCTAAAAATCCTTGTCTAGTGACCTGACTCAGTACTCCATCTCCACTTCCTTCTTCATTCAGCCCTCGGCCTATGACCTAATTATTTTTGGGTGTTAACAGTAGGAAAGGAAAAAAAATTGAAAAAGAAAAAAATACTTCTGATGTTATAGCACCCACTGCTATAACGTCTGATCTTGCACATGTGCCACCACCTAAGCTTATTCCAAAATACCCCCCTCCTCCTTTTCCACAAAGGTTGAAGCAGGCTCATGAGAACAAGCAATTTGGTAAATTCTTGGATGTGCTGAAACAACTCCACATCAATGTTCCCTTGCTGGAAGCACTTCAACAAATTCCCAACTATGCAAAATTTATGAAGGAAGTGCTCACCAAGAGGAAGAGACTAGGAGATTTTGAGACTGTAGCAATGACTGGAGAATGCACCATGATCATGCAGAACAAGATCCCAAGGAAATTGAAGGATCCTGGCAGTTTCACAATACCATGTTCTATGGGTAAATCTTATTCTGGCCGTGCACTATGTGATTTGGGGGCAAGCATCAATTTGATGCCAAAATCCATATTTAAACAGCTTGGTATTGGTATTGTGAGACCTACCACTCTAAGCCTTCAGTTAGCAGATAGGTCGATAGCCTATCCTGAGGGGATAATAGAGGATGTGCTTATTAAGGTTGACAAATTTGTTTTTCCTGTGTATTTTGTTGTTCTTGATTTTGATGCAGATAAGTAGGTTCCTATCATTCTTCGGAGACCATTCCTAGCTACTGCCCAGACTTTGATTGATGTCTAGAAGGGAGAATTGACTATGAGAGTCAATGATCAAGAGATTAAGTTTAATGCGATGAATGGTCTTGAGTCCCCAGATGCAGGAACTGATGAGTGTTCTTTTGTGGTGTCTCTTGATTCTGTTTCAAAAACACTTCCACAAGCAAGGTGACCACTTGGTCAAGGCTCTTGCCAACACTGAAAAAGAAAAGCTTGTGGAAGAATGTGTGTTACAAGTTGAGGCTAATGTCAATGAGATCTCTAAGGAGAGTGAGGGAGGAAGAGATGGATCAAAAGAAGAAGAGAGTGCTGAGGAGATTGAGCCAGATCCAGACCCTAAAGCAACCCTCAACCAACAACAAACCCCAACACCCCAATCCCCACCTCATAAAAACTCATCCCCACAATCACCACCCAAACAGCCCATACCACCACCCTCACCACCAAAAATCACCAAATGCACTCAAGTCATTGCCGAAATCACACAACCAGAAACCAACCAGCTACCACAACGGTCAAAACCAAAAGCTGAAGAAAACCTGGCTGTAGCATCTTTTGCTACAGCATCTGCTGAACAAGTGAATGTTGCAGCAACTGCTGTGGATATGTTTGATGAAGCCACTGGTGGAACATTCAAAATCAATGGTCAGAGGGTGAAGCACTACTCTGGAGCACATGTGGTCAGGGACAAGACTACCATTGAAGTTCAAGACATCTAACAAAAGAGGAAGTCTGGCTGAAGACTCTTAAAGCAAGCGCTCCTGGGAGGCAATCCATATATTTGAACTAACAGTTTTGTGTTTTTAATTTTTCTTTTGTGCAGGAGTGAATTTTTTGAAGTGAGAAAAGAAGCCACCAAAGAATAAGCCCAAGGCATCTAGCAGCAGAGCCACCACAGTGCCCACCAGAGCAAGCAAAAGGCTCAAATCTGGGTTAGCAGACAAGTATTCTAACCCTTCTTTAAAAAAATATGTTGTTTGCCTGTTTTCAATAAACCTGTTAGGTGCTATAGCGTCTGTTCTTGCATCTAACAATATGTTTAGAGTTTTATTTCTGTTGTTTTTAATTCTGTTGAGTTTTAATCATAGGACTCTCCCTTTAGCATGCATGAGCAGTGGGGACACTGCTAGGTCTTAAGTTGGGGGAGGACTTTACATGTTTATGTTTATTTTGTTAATTGTTGTTGAATGAAATACATGATCAGTTGAGTTTTCTAGTCTTGCAATAATAGAAATTGTTCTTTTTGGGCTAATTTTAATGATGATTAAATGCATAAGTGTAGTGTAACCTTGCTTGATTAATGACTAGTCTTATTGCTACTTCTACACAAAACTCTAAACTTAGAGAGAAACTTAGTTAGCTAAGGACTATCTGATGTTGAAGTTAGTCCTGGTTGACCAAGGTTAAGTTAGGTTTCTACTAAAAATTTAGAGTAGATTTTGAAGCTAAGTTTGGGGTCGGTTATATTAAGGCTAGGTATGAAGATCATAGGATGGTCAGTGCAATAGGATCTCAAAGGGTACAAATGGTCATGTATATTGTAAGAAGTTGCAATTTCCCGAAACAAAAGCTGAACTGTTCCAATAATGCATATAAAAACAAGAAAAAAAATAAATGCAAATAAAGAGTTCAGTAATGTGGGCATTGCAGCTTATTCTGTTCATCAAATTACCAGTGCTTTAACGCTATAGAACTGAGAAATCACCATATCAATAGTTAGTGCACTGGCCAAAGATCTGAAATACCTAATCAAGCCATTTGTTGTGCTTTGAAGCCCCCCAATTCTTATGTGAAGTTGTTAGTCTACTCTCTATTCTGAAAAATTATTTGATTTGGCCAAAAGAAAGCCATTCTTTCCAAGGCTAAGAGAAATTCTGAACCTAGCTAGGAATTAAGCTAAGTTTAGAGATCACACACTCACAGTTGAGCAATCATAATTCTAGATGGTGTGAAAAGTAATGGTGTGAGTGTGTGTGTGTGTGTGTGTGTGGGTGTGAATCTGAAAGGTTAGACCCTTGAGAACAGTTTTGAAAAGTTGTTTGAATTAGAGAAGAAGCTGATTATGTCTTGCGTTCTGTAAATATGTGTTTTATGTTTCTTGTCTTATTCAAGTGTCATTACTTGAGGACAAGCAATGGTTTAAGTTTTGGGGTGTGATAACTCATATTTATATGAGTTATTTATGCTCTTATCACTTAAATCAACACAAGTTCTCAAGTAATATTCCTGATTTATTAAGTAAATATTAGTTATTTAGAGGAAAGAAGGGTTAGGAGCTAATTTATTATCATTTGACACATTTGGTGCCTTTGTGAGTATTTTAATGCCTTTGTTCAGTGTTACAGCGTTAAGCGCTATATGACGGTGGGCCAGCTCGAGATCAAAAAGAAAAGTTACATTTTGGAGTCTCACTCTTTATGTCAAGTCAGCACCTCACTCCTTTGTGCCTAGGACTGGTGCGGCTGCCAACCATTGGCTAGTGTGGACACTTGTTGTTGGAAGATCACTTTTGGTGGGTGGGGAATGTCTTGTCTACTTTTTGGAAAGCTACTTTATGGACAATAAAGAAAGATATCTCACTTCTTCTCCACACCACACACACATTCGAAGGAAGGGAGAGTTTTTGGGAGAAAAACTTAACACCATTTTCCTCTATTAATCCTCCCCTTCAAGCATTTATTTTTCAAGAGAAGATCATCATTTCCAACGCTGTGAAGCTGTGCTATTGCGTCATCTACCCATTTCCCCTTCAAGCTTTTATTTTTCAAGAGAAGATCATCATTTTCCTCTATTCGTAGGTACAAACATGGTCTACGATTCTAACTCAAAGGTTGATATGAATGAAAGGTTGTTTAAAGACATTTAAACAACTTTTGCTTAACTCTAGACATAGGGGAGCAATAGTTCATAAGGTGAATACTGTGGGTTCTTTATTATACAGGGGTGGACTTATTTAAAATTTAGAAATAAGAGTCTTGTAACAAAACCCTGGCGTCAGTGACCGAAAGGTACAACATCAAATGCTACAGCACTTAGCGCTATACCGTCCAATGTTATAGCGCTTTACTTTAAAGGATTTACTTAGGGAAAAGCAGTCCATCTCTTTTTATAAACTCTTGAACTTTCATTACTGTTTTCATACAACATCTTTCTTATTTTCATGCTCATAAACTTGTTGTTACTATTTTGCTTGGTTCACTAGTGTGTTAACGATTTACACTATAAAATTAACATCAATCCCTGTGGGTACGATCTCTATTTATCATTATATTACTTGTTGCGATTGTGTATACTTGCACAAACTACTTTTTGCGAACAATCACCATGGCCACAAGCAAGTTACTGGATTTCCTGTTATCTTCCTCTGATTCTGACTCGCTACTATCCCTTTTTGAGGTCTTCCCAATCTCATTCTCTACGGATTTTCCTTTCTTGATGAGCTCTTCTATGTTGTCTTTCAAGGCATTCCATTTGTTAGTATCATGGCTGTTGCTACGATGGTAGCGGCAATACATCTTCTTCAACGTCCATTTCTTTTCGGTAACGGGATCTGGGGGCTTTATGCCCGACAGCTCGGTGTTGGCGTTGATCAGCGGCCGTACGCGGGTCAAAATAATTAAGAGATATAAAATATAGTAACAAGGTAAGTAACCTTGGTCGTCTCACAAGGACCTCTAAATACTGAAATTACCAACAACAAGCACGAAATTAACAATAAAAGGGGGGGCGTTTTTGTAGAAAACAAGTTATGTTTAAGAGGAAAAGCAATTTAGGGAGACAATCAATTCACCGGTTTCGGGGTGCGCTTCCCGGATTTATCATAGGTTCTAAAAAATAACGTCTCTAAGGGTTTCCAATTCCAGATTGATATAAACTAACTAGAACAAGCGTTAATTAGTATATACGAATTCACACAGTTTCGGGTAAGCGCCGAAACGGTGGGTTCAATCGGTCACAAAAGCGGACAAGCGCCGTTCAAAGCATAACCAATATCATTACAGAATTCATGTCAATCCTCTATCAATTTCAGTTCAAATTAAATAAATTAAGAATCCAAATAACTCAAAATAATCAAAAGTTACGACACGAGATTGTATACAAGCAAGCGCATACACATACGAATCGCGTTATGCAAAAACAGAATTCAAATGATTCAAGCGAAATAAGAAGAACTGAAATTGCAACCATTAAGAGCGAAAACGAAAATGATAGAGACGAATTAGAAACTAAGATGAAATATCATAAACAATAAAGAACTGAACCTCAAAATCCTTATAGCGACACCCGTTCACCAATGAATTGACTTCGGGTTTTAGATCCCTAGAGGTTAGAGCTCAAAGACGTCAAATTGAAAAGTAGGAATGCGTAAGAGAACCAAGACGGCTCTCAAAAGTGTATTTAGTCTTAAAGAAAGCGAAATACCAAAATCCCTAAACGGGTTCTATGATAAAAACTCGATAAAAATAGTAAATTGGCACGTAAACCTGTTTTACACAGTACTGCTTCGGTTATTTGCAGTTTTATCCTCCCAGACTTCAAAATTGGGTTTCGAGCTCAACAGAAGCATTGTAGCACTTTTCCTTAGCTTTCCAACGCATGCTTGCACGCCTCAATCTGATAAGCACAGCCAAAGTTTTGGCCTATAGAGTAGACATGGGTCAATATGCAATAAAAACAAGAATTAATCAAAAAATTGCTATATTGCTCAATTAAGACCCAAAGTCTAGAAACGTGCTAAGCCTTAAATATTAGGCACAAAGCACAATTGAAATCACCAAGTGAAAAGCTATAAATAGTGCATTAAAATACACTGATCAAATTCTCCCACACTTAAACTTTTGCACTCCGGGCAAAACACACGAAACAAGACACGAAAACAATGCATGAGTTTCCAATGAACCCAAAGAATGCAAAGTCATAAGAGAAATACTTTTCCTAGGCTTCAAGGAGAATGACAATCAAAGATATCACTTAATTACAATCAAGGCAAACAAGAGGATAGAGCACTAGAGAGTGAATCATAAGTGATGAGTCCTCACAAGATATGTATAAACAATGCTCTCAATCACTCAAGTGTCTAGGCTTGTGTTTACTCTCATATATATATATATAATAAGCACATCAATGAAAGTTAGCACTACCATATGCTTGACAAACTTCTAACATCCACACTTAATTAAGAACACATGCACATAAGATCAAAAGGTCTTTATAAGGGTTGTAATGGGGCCAAGGTCAATGTGGGATAATCCTAAGGGGGAACTAGGCTAATAAGAATCAAAGAGGATAAAGAAGCAATGAAAATCAATTTTAAAGTGAGCATGACATGGTCCAACTTCACCAAGGTATGATGAATTTCTCTATTTTGATATACTTCTCCACATAACTCCTCTCCACACAACTTTCACTCTTCTTGAAACAAAAAAACTAAAAGAAATGCACACTTTTCTTTTTCTTTTTCTTTTCTTTTGAACTTTTTTTCTTTATTTCTCTTTTTTTTTCTTTTTGGGAAATATTTTTCTATAGAAATGTATTTGTCAAACTTTCCGTTGAGAACCCAAGAACTAACCCAAGTGAAAACCACAATTGCAATAATTTGGAACCCCCCCCCCCCCCACTTATGGATTTGACAATTTTCAATTCAAAGCTCCTCCACCCTCTAAGATTGGGTAATATCATTGTTTTTCACTTTTAGGCTTGTAATGAGCTATAAAACAAAGAATGGGATAAAAGTTTCAAAGGGGCTTACAGAAAGGGATAAATTCATGGTAGGCTTATTTGGCTAGTAGCTAAGAAAAGAACAAAATTGCCTAGATCATTTAAAACATGCATGTGAACAAGTGTTTCAACAAGAATCAAGTCAAGTTCTAGAGTAACTAACAAACATGAGTGAGTTACACACAAGAAATGAGAGAATGGCAAAATGTAGTTCATTCATTAAAATGCTTAATTCTCACTAGGGATAATGACTATCACAGATGATGCAGTTTTTAGTGCTCATATCCAACTTATTATACCAAGAGCAACAAGAAATCAATCAAGTCATGTCAAAACACCTATGGTCCTATAATAGTAAAATCACTCACAACTTATGCAAACTAAGAACTCATGGAAGGACATGCAATAAACTTTTTTTTCTTTTTTTATAGTTAAAAATTAAAAACATAATTACTAAAAGACACCCCCCCTCCCACACTTAAATCACAAACTGTCCTCAATGTAGGCAACAAATATAACTTAAGAATAAGGAAAAAAACTCTCTCTTGAAGGTGGAGAACTTGAAGCTTGTGGGTTGTTGGTATTTGCTAAAGAAGACTCTTTCATGGTTACCGTACACATGTTTGGTCACCTTCTTCTTCCACACATCTAGAATCAAGAGGCTGAGTTGTTTAAGCTCTACAAGAAGTGGCTGCTCAATGGAAGCATCAACTATATTGACAACATCAGCTTTGGATAGTGTATCAACCTGCAAGGTATTTTCAATCTTAGCCCAAACAGAAAGATTATCAGAACATGTATAATCAACCAAACCATCAAGAAATTCCATTTTACAAAGAGAATGCTCTTCCATGGAGTGGTTTTTAGTCATCACTTCTCTTTGAGGAAAAGGGAGTGGCAGTGTGTATTGCTCATCATCAACATGTTCAGCAGCCTTGTTATTGTTCATAACAACTGATGTAGGTACCTCTGAAGTTTCAACAGCCTTTCCAGATCTCAAAGTAATAACACTTACATTAGGGGTTGGTGCATTTGGATTAACTACTGTCTGGGTAGGCAGTTGGTTTAATCTTTGGGCTTGTATTTGATTGACTGCAGTGGTTAACTGTCCAACTATTATCTCCAATTTTCTAAGTGTGGAATCAGTTGTTTGTTGGAATTGGAGATTTTGAACGGCCATCTGTTTAACAAGGTCCTCCAATGAAGGTTCATATGTAGCAGTCATGTTATAGTCAACAGAATTAGGATCAGAATAAAAAAGGATATGCTAAACTTAAGACAGAAAATAAAAAATGAATCAAACGCAAACAAAAAAATATAAAAACACAACTAAAAATCTAATAAAATAAAAAGAAGATTATGTAAATTTTTTTGGATTTTTTTAAAAATACCAAAAATTCGAAAAATTAATTAAAAATAGAAAACAGAGTGATTTCGGTATTTTCGACCTTAGCTCCCTTTTAGGGAGTCCTAATCCTTGATTTATTTTTGATTTTCTTACCAATTTTCGGAGCAATCTAACCATATCACCCGAAAATCGATTTTTTTCACCTAACCTGAGACAACTGAATGAAGCTGAAATCGACAGAGCCCGCAAAGAAAAAAAACTATAAAACAAAGGTTAGTGGTTAGTGAGGTTCTTATGTCGGTAATTCCTAATCAGAGATCCCCGGCAACGGCGCCAATTTGATCAGCGGTCGTACGCGGGTTAAAATAATTAAGAGATATAAAATATAGTAACAAGGTAAGTAACCTTGGTCGTCTCACAAGGACCTCTAAATACTGAAATTACCAACAACAAGAACGAAATTAACAATAAAAGGGGAGCATTTTTGTAGAAAACAAGTTATGTTTAAGGGGAAAAGCAATTTAGAGAGACAATCAATTCACCAGTTTTGGGGTGCGCTTCTCGGATTTATCATAGGTTCTAAAAAATAACGTCTCTAAGGATTTCCAATTCCAAATTGATATAAACTAACTAGAACAAGCGTTAATTAGTTTATACGAATTCACACAGTTTCGGGCAAGCGCCGAAACAGTTTGTTCAATCGGTCACGAAAGCATACAAGTGTCGTTCAAAGCATAACCAATATCATAACAGAATTCATGTCAATCCTCTATCAATTTCAATTCGAATTAAATAAATTAAGCATCCAAATAACTCAAAATAATCAAAAGTTACGAAACGAGATTGTATACAACCAAGCGAGTACACATACGAATCGCGTTATGCAAAAACAGAAATCAAATGATTCAAGCGAAATAAGAAGAACTCAAATTGCAACCATTAAGAGCGAAAACGAAATTGATAGAGACGAATGAACCTCAAAATCCTTATAGCGACACCCGTTCACCAATGAATTGACTTCGGGTTTTAGATCCCTAGAGGTTAGAGCTCAAAGACGTAAAATTGAAAAGTAGGAATGCGTAAGAGAGCCAAGACGGCTCTGAAAAGTGTATTTAGTCTTAAAGAAAACGAAATACCTAAATCCCTAAACGGGTTCTATGATAAAAGCACGATAAAAATAGTAAATTGGCACGTAAACCTATTTTACAAAGTATGGCTTCGGTATTTTGCAGTTTTAACCTCCCAGACTTCAGAAATGGGTTTCGAGCTGACAGAAGAATTGTAGCACTTTTCCTTAGCTTTCCAACGCATGCTTGCACAGCTCAATCAGACAAGCACAGCCAAAGTTATGGCCTACAGAGTAGACTTGGGTCAATATGCAATAAAAACAAGAATTGATCAAAAAGTTGCTATATTGCTCAATTAAAACCCAAAGTCTAGAAACGTGCTAAGACTTAAATAATAGGCACAAAGCACAATTAAAATCACCAAGTGAAAATCTATAAATAGTGCATTAAAATACACTGATCAGGCGTCTTCGGCCAAGTAATTTTCCCTAGTCATGTTGAGCTCCGTATGCTTAGAGAAGCAGGGTCCTTGGCTGTGACATTCACTCTGCGAATCACCCTGTCCCCTTTTTTCCTTAGCCTTCAGAGGTTGGGCCTCCTTTCGTGGTGTAGGCTTACTTTGGGCTTGGGTTCCTAATTCATGTTCCTCGTAGTCCATGAACTTAGACAATCTCTGCAGTAATTTCTTCAAGTTTTGTGGTCGACTGACTCCGACCATCTCATTTTGTCCTCCAGGTTTCAGACGTTCAAGGCTTCACCATTGAACCTTTCAATGTACTCCCTCAAGGTTTCTTTTTACCCTTGGTGGATGGCCTTGAGGACCTTCTCCGACTTTGGTTTCACTCTCGAAGATGTGAAATGGGCGAAAAAGAGTTCGACGAATTGATTACAAGAGGAAATCAAATTCGGCTGGAGGCTGCGGTACCAGGCCAGAGCTGGTTTGGAGAGAATCAAAGGAAAGATTTTGCACTGGAACTCATCTTCATCATTTCTGTAATGGAGCAATAGGCCAAAGTAGTCAAGGTGGTTGTCGGGTCTCCTACCCCGTCGTACATGCTGAGGGTTAGCGGCTTTACCAGAGATTTCAGGATAGGGAACTCTTCAATCTGTCGAGAAAATTGCCCACAACTGAATGAACGTGTGCATCTTGGGTTTTCCACTGATGAAGGAATGATGCATGTCCTTCCTTATTGGTAATTTTTGGTGTCTGTCTGGAACTCGTTTGGCCCGCTGTGGTGATCTACCTCAGCCACGAGGATGACGATGGGGTGATGAAGAATCCAACGATGAAGTGTGATAAGATGGCTCTTCGTCCAAATAAGCAATATCTGGAGATGATGGCGGGGAGTTTTGGGGAGATCTCAAACATCTTCCTCCGTGATTATGGCAGCGGCGTTCAAGAGAGCGTCAACGCGTGGATGCTGTTTTCAACGCAGTGGAGAGCCTGGATGCCTTTGACCGAGAACCAAAGCGGTGTTTTCCCGAATGACAGTTGTATTCCTCCCAGCCTGGTTCCTCTGGGAGTTGTGGTCGGTGAAATTCTTGGCATGTCCACTGAGCAGGTTAATCAAATTCTAGACGGCTTGTGTTTGAAGGGGAACCATGGGGGTCGTGGCCGGGACTAGTTCGACAGTAGCAAGTGGCACGCCGGGTAGCAGCCGTTAGACTAAAGCCTCCACGGCGGGGATAGTATGGATACGGCCCTCGGGACTGGGTGATCGCCGAGGTTGAACCTCGACTTCAGGACGAAGTCGAGGTAGGACGGAGCCGAGAGCCGACATCTTCGAGGCATGAGTGAATGATTGGAGCGAATTCCGAAGTGTGAGAGAGAAATTAGAGCGTTGGTGTTCCCACTGTGGTCGCCAATGAACTGTCTTGGAAGTCAATCTCGATCAATGAAGCTTAGTCGAGATGCTTCCAAGGTGTAGTCCCCCATGTTGATCCCGCAAGGGGGTGGTACCTGCACACACTCTGACGCCCAAGTCAGCTTAAAGAATAGGTGGCAGGAAGTAATAAATGCATACCTGATGCATTGATGGGACAACGTTTTTATAGGAAACTATGTTGGTAACATGGATTGTGTTAAAGTCATGCATACCTGATGCACTCCCACCAATGCTTACTTCATGATTGTGTTAAAGTCATGTGTGTCCCACACTCTGAATAACTTAGTGTGTCCCATTGTATTCAGAGTGTGGGACACACATGACTTTAACAATCTTGTATTCGATAAAATCCATGTGTCCCACACTCTGAATCCATGGATTTTATCGAATACAAGATTGTTCGTGGGAGTGTCAAATATAATGTTGCCAACACTCCTCACATACTTTTACACCTATCCCTCAATTACAATAAACTTTTGGTTATTCGATGTATTAAATAAGGGCATATGTGAAAATAAATATTTAATGTTTCATTGAAAATATAAAACTACAAGACTAAAATATACTTTTGGTCTTTTATCTTTCAACTTTTTTCATTTACAAGATTGATAGAGTTTGTAAAAATAATTAAGAGAGAGACCATTTTAGAGGGAGTTGAAATGTTAAACTTCAAGAAGAGAAACCGAAAACATAGAGGAGAAGCAAGGCGTGTGTGTGTGAGTGTGTGTGTGTGTGTGCGCGCGTATGGTGAGAGGGAACATATGATTTTAACAATATGCAACGGAGGGGGTATTTGCATTTAATGAATCAATAATTTTGTTTAATTATTTTTTATTAATAAATTTATTTAAATATTTAATTTTTTTATATTATGCTTTGTATTTAATACTAACGTTTTACTCTTAATCAAATACTATATTTATTATGTTTCAAAACATTTTTAATAATTAATATTAGTATTGTTCCGGATCGGCCAGAGCTAGACCCAATGCAACGAAGCCCGTGATCCACACTTAACGAACGAAGCAGATGCGTTCGCCCCATCCAACGATGCTAGCGCATGCAACCAAGCGCCTATCATAACATGCCACATATAGGCACCAATCTCTATAAAAGCGATGTTCCATCAATGCTACAGGTACACATTTATTACCTCACATCATATATTCCCTATGCTGACTTAAGCATCAGAGTGTGTGCAGGTACCAACTCCCTCGCTGGATCAACGCGAGTTCGATCATCTCGGATACTATTCAAGCTTCTATCGCAATATCATCTCGGAAGTAACTCGGAGTGGCTTAGCTTCTCACCTTGGTGTTCACTTCGATCCTCAGCTCGGTCGCAGCTTGCAGCCAGAACAGATCATTGGCCACCACAGTGGGAGCTCAACGCCCCTATCAGTTCTCCACCCGGGTTACTCTCTTAGGCCCTCATCAACGGTAATGATGACGACTTCGTCAACTAGTGCGATCTCAGCTGTGACCGAGGTAGGAACCACCGAGGACCGACCACCGCTAACCTTCGGCGACGAGGATATGGTTGGAGGAAAACCTAATATCATTTATCACATTATCCTTCAAGCTACGATAGCCAACAATTTTATCCGCAAGGTTTTAATAAACCAAGGAAGCTCGTGCAATGTCATTTCTCTCAGGTCACTCACAATGATGGGAATCCCAAAAACGGACCCCGATTCTTGCCCCAGGGAATGCTTACCCGGCCTCGACAACTTCAGCGACCCCACTGGGGCACATCTGCTTACCAATGACCTTTGGGGAGATCCCCCTTGATCGGACGATTAGCATTCCTTTCTTGGTCATATCGACCCTGCTGGCTTGCAACTGTGTTGTTGGCAGGGCAGCGATAGGAAGGCTAGAAGCCTACAGACCATCTGAAGATGAAGTTTTACTCCAACAATGGTGAAATTGTGACCCTTGAAGTTGATAAATGGGTAGTGCAAATCTTGGTACTCTAAAACTAGCTCTGTCGAAAAAGTTGTCGTAAGTCTCAAAGTGAGCTTGACCGACTTGGACTCCCGGTACGAACCATACAGTTCGGAGGACGAAGAGGACGATATACTAGCCAGAGAATTGAAAAAGAAGAACGCAAGGCCAGAACCAGATGGACAGTTTGTATCCATACAAATCGGAGACGAGCCTCAGAAGGTCATCAAGATCGGATCCGACCTCTCTAAAGAAGTAAAAACCGCCCTTGTCAGCTGCCTCAAAAATTATGTCGATCTATTTGTAGGAATGGCAATGGGGCGGGGCAGGGACGGGTTTAACATTCCCCATCCCCATCCCTGATTCCCATATTCATCCCTGTTCCCCGTCCCAAACCCAACGGGGATGAAGAATTGATCCCCATCCCCGTACCCAGCGGGTTCGGGGATCCCCGCCCCAGCCCCGTCCCAGCAGTGGAATTCATTTTTTAAAATTTAAAAGTAGTTTTTACCTGTCCCAAACCCAAACACGAACCCTCCCCCAAACCCAAAACTTATCCCACACCCAAACCCACCCCAAACCCAAAATTTAACACAACATAAAATCAATGCAATACTACAACATATAACCAAAATATCAATTATTCAAAATGTCAACGTATAGCAATGACGTTGCATATCAACATATAAAAATCAATGTTCTAAGTTAACCGGTAATCCAATTTACATAATTGTTCATCTAAATTTTAAAATTCGTAAAACAATGAGCCAGAGAAATAGAGTGAAACCTGAAATTAGCGGCGCGCAAACGTGAAATAGAGTGAAACCAGAGATATAGAGTGATACCTGAAATTAGCGGCGCGCAAACCTTTTTGAGAAAGAGAGAGAGAGAAACGAAATACACAGTGAGGGGGAGAGAATCAGAGAAATAGAGGTAGAAACGAAATACAAAAATGAGGGAGAGAGACTTTCTTACCTGAATATTGATCGCTGAGAAGAGTGGGAGAGAAAAAAAATGGAGATTGGAGAAGAGAGGGAGGGAGGCGCTGAGTGAGAGTCACTGAGAGAGGGATGGAGGCGCTGAGTGTGTCTGAGTGAGAAGTGAGAGTGAGAGAACGTGTTTGTGTTTTTAGGGTTTGATAGGGTTTCTAATTTTGGAGGGGTATTAATGTAACTTCTTACATTCGGGGCGGGTTCGGGGACGAGACCTATATCCCCATTACCCGTCCCATCTCTGTTTTTCAGTTTCGGAGAAAACCCAAACCCAGACAAAGCGGGCAAAACCTGTCAAATCGGGGCGGGTTTGGTTCGGTCCCCGCAGGTATGGGTTTCGTTGCCATGCCTATCTATTTGCATGGAATGTCGTCGACATGCCTGGAATTTCTCCTGATATAGCATGTCATCGTCTTTCCGTTCATCCAAATGCAAAGTGGGTAGCTCAACGAAGAAGATCCCAATCCGACGAAAAGGCCAAGGCGGTTGAGGATCTTATTCAAGCCGATTTCATTAAGGAGGTCAAGTATACAACCTGGTTAGTTAATGTGGTACTGGTCAAGAAGGCTAACAGAAAATGGAGGATGTGCGTAGACTACAACGACCTCAAAAAAGCTTACCCAAAGGACGCATTTCTGCTACCAAGCGTGGATAAACTGGTTGACAACTCGTCCGGACACCGCCTACTCTCATTTATGGATGCCTATTCAGGTTATAACCAGATTCCGATGCACCTCCCCGACCAGGACAAGACCGCATTCATGACTCCTATGGGAAATTACTGCTACCGAGTAATGCCCTTCGGACAAAAGAACGCCGGAGCCACTTACCAGAGGATGATGAACAAGGTTTTCAAAGCACAATTCAGAAGAATGTTAGTAGTCTATAAGGATGACATGATTGTTAAAACTAAAGGAGATGTCGACCACGTAACTGACTTGGCGGAAGTATTTGAAGAAGTACGGAAACACAACGTGAGGCTCAACCCCGATAAATACACATTAGGAGTTAGGGCGAGGAAATTTCTTGGGATTTACCTCAATGAGCGAGGAATAGAGGCCAACCCCGACAAATGCAGGGCCATCACCGAGATAAGGCCCCCAACTACGAAGAAATATGTCCGGAAACTCATCGGAATGATAGCAGCCTTGTCTAGGTTCGTTTCTCAAGCAACAAAGCAATCCTTACCCTTTTTAAAACTTCAAAAGAAAGGGATCGAATTCGGATGGAATGAAGAATGCGAGCAAGCACTTGGACAACTCAAAGCAACACTATCTGAACTGCCTATATGACCCGGCCAGTGGAGGGCGAAACTCTGTACTTGTATTTGCCTGTCTATGAAGAAACCTTCAGCGGCGTCCTAGTTCGAGAAGCTTAAGAGGGACATCAACCAGTGTATCTCCAATTTCCACAACTGTAGATGGTGTCATTTCTTCTATGATATCCGCAAGTGATTGTGCTTTCAACAGTAAAGGAAGTGGGGCTGGTGTCATGGTGGAAAATCAAGACGGAGTCATAATCGAGGTCTCATTGACTTTCTCATTCCAAACATCAAACAACCAGGCCGAGTACGAAGCATGCATAACATGGCTAACATTAGCTAAAGACTTCAACGCTAAGAGAGTTGAGATCCTCACCGACTCGCTTTTCGTGGTCTCGCAAACCAGCAGGTAGTATGTCACCAAAGACGTCATCCTACAAAGATACCTCGTAAAGGTCAAGGAATTAATGGCGCATTTCCACTTGGTCAGCGTCAAACACGTACCTCGAGGCGAGAATGCACGGGCAGATGCCTTGGCAAAAATGGCAAGCACTAGGACAACCGGGCATCTGAGGACGGTTATTCAAGAAACTCTAGTTTGGCCAAGCGTCCAGTTGAGCGACGCGTCAACAGTGATGGTCCATGCCATCGAAGAAGTGGCCACTTGGATGGAGCCCATCACCGAGTATATTCAGACAGGAAATCTACCCTCTGACAGTTACGAGGCAACCCGGATCAGAAGGAAAGCTTCCGCCTACTCTATAATTGAAGGAAAGTTGTACCGAAGAGGATTTTCATCACCCCTTCTCAAGTGTGTAGCAGGAAGTGAATGCCCATACATTTTTTCTGAGATCCATGAGGGAATCTGTGGACAGCACCTAGGAGGCACAGCTCTAGCTAAAAAAGCTCTATGAGCAGGCTACTACTGGCCTACAATGAATGAAGATGCCATGAATTTTGCAAGGAAATGCACTAAGTGTCAACAACATGCAGATGTCCACATAGCAGCTCCGACCGAAATGACTGGTGTGTGAAAACGATGTGCAAGTATACACAGTCACAAATAAGTAGTATAAAAGATCGAACCCACAGGGATTGAATTAACTCTTGTATGTTTAAAAAGATATAAATTAGTGCAGCTACACTACACACAATTTTGGGTATTTATGCTTACGAAAACAGAATGTAAATGTGCAAGAAAATATGGAGAAAATCAGTTGAGAATGATAGTTGATATGTCTTCACTAAATAAATCATTTTTGAGAGTTTTGTGCTTTTATGTGGTGCAGATGCATTGAGTGCAGGTGCATCAGTATGTGCCTTTCAGCTACTTTCTTCAGAGTTTCGTTACAAGCTTCCTATGTCCAGACTTGCTAAATAAGTTCACTCCTGCCTTTAAAGTACCCACTGTATCACCCTAAGGACTATGTTATCCTATGTCTAGGACTTAACATGGTTTTAACAAAGTTTTCTTCATTTAAACAAGTTAACAAAGCCTTCATTAAAACACCCTCCCTTATTAGTTCTTGATTTCTAGTTATAAACCATGTCTGTGAATATAACTCTACTTATTCTAAGCGATCAACCTTAAAATAAGATGGATGTAGTATAACACAAGAATCAAAATGCATACAACACTTAAAAGCACAATACTTACTCAAAAGCTCATTATAAGGTTAGAACATCTCAACCAAAGAGGTTTAGCTCATAATAGGCATTGCAAGGCAAAGATAAATGGAATAAAACATGTTGATATAATGGAAAGTACAAGAGATACCAATAGGGTAGAGATTACACCGATTGAAGAACTCTTTTGCCCAGGAGTGCAGATGCACTGATTTCCTGCACCTAACTAACTTGATGAAGAATTGAAGGGAGAAGTCGTCAATTCCTTCCTTACCTTCTTGCAAACTAACTACTAACTTAAAACTGAAAAAAAATAAAATACAAGAGAGGAGATGATTATGGATTATAATGGAATGTATGTCTTCAAGTGAGAAGTGGAAGCCTTTATATAGTCTTGGAGGTTTCCTTCAAGTGAGGGTTTGCTTGGGGATCAAGTTAACCTAAGGAGGTTTAACCATGGATACTTTTCAGAACTTTGATGAAGGGAATTGAGTCCAACACTCAACCTCAAAGAGAGGTCCAATCGTGGAAGGCCATGTGTCCTTTATGAATGACCCTTCATGATGGTCTTCTATTGTAGGCGCCTCCTTTTGCGTGTTGGCATGTGCCTCCATGTGACTTGTGACTAAGCATGATGCCATTGAAGTGTTTATGCATTGGTATGGATTGAGGTGCTTCCAATGTTGGGTAATCTGTCTTTAGTGCACGATGGTGTAGATGCACCTTAGTGCAGTTGCCCAGTTGTAAATGTATTTAGTGTAGATGCATTGTTGTTTTCCTGGTGCAGGTGCATCAACTGCAGGTGCACTGAAAAAATACATCAAACATACCAATATATATATATATACAAAGTGCTAAATTACGAATGACATTCATCTTGAAACCATAAATGTTGTTATTTTATTCATACTACTATATTTAACACATATTACACTTGATTTCAAGCAATTAGTTATGTTTAGATGCATAAATAACTCTATATAAAATAGAGTTATCAATGACGTCGTTAACATCCTCTTGCCCCTTCTCGTGGTGGGGGATGGATCTTTTGGGACCATTTTCGGTCTACCCCGGACAGCTGAAATATCTGATTGTGGCTGTTGACTATTTTACGAAGTAGATTGAAGCTGGGCCGTTATCTACAATTACGGCTAGAAACGTCATCAAATTCTTCAAGAAATCAATAATGATCCGGTTCGGGATCCCAGAGGTAGTAGTGACCGATAATGGAACACAATTCACAGACAAGAACTTTAGAGAGCTCATGACCGACCTCTCCATCAAACACCACTTCAGTAGAACACCTGCAAACCAACGGGCAAGCCGAATCCGCCAACAGAATCATCCTCAGAGGACTCAAACGGCCTCAGAGGACTCAAACGGAGGCTGGACGAAGCTAAAGGGAACTGGGTAGAAGAGTTTCCCCACGTCTTACGGGCATACAGAACTACCCCACATTCAACCACATGCAAATCACCATTCCGACTCACTTATGGAACCAAGGCAGTCATGCCGGTAGAAGTGGGAGAACTTACTTGAAGAACAGCTCACCCCGTCACACCCACAGTGAACGAACAATCGATCTGAGACGAGTTGGACCTAATGGAAGAAGTCTGAAGCCAAGCATCCTTGAGAGAGGCTGTAGTTAAATAGAGAATAGCAACCAAGTTTAACAAGAAAGTGATCCCCAGGGAGTTCGAATTCAGGGACCTCGTCTTATGAAGGGCAGACCTCGGACGAAAAAACACTAGACAAGGGAAACTCGCCCCTAACTGGGAAGGACCTTATCGGGTAGTCGCCAAGACAGGCACGGGAGCTTACTCACTAGAGACCCTAGGAAAAGCGCCCATCCCAAGGACTTGGAATGCTACCAAGCTTAAAAAATATTATAGCTGAAGGGGTCAACTCAGATGTAGGCAAAATCCATGAATGAAATTTTAATCATTTGAAAAATCTGTTATTTACTAGTCTATACTCAAAGAGATCAGCAAAGGCCTACTCGATCCCTCGATCCAAAATATACCCGAGTTACCTATCGGAAGTCGGATCAAAGGGATCGGAATAGCCTATAACCTATAAAGGTTCAATATGAAAATAAGGCCTACTCGATCCCTCGATCCAAAATAGACCTGAGTTACCAATCGGAAGTCGGATCAAAGAGATCAGAATAACCTACAACCTATAAAGGTTCAATATAAAATAAGGCATACTCGATCCCTCGATCCAAAATAGACCCAAGTTACCAATCGGAAGTCGGATCAAAGGGATCAGAATAGCCTATAACTTATAAAGGTTCAATATGAAAATAAGGCCTACTCGATCCTTTGATCCAAAATAGACACAAGGTATCTCTCGCAAGTCGGACCAAAGGGATCGGAATAGACTATAACCAATAAAAGTTCAATATGAAAATAAGGCATACTCGATCTCTCGATCTAAAATAGACCCGAGCCATCTCTCGGAAGTCGGACCAAAGGGATTGGAATATCCTATAACCTCTAAAGGTTTGAAATGAAAATAAAGCCTACTCGGTCCCTCGATTCAAAATAGACCCGAGGCGTCTCTCGAAAGTCGGATCAAAGGGAGCGAGAGTAGCCTACAGCCTTCTACAGCCCGAACAATCTTTATGTTAAAATGAAGAGACCGAGTATACTCGTAACCTGCCTATCCGAGTATACAAACCGGAGAAAGGCTAATTATTTACAACGAGTAAACAAATTTTGTCTGGCCACAACGAAAAGTAAGTTCAAGTTATGTTACAGTAATATTACAACACACGAAAGTCAAGCGGCGGGAAATTTCTCAACCTTGGAGGCGTCAAGTTCGGGGATGAGCCGGACTTCATGCTTGGAGCGGTCAGCGTTGTACTCCACTAACACACAACCAAGGGCATTCCAATTGACATTGGCTCCCCGAGTCTGAAGAATAACCCCAGGATTCAACACTGCCAGCTGTTCCAAGGCATTTTGAAAAGCCTCATCACCAAATTTCAAGGCGGTCTCGGCAATCTTCTACGGGCTGAAATATCCTCGTCCCGCTTCTTGAAAGCCTTGTCTCGTTCATCTGAAACCTTCTTCACCGTCCCTTTAAACTCGGCAACCTTTGATTTAAGTCCTTCCAACTTTTTCAACGCTTCAGCAACAGCAGCAACAAAGTTCTTCTCTGCATCCTCCATCTTTTTGGTCAATACGCAAACTTGCTAAACGACAGTATCTTTCTCTGCCTCGGCTATCTCCTGAGACGCTGCCTCCTCCTTTTGCTTCCTCATCGCAACCCAAAAAGCACGTTTGGCAGATTCACAACGAGCCACAGCCTGATCACGCTCTTTTAAGGGCCGGGCTCTCCCTACTAAGAAACATATCAAGCTCAATAATAAAGCAGTACCTCTTTCAACAAACTTGAGATAGGCTTCAAGGAGCTTAGTCCCAAAGGAAGCTATGCGAAGAACCACCTCGAAAGGATTTCGCTGGTGATCCTCCAGGCTAAAATCCTCAAAATCGGCGATTTCCTCCAACACATCAGAATCAGAAGGAGGATCTTCAATTCTCAGCTTCTTCGGGGAACCGGGCGAGTCAAATGTCCCCATTTGGTCCTTCGCTTTGGGCTGGGCCCTTTTAAAGACGACAAGAGATTCTTGGATTGAAGCTTTGAAAGCCTCAGGTTCAAGCACCTTCTTCCCCTTCTCAGATCCCCCTCCATAGCCGACCAGTGGGATAGAATCTCGAAGAAGGGGGTAAGGGGTGTTAGGAATCGCCGATTGGGCAACAGCCTCTCACAATTCATAAAGGGCAGGAAAAGAAGACATCCTCGCTGCACAACAAAACAAAACGAATCAGTAATCCTCGGAGGGATTAAAGGTTGAAGTAAGCAATTAAGATGGATATACCGAGAACGTTAAAGGATCTCCTAGAGACATGGATGACCACGATCGGAGAAGATTAAGAGTTACTATATTTGCACTGTGTAATTGACCTCGAGTGCGAGAATAAAAGGAGATAGGCCTCTTGAAGTGATCATAGGACCAGTTGAATCGGAAAAACGGCGCATTGGTTCCCTAGGGAAAGGCGCCTGTAAAATGCGTGCCCCCAAAAGACCTGAGCTGCAACATCTCGTTTTAACCAAGGTGAAATAAAGCACCCATTGGGCGTCGGCGAATAACCGAGTCACTCAACTCGTTACTCCTATTAAACAAAATCGGTTTAAGACGATCTAAAATTATCAAGCCGAGGTAACTCTATCTTGTAACCTCGACTTGGGGGGCAACTGTTCCGGATCGGCCAAAGCTAGTCCCATTCAATGAAGCCCATGATCCACACTTAATGAACGGAGAAGCTGCATTCGCCCCATCCAACGATGCTAGCGCATGCGACCAAGCTCCTATTATAACATGCCACAACTAAGAACAAGAAAGGTGCAAGAGGATCACCTTGTTTTAATCCCTTCTAAGCCACAAATTCTTCGGTAGGGCTACCATTTGCCATGATAGAAATAGAATTTGAAGAGTAGCAAGCACGCATACACCCCTCCACTTTACACCAAAACCCATTCTTTCCAACATGTAATCTAAGTAAGACCAGCTTACTGAGTCATACGCTTTTTCAAAATCCGCTTTTAGGACCACACATTTCTGCCGCTTCCTCTTTGCCATGTCCATAACTTCATTCACAACCACCACCCATCTAGAATATTCCTCCCGGCTAAGAAAGCACTTTGTCCACTTGAAATCACACCCTTCAACGCCGTTTTTAACCTCCCCGCAAGAACTTTTGCAAGCATAGTATACAAGCATCCGTTAAGAGAGATCGGCCTATACTCCCCTAAGCCTTGTGGGTTGCTTGTCTTAGGAATTAGTGCAAGAAACGATGCACTAATAGCTTTGGGCAGCCTTGCACACCTATAGAAATCGTTGAAAAAATTTAATATTTCCGGCGAAATTAACTCCCAACAACCCTTGATGAAATTGAGATTAAAACCATCCGGACCCGGACTCTTATTTCCATCACACTCCCATACAACTTCTTTTATCTCCTCCAACGTGAATGGCTCAATTAAAAAATCATTATCCACTCTTGACACTTGATTAAAATGGATACCGTCAAGTGTTGGTCTATTAGCTTCCTCTTCTTTGAATTTTTCCTCAAAATGGTCTCTTATTGCTTTTTTAACTCCCCTCACATCTTCTACCCATTCCCCATTCACCAATACTTTCACCAATTGTGTCCTTCTTATGTTTCCTTTGATGCATGCATGAAAGAAACGACTATTAGAGTCACCTTCCGCTAGCCATTTGACTCTTGATTTTTGTGCTAATAAACTTTCCTTCGCATGTAATTCCGCCCAAAAGTCATTACTCAACCTTTTCCTATGCTCCTCGTCAATGCCACCCCCCTCCGAGGCCAGCCTTTCAAATTCATTGAGATCTCTAACAATATTTTCAATCCTCAAGTATTTGAAACCAAACACTTCCCGGTTCCACGCTTTGAGTTTTTCTTTTAACATTCTCAACTTTTCTTTCAACACAAACGAACCCCTTCCTCCTACTTTAAACGAATGCCAAGAATCACTTACGAAATTCTGAAAATCTTTGTGTTCCAACCAACAGTTGTTAAATCGAAACGGTTTCGGTCCCCAATTCAACTTTGAAGCCATCAACCAAACTGGGCAATGATCAGAGATTTCCCTATCACCTATCCATTGTGCAATTATACACCATCTTGAAATCAACCCTTCAGTCAATAAAATTCTGTCAAGTCTACTTGCCCTCCCATCTGAGCCAAAGCATGTGAATTTCTTCCTAGTGCCGGCACATCAACAAGCCCCATATCTTCTATAAAAGCAGTAAACTCCCTCGCCTCTGCTTGGTTAAAAGAAGTAGCACACCCACTCCTCTCATTTCTTGAAACTACCGCATTAAAATCTCCTGCGATACACCACTCCCCCACCTCAAATTGGTCTTTCAAACATCTTAAGTTATCCCATAACCTCCTTTTCCCCCTCATACTACATGCCGAGTATACATTGACAAAATAACACACATGTCCGTCAGGTTTGGCACACACCCCTAAGAAAGTATCCCCTGAAAAAGAAAACATAACCTCCAAAAGCTCCTCCTTCCATACACTTAGTAAGCCACCTGACTGGCCCACTGCATTTTTACTTATCCAGTCAAAATGTGCGTCACTCCAAATACTACTAATTGACCTTTTAGAGATATCACAACTCTTAGTTTCTTGAATCATACACAAGTCAATCTTCTCCTCCCTTATTAATTTTTTGAGGCGCCTTCTCTTTGCGGCTCCCCCCCACCCTCGTATATTAAATGTTGCAATCTTCATCGAGAACCATTTTTTTCCCTTCCTACCCTTTGCCATCTTATCACGAATCTCTAGAGATTTTATTTTGCCGGAATAAACCTCATCATTATTTCTTCCAGTTACCCCCAAATTGTCTTTAGCAAAGCTCCATAATTTATATGCCAGAGATATCTCGTGCTCCGCTAAAACTCTATCATTACAAAAGCGAATTTCGGAGTCTCCAATCGACACATCCCCAATAACAGCACCTTCACCTTCACAACTAATAGAAAGAGATAAACCTGGGTTAGGAGGGTTACGCTTCACAACATAAGTCCTTGAAGCAATTGACACTCCCTCAGATTCGTCCACTGTGTTGATCATACCCATAGCTTCCTTGTTAACAATCCCCACTGTGACAACGTTGTCAGTGAGTGCGTTCTTATGTTTAGCAGTTTTTTTCTCTTTTTTATTCGGCCCATACAGACCCGGATCTGCTTCCTTTAGAGCTGCCGAATTCTTTGGCGCAAAAACCTCCACTTGATGCGTGATATTCGGCCCATGATTACCTACAGTTTGCATACCATTTACTCCATCTCCAAAAATACCAGACCCACAAATCACAATCATCAATTAATTCCTCCTGCCTATTACAATTCGCTGGGACCTCATTATTTCCACCCAAATAAAGTGCCGAAATTTTCTCTCTCCCCTTATTTGAATCACTCACGTTCCAACCTTGTATCTTTTCCATGCAAATTAATACCATCCTTGACATTCTCTCCATTTAACTCCCCATTATTGCCATTAATAATTTCCATTTCCCTACCAATCTCATTATTCTTGTTTGCTGGATCAAGAATTACGTTTCTGCCTTCTGCGTACACTCCCTTTGGTCTTCCTCATCTTCCCCATCGTCACCCGTACCAATCTCATTTATTTTTTTTGTATATCTTGTTAAGATTTGCTAACCATTTGATTGCTTTTGTTTGCAGGTTGTGAAATCAGTTTGTTGGGGTGCAGAAAACAATTACACAGCCCACTTCTGATACGAATTAGAGTGCTTTAATTCGTAAGGGTAGCGGAAGCAAACAACCAATATCGAATGTACTAGGTACAACCCATATTAGTCGAATTCTGTGAAGTGTTAGTCGAAGGCTGTGAAGTATTAGTCGAATTCTTTGAAGTGCTTGTCGAATGCTGTGAAGTGTTAGTCGAATTCTTTGAAGTGTTTGTCGAATGTTTTTAGTGGGATAAGAAGGGATATGCAATGTTAACCTACACCAATAGTTTAACAAAGAGATTAGCACTCAACACCAATTGAGCTAATCGGATTATTCTCAAGACGACGCTTGCAAATAACCTTTCGAAAATGTAGACACAAATTCTATGTTCTTGAACTGAATTCTATATATTCCAAAATGGCCAGCATATATACATGGCATATATAGCCGAAACATAGTGCTAAATATTTAGCTTATTTAAAGTGCAACATAAAAGCAATTAAACTAATAATAACATGACATTATTCTATCAGCTATGTAACTCCTTTTCCAATGGCTGGCTTGAATTGTCTTTAATGCTCCTTATTTGCTCCTTTGTAACCGATCAGAATAGGATTCAAATGGCTGATTTATTTGTCTTAATTTGGTGATTAAATGACTAAAACAAAACAGCCAAGTAACAATTAAATGACTTAAAATAGCACAGTAATTAAACTCAGTCCTTGATGATGGCTAGCAAAGGACCCCACGCCAATAGCTCCTTGGTGATTGTCACTTGTGTTGATTGCAAGTTCTTCATGATCAATTTTCGCATCATCCCCTCCCCCTTTGAAAGGAATTGACCTCAATTCTTGAATACCATCATCATCCAAATATGGTGAGAGATCTCCAACATTGAAAGTAGCATGTACTCCATATTCTCCCGGCAACTCAATCTTGTATGCATTGTCATTGATCTTTGATATAACCTTGAAGGGACCATCAGCTCTAGGCATGAGTTTATTCTTTCTCTTGCTTGGGAATCTCTCCTTTCTCAAATGGACCCATACAAGATCACCTTCGTTGAACAACTTAGACTTCTTATTCTTAGACCTTTGCTTATAGGCTTCATTAACAGTCTTGATTCTTTCTTGCACTTGCGCATGTAGTTTCAACATTGATTTGAGTTTGGCCTCGGCATCTGGATGAACTAATTCTTCCTTCGGAATAGCAATCAGATCCAATGGTAAGTAAGGATTCACACCATAAACAACTTCAAAAGGAGAATGGTTAGTAGCACTAGTGGAAAAAATGCCTTTTATAACGGTCATTTATATCGGTTAAAAACGGCCTGATATTAAAAGTGACGCGGTGGCAGTTTTGTAATTAAAATTACAATTTTTATATCGGTTGTCACTAGAACCGATATAGAAAATAAAAAAACCATCTTTCATATCGGTTCCCTGCATAAACCGTTATAGAAAGTCTAAAACTTTTGGCTTCCATAACGGCTCACAAAACCACCCGATATAGAAACCAAAAAAACTTAGGCTTTTACGCGCATCTCTTCACGTTGCTCCCTCTCACTCTCGCGTGCATCTGCTCGGTCCTCACTCTCAGTACCACTCTCGCAGAAAAAAACCCTAGAATCTCTCTCTCTCTTCAACCCGTCAATCGCTTGAAAAGAACGAAGGAGGCGAAGGAGGCGAAGGAGGCGATGGCTTGAAAGAACGAAGGAGGCGATGGCTTGAAAGAACGAAGGAGGCTTCGTCGTTGACGTTCACGGCTTCGTCGTTGACGTTCACGGCTTCGTCGTTGACGTTCACGGCTTCGTCGTTGACGTTCACGGCTTCGTCGTTGACGTTCACGGCTTCGTCGTTGACGTTCACGGCTTCGTCGTTGACGTTCACGGCTTCGTTGTTGCTGTTCACGGCTTCGTCGTTGCTGTATCTAATACCCTTATCAGTCCAAGATTCAAATCTGCTGCTGCTATGGCTGGTTGGGATGAAGAAGCTCTGTTACTTGCAACCCTAATTGTTGAAGACACTCCCGATAGAGATATCAAAAACAAGAAACGCTCTGTTTTGAACTCCAAATCCCCATCAACCAATTCCACAAGGTAAAAGAAGAAACGAAAACCCATTTGATATCTTGTTTTTTTCTTTTTAAAGATTTGATCTTTTTATTATAATATTGGTTAATCTCATTAGTTTGTTTATTGGGTTGAATGAAAATTGAAAATTTAAAACCCATTTGATATCTTCGTTTTTTCTTGTTAAATTGGATCTTTTGGTTATAATATTGATATTGATGTTATAATATTGATTAATCCTACTGATTTGGTTCTTGGGTTGATTCAAAATACTGGTTAATCTTATTAATTTTGCTATTGGATTGATTGGAAATTTAAAACCCACTTGATAACTTCTTTTTTTCTTGTTAAAGTTTTGTTTTTTTTGTAATATTCGTTAATCAGATTAGTTTGGTTATTGGATTGATTACAAATTTGATTGTAATTTGTGCTTAGGAAACGCGGAGCTCAGAGGATTTCACAGCCAATCCCAATAGCTGTTCTTGATCTTGATGAAGAGGAAACTCCAAAAAAGGGTAATTGTGTTGCTTCAGTCACGTCTACTTTATTGGGTGTTTTGCTTTTGTGTGTCCTTTTTATTAATTGAATGCTGTTTTTGCTTTGCAGATAGTGGGATAAAGAAGAAAGAGAAGAAGAATTGTGTAAGTGAAGAAGAAAGTAAAGTGGGAGAGAATGAATCGACCAAACAGAACTCTACTACTAGTTCAACTCTTCCATGTATTGATAAACTTAGGGAAGAGCTTTCATGTGCAGTAAGTTCATATTTCATAAACCGTTTTTATAACCAAAAAAGGATATTGTAACAAAAAAAAACTGTTTTTATTTAGTTTCATTATTTTGTTGGGACATTATGTTGATTTTATATCTACTTTTGCAGATTTGTTTGGAGATATGCTATGAGCCAAGTACTACTCCTTGTGGTCACAGGTATCAAATTCAAACACAACAAAACGCCCTATTTTCTGATTTGATTTTATTGTCCAAATTGTGATGTGACAAAATATTAAGCACTACTTATACAACAAAAATACTCATTCGTCAGTACTTTCATTTACTCTTAAGTTAGAAGTATGAGGGAGGCCGAAATTAAGTGTTACTCTAATTATATGTACTGTTTTGGCAAAGTCATAATGTGCATCCTCGCAATGTCCAGATTTTTTGACTATGTTTGACTGCATAAATTTGTTATGACAGAGAATCCAAATTCATGATTTTGTCACATCTGTACCATTAATCCTTTCTGACCTATGTTGCAAAATATTAAGCACTATTTATATAACAAAAATACTCATTAGTCATTAATTTCATTTACTCTTAAGTTAGAAGAAGTATGAGAGAGACCAAAATTATGTGTTACTCTTCAATTTTTTATACACCAATTCATGGATTTTCTGATTTTAGTGACTATAATTTTGCAGCTTTTGTAAAAAATGTCTACGATCAGCTGCAGACAAGTGTGGGAAAAAGTGTCCCAAATGCAGACAGCTGATAAGGTATTTATAAAGTTTTAAGGCACTTATTATGTTCAACAAATATTGTATTGGTAGCTGATCATTTTCTAATAATAATTAATATCTTGCAGTAATGGACGATCCTGCACTGTGAATACAGTTCTCTGGAACACAATTCAGCTCCTATTTCCTCAAGAAGTTGAAGCAAGGAAAGTAGCTGCTGCTAGTACCTTAACTAGTACCTTAACTAGTACCTTAAATAATAATAGACAAGCTTCTTTTCAATCTCAAAGTCAAGAAACATCAACTTATAATAACCAAAGGAATAGAAGCATACAACCATATGCATCAAGTAGGAGTTTAAGTTCAAGGAGAAACCAAACAACAACAACAACACAAGAAGATGAACAAAGGGAAAACCATCCAGTAAGTTCTTCATTCTCCTTCTAATGCTTTGCTTCACCGCCCCAATTTTCTTTGCCGATTTTGCATAAAGTTTGCATTTTTGCTGGATCTGGAACATTTACAGCCTGGGTTTGTTTGATTTGGTTTTGGACAATTCTGCATTTAATGTAAATCCCACTTTGATTTTCTCTTGTTTCATTGAGTAATGGTTGAATTGAATTGTTAGTAACTCTTATTCCTTTTTAGATGCTAATGTAGTTTTCCATTGTACTAACCAGATCTATGAAAGTAAGAACTACATTTAATTCTATGACTAATAATTGTCTTTAATTTAATCCCATTTGTTAATATCAATTACCTCTTCTTTTCCCTTCTTTTCATGGGGTCTTTTGGATCCATCATTTTCATTGTTAAGTGTCAATTTGCTGGATGACTTTGTGGTTGGTGTTTATCATACTTTTTGTGGTCACCATTGTAATTCTTTGTATCCCTGTGATTTGTTCAAGATGACAAAGCAGTAATGGATTTATGTATTTGTCTTGCAGGTTAACCCTTGAATCAGTGAGTGAATCTCTCACAAACCTTTTGAGGAATTTGGACTGTTCTATGAAATTATAAATATTGTGGTTGCTAGTTTATGTGGTGTTTTGGATGGTCAATTTTGGTGCTTCATGTGTAGTGAAACAAGATATATGCTGTGATCAGTTTCAGTTCATATTGGATTTTTTGCTTTCAGTTTCAACTGATAAATGTCGAGGGGAAGATCTGATGGATCACCGAAGAAGCGATTAGTTGCTTCGGTCTGTGCTGTGGCATTCTTTGTTGGTTTTCTCTATGTGCCAAACTTTGAATTAGTTGTATCAATTTATTGTGGGATATTAAATTCTTCATATTGCTGTTTGTAGGTTGTGACTCTTTCAAATCAGAAACTTCTTGGACTTAGCTCAGTGAGTTGCTTCTCCTCTTCGGGAACCTTTTTTCTCAATAGACTAAAAAAGAAGCACATAATTTAGTAATTGCAAGGTATGTAGCACTCTCTAACTAATATTTTTGTTATTCTTCATCTTGTCAGTTAAGAATTTTTAAGTAGGTAAACATTTCTTCGAAATTCTTGTTAATTCCATTTGCCAGTAAGCAGCATACTCCTTAATCACAGCTTTTCTGAATTCTGACATATATGCACATGAACATCACATGCCAGTAGATTTAATAAAACCCAACTTAGAATTATTGCAGACTGAACTGTCAAAAATAGATACTAATGATGAGGCTGTAAAACTTCTTCACTCACATTACACCTTCATCAAATCGGTTTTAAATAATCCCTCATTGATTGATTTATGAAGCACCAACACAGACACCAGAGAAGAAATTTCAATAATAATTTGAGAAAACAAAAGTGATTGAATGTAAGTATATGTGTCGGTGTCGTTTGTGTTTGACACCGACATGTGTTGAGACACTTCTTCATTCTGAAGTGTTGGTGCTACATGAGGAATCCCGTTTGGTTAACTTGGGATTCATTAGGATTTTCAGTTTAATTATAGGATTACATTAGTTTAATTGTGCATAGAATGAATAATCTTGTATTTTGTAACATGCTGTTTTGGTTTGCACAGATTCATGCAATAAAGAAGATATCAGAGTATGTGACACAACTGAGATTAGTTGGAAAGGGTCATGGTATGTATATATTTCTATTCTATTCAATTTGTTTCGTTGCATTTCTCACATGATTTTGTAACAAAAAACATCAAATATTATCATTTGACATGTTGCTTTGGTTTACTTTGTTGCTTGTAGGTGTGTGCCACTTTGATCAAAGACTTCTTCAAGATTAAGATCATCATGCTTGATCGTTGAACAGACACGACAGCTTTATTTTTCTACATTGATCCGTTCTGTGTTGTTTTTACATTCGTAGGATAATGAATAAGTTTATCTTCTGTTAGGTAAATTTAAGTTGCTAGTAGTAGTAGTAGTAGTATGTGGTGTGTTAATTGTTTGAAGCTTGCAACAATTATTCTGTGCTAGAAATGAAAATGACGTTTGGCAACTTAGTTTCAATTGGAACTGCTTGATGATATGGAATCAATAAATGCAGAACACCAGGGGTTGTCTTGTCTTGGGACTCATTTTCCATATAACTTGTATGCACCATGAGATATGGGTATAGATTTGGTACTATGTATTTGAGATTGTGGTTGCATCTTTTGAGTATTTGGGATTATGCTAGATATATAGATACTAATGATGAGGGTGTTCAGGTTACTATTTGTTAAAATTCATTTTTTTTTTTAAAAAATAGACTTTTCATATCGGTTTTTTATGGGAACCGATATGAAAAGTCTTTTTTTTTTAAAAAAAAGAGACTTTTCATATCGGTTTTCTATGGGAACCGATATGAAAAGTCTCTTTTTTTTTAAAAAAAGACTTTTCATATCGGTTTTCTATGGGAACCGATATGAAAAGTCTCTTTTTTTAAAAAAAAATAGACTTTTCATATCGGTTCTAGGGGCAACCGATATAAAAACAACTTTTCATAACGGTTCAGGAACCGATATGAAATGTCCCTACTTTTTATATCTCCTTTTTCGGCATCGGTTCGGGAACCGATATGAAATGTCAATTTTAACCGATATAAAAAGCCTTTTTTCTATTAGTGTAGCATATGTAGGGGATCGATTGTAGGCAAACTCGGCATGAGCTAACTTCAAATCCCAATCCTTTTGAGTTTTGTTAACCAAGCCACGCAGCAAAGTACCAAGAGTTCTATTAGTCACCTCTGTTTGCCCATCGGTTTGAGGGTGATGGGAAGTACTAAACAGCAACTTAGTACCCAATTTCCTCCATAATGTATTCCAAAAATAACTCAAAAACTTTGAATCACGATCGGAAACAATAGTTTTAGGAACTCCATGTAAGCGTACAATCTCACGAAAGTACAAATCAGCAACGTTACTAGCATCATCTGTTTTGTGACAAGCTACAAAGTGTGCCATCTTTGAAAACCTATCAACAACAACCATAATAGCATCTTTACCTTGCTGGGTGCGGGGCAAAGCCACAATAAAATCCATGCTCACGTCCATCCAAGGACCACTAGGTGTTGGTAATGGAATATATGCTCCTGGTTTGAAAGAACTCTTTGCCATATGACAAGTAACACACTTGCTAATGACCTTTTGCACATCTCCTAACATCTTTGGCCAATGAAGGTGTTCTTTTAAAATCTCTAGAGTTTTTGTGATGCCAAAGTGACCAGCCAAACCCCCACCATGAGCCTCACGAACTAGTAACTCACGAATTGGATGCCTTGGAATGCAAAGTCGATTCCCTTTGAACAAAAATCCACCCTGCATTATGTACTTTCCAAATGCTCCATTTTCACAGTTAGAGTATATCTCACCAAAATCTATATCCTCTTTATAATAATCTTTCAAAGTCTCAAAACCAAGTAAACGAGTTTCGAGAATTGAAATCAAAGCATACCTCCTTGAAAGTGCATCAGCCACCACGTTACTTTTACCATCTTTGTATTTTGAAGAGAAATTAAAAGATTGAAGAAATTCAACCCATTTAGCATGCCTTGGACTCAACTTTTGTTGTCCGTTGATATACTTTAAAGACTCGTGATCTGAATGCAACACAAAGTGGTTAGAACGCAAATAATGACTCCAATGATCAAGAGCTCTTACAATGGCATAGAATTCCTTGTCATAGGTGCAATAGTTCAATCGAGCTCCCCCAAGTTTCTCCGAGAAATAAGCTATAGGCCTTTTGTTTTGTATCAAAACAGCTCCAATGCCAACTCCACTAGCATCACATTCAACCTCAAATGGTTGAGTGAAGTCAGGCAAGGCTAAAACAGGAGCTTCACAAAGCTTTAACTTAATCAATTCAAAAGCCTTTTGTGCTCGCTCATTCCACACAAATGCACCCTTCTTCAAACATTCAGTAATAGGGCTTGTTATAGTGCTGAAATTCTGTATAAAACGTCGATAAAATGATGCAAGACCATGGAAAGATCTCACCTCCGAAACTGTTGTAGGACTTGGCCATGTTTTGATAGCATCCACCTTTGTTTGATCAACCGATACTCCATCTTTAGACACAACATATCCAAGAAACACCACACTTTCCACCAAGAAGTCACACTTCTCCTTCTTCCCATAGAGTTTTTGTGCTCTTAGGGTTTCAAAGATTTGTTTCAAATGAGTGAAATGCTCCTCACTAGACCTGCTATACACCAATATATCGTCAAGGTAAACAACAACAAACTTACCCAAAAATGGCTTGAGTACTTCGTTCATGAGCCTCATGAAGGTGCTAGGCGCATTCGTGAGCCCAAATGGCATAACCAACCATTCATATAGACCATGCTTGGTCTTGAATGCCGTCTTCCATTCATCACCTTCACGCATTCTGATTTGGTGATACCCACTCCTTAGATCGATTTTTGAGAATATAACCGACCCATGTAACTCATCAAGCATATCATCTAACCTTGGAATGGGAAAACGATATTTGATGGTTATGTTGTTCACCGCCCTACTATCAATACACATTCTCCATGAACCATCCTTCTTAGGAACCAACAACGTTGGGACAGCACAAGGGCTCATTGATTCACGCACATAACCCATACGGATCAATTCTTCAATTTGCCGTTGCAACTCTTTTGTCTCCTCCGGATTACACCTATAGGCAGCCTTGTTTGGTAATGGAGCTCCCGGCATTAGATCAATTTGATGCTCAATTCCACGAACAGGTGGTAAACCAATTGGTAGTTCATTTGGAAACACATCTTCATACTCATTCAAGACAGCTTCCAATTGTTGTTTAAGAGGAGTTTCAATATCATCCTGTTTAGCATTCTTTGCAACCAACATGTAAACTAATTCACCATTATCAATAGCATTTTTCACTTCATTTTCAGTAGCAAACATAGTGAGGCTAGGACTTTTACCTCTTTTTGTAGTCATGGAACGGACTTCATTTGATGCCATAGGTTTCAGCACAATCCTCTTGCCTTTGTAGTTCAATTCATACTCATTTGATCTTCCTCTATGCGTCACATCTCTATCAGATTGCCAAGGACGTCCCAAAAGTATATGACTTGCATCCATAGGCACAACATCACACAAGATCTCATCAACATAAGACCCCATGGTTAACCCCACACGAACCTGTTTTGTAACTTTTATACTACTCCCATTGTCCAACCAATGTAATGCATAAGGTTTAGGATGTTTTGTTGTGAGTAATCCTAACTTGGACACCATTTCAGTTGAAGCTGCATTGGTACAACTACCTCCATCCACAATGACACTACACCATTTATCCTTCACTTGACACTTAGTGTAGAAGATTTGATCCCTTTGGTCCCCAGCCAAGGGCACAGTTTTAGTTTGTAAAGTTCTAAGCACCAAAGTATCATAGATGGGAGGTTCATATTCTTCTACCTCATCCTCGGCGTCTTCAACAATTTCAGGTCCATCCATGTCAACAGTGCCACCAGATTCTTCCTCTTCCTTAGCCAACTCATCACGCATGCTAACTGCCTCTCTGAGGGTCACAACTCGTTGATTAGGGCAAGCTCTAGCAAAGTGTCCAAAGCCTTGACACTTAAAACACCTAACCTTCGACAGGCTAGTCTCTTTGGGTGCAACACTAGACTGTTTAGGAGTAGGCTCACCTTGTTTTGGTTGAGTCACATTTGGCTTAGTGTTAGGGGCTGCATTTGCACTACTCGACGCACCTCCCTTGGACCAACCACTTGAACTCCCAGCATTATATCTGCTCTTATTTTGATTTTCAATCTTTAAGCACAAGGTGCACAAAGTGTCGAAATCAGTATAATTACATAGCTCAACAGCAAATGCTATGTTCTTATTTAGGCCACGAAGAAAACGACTCATTCTTTGCTCTTCATTTTCCTCCAACTCACCCATTAAACATAGGTTTTGGAATTCATCCATGTACTCGGCAACACTCATTTTGCCTTGTACTAAATCTGAAATCTTCTTATACAAGTTCAATCTGTGGTTCGATGGCACATACCTTTTGCGCAACTTTCTTTTCAAGGACTCCCAAGAACTGATTTTCTCCTTCCTATCTCGTATTCTTTTAGCCTTCAAACCCTCATACCACAACGATGCACTTTTGCTAAGTTTCAGAATAGCATACTTACAACGCTTCTCATCGTCAAGATCCTTGAAGTCAAACATTCTGTCGATCTTGCGCTCCCATTCCAAATAAACCTCCGGGTCTGCACTGCCATTGAATTCAGGTAGCTCGTTGAATTTGAACTCATCCACGTTTGGACGTGGTTCACCCCTTCTAGGCCTCCATCGTTCATCTCCCAAATCGACGCCCCTTAAGGCTTCACGCAATCTGTCCATGAACTCATCGCTGTTGAAATCCACCATTGTCACGTAACAAGGATTCAAAGCCGAAGCTTTGATACCACAAATGATACGAATTAGAGTGCTTTAATTCGTAAGGGTAGCGGAAGCAAACAACCAATATCGAATGTACTAGGTACAACCCATATTAGTCGAATTCTGTGAAGTGTTAGTCGAAGGCTGTGAAGTATTAGTCGAATTCTTTGAAGTGCTTGTCGAATGCTGTGAAGTGTTAGTCGAATTCTTTGAAGTGTTTGTCGAATGTTTTTAGTGGGATAAGAAGGGATATGCAATGTTAACCTACACCATTAGTTTAACAAAGAGATTAGCACTCAACACCAATTGAGCTAATCGGATTATTCTCAAGACGACGCTTGCAAATAACCTTTCGAAAATGTAGACACAAATTCTATGTTCTTGAACTGAATTCTATATATTCCAAAATGGCCAGCATATATACATGGCATATATAGCCGAAACATAGTGCTAAATATTTAGCTTATTTAAAGTGCAACATAAAAGCAATTAAACTAGTAATAACATGACATTATTCTATCAGCTATGTAACTCCTTTTCCAATGGCTGGCTTGAATTGTCTTTAATGCTCCTTATTTGCTCCTTTGTAACCGATCAGAATAGGATTCAAATGGCTGATTTATTTGTCTTAATTTGGTGATTAAATGACTAAAACAAAACAGCCAAGTAACAATTAAATGACTTAAAATAGCCAAGTAATTAAACTCAGTCCTTGATGATGGCTAGCAAAGGACCCCACGCCAATAGCTCCTTGGTGATTGTCACTTGTGTTGATTGCAAGTTCTTCATGATCAATTTTCGCATCAACTTCTCTTCAGCCTAAAGAGATTGACCCGTGCGGAACCCAACGGGTCAAGCACTGTACAGATGCGCGGATCTGCTTTTGGTAAACGGGTTGTGAAACTGGATCAGTATAAAAGCCCTTCTGAAACCTGTTACCAAGTGGCTTCAGTCTCAAGAGGGGGGGTGAATTGAGATTTAAAACTTTTCTGATCTTTCGAAAACGTTTTTCCCCTTTTCAATGACTTAGATCAATTTTCGCGCAGGTTAAGTGGAAGCGAAGGAATTAGAATATAAAGCAGTAAAGTAGAATAATAGTAAAGCAGGAAAGCAGTAAAGCACGCAGAGATTTATCCTGGTTCGGTCACCTCCTAGTGACCTACGTCCAGTCCTCACACCCTTGTGAGATTTTCCACTAACCAAAACAAGGCTTACAGGTGCCTTGGAAAACCTTTACAGACTCAGGCACTCTCCTCCTAGGATACCCCACCTATAGAGAGCCCTCAGATCTAATATAACAATAACAAGAGATACCCCACCCTTGTTACAACAACTGCCCTAGAAAGATACCCCACTTCCTAGTACATGCAGCTACCCCTAGAGAGATACCCCACTCTCTAGTACAAATTATAACAACAATATAACAGTAATGTAAATACAGAAATACCTCTTAGTGTAGGCAGATATTACAACTTGAAGGACACAACCCCAACTAACTCTTAACGTAGGATCAGCTCTTGACGGACCAGTGGTACGAGAAGAACACAAATAAAATATAAGAGTTTTTCAGAAATGATAGATCGTGAGAATGGGTTGGTAGATGAATGGAGGTGGTGAAGCCTCTATTTATAGATTTTGAAAATCCAGATCTCACGTTGAAAAAGTTTAAAGGAATCGATTCTTTGTTAATTGGAAAGGATCTAGGAATCGATTCATTTGCTTGATCTGATCTAGGAATCGATTCTGATTTGTTTGTAAAATGGATGGCAATCGATTATTGGCTTACAGGCAAGCTAGGAATCGATTATATAGATTAAAGAAGAAGGTTGAAATCGATTCTTATTTAAATAAGGAAGCAAGGAATCGATTATGTGCTTAACCATTGATTTAGGAAATCGATTTTGAGCTTTAGAGAAATACTAGGAATCGATTCTTTACCTTTGAAACATTATAGGAATCGATTCTTATCTTTAGGAAAATAGTTGGAAATCGATTTCTTTGCTTTTAATAAAAACAATATGAATTGTTTCTTTGCTTTGAAAAAATAGTTTATGAATCGATTTATATACTTAGTAAAAATACTATGAATCGATTGTATGCTTTCATATTGAGTTAAAAATCGATTTTGATATTTAATAAAAAATAGTGTGAATCGATTTTATAGTTTCTCAAAAACCTTTTTATGTTTACGTATACATGCATGCATTTTGAGAAAGCTTTGGGACGAGAGACTTTGCGAGATGAGCTGACCTTCGTAAGAGCTTACATTTATCCTAAGACTCACCCAAGACCCTAAGGACTACCTTTATACTTAAGGACTACCCTTAAGCTTGAATCTTCAATACTTTGAGCTTGGTTGACTTGGATTGTGACTTTGATACTTTGTCACTTTCATCACCTTTTGCCTTTGGTCACTCTTATCAACTTTGGCTTTGTCTTTTTCATCATCAAAACTAATCCTGCAATATTAGATAACCTGCAACACAGGTATCCACATTCTCCCTCTTTTTGATGATGACAAAACATTAACTCATCTCAAGGTGGGAGGTTAGTTCAAACACATAATGTATATGATACTCCCCCTATCATGATGCTCCCCCTGACTTGTTGACTAGATGCATAATATGCAAGTTCTATATGCTCATATGCAACCCTATATTTCTCTCCCCCTTTTTGTCATGATCAAAGAGGGTCGATATATGATAAAGTTTGCGAATCGAATGTCGCAGCTATTTGACAAGGTAAAAGAGCCATTGCTGATTTGTAAGTGATCATCAAAACTTGAAGAAAACATATTTGAGACCATGAAGAGAATATTTTATCAAACACAAGTAAAAGCTAATTATGAGTCTCAAAAATCTGTGAAGCAGTTGTTTTAAACTTTATACATTTCATGCTGCTTAGTTTGAAAGTTGGTGATGGCAGCCAGAATATGGGAGAAAAATTATTTTAGTTGAACAACGATTGTGAGTATGTATTCTGAATTTTAATGCCAAAGCCAGCAATTGATTGTGACAGGAGAAAATGGATTTCGGGAAAAGGTAGCATTTCAGCTGCTTTATAGAACGCTTTTTGAGCACGCAGAAATTCGTAAGTCACAAATTCTCTTAAATTCATATTTTAAAAGATCACTTGAAAAACATTTTATTGACAAATTCATTTGAGTAAATAAAGAACCAGGTTTTCTTTTGCAATGGATTTGTGAAAATATCAACTAGCTGATTTTGACGATTCAACTAACTCAATCACACTATCGCCTTTCTAACCATAACCTCTAAGACGGTGATATGATAATTCTACATGCTCAGTTTTAGAGGGATGATCAGAATACTTTATTTGTTTTCATGCCTTAAAAAATGTTCCCTTAGAGATGCATGAAATGCGGTTTAGAGATCAATTTGTTTCACAAGTCACATGTTTGACTAAGTAAACTATGATTTAAGCACATTTTCAGTTTAGAGGTGAATAAAACTTTTCTAACCTTTACCAGTGATTCTCCCTCTATTCATCACAAGTCACATGACAGATTTTTCTCCGAGGTGAGAGTTGATAACTTTATTGCGTTTCCGGTCATGTGCTTTGAGTCTTTGCTGTCAAGGTATCCACATGTCCCCGTACCTTGCAGCGTACCTGCAATGATCTAAAACAAGGTTCTAGGTCCCCAAATCTCTTTGGGTCCTTGTGGGGTTAATGTTTGGTATGGTCCTTTTGGGAACCCATACCTTCTTCATAACTTGTTTACCTCTTATTCTGCAAACAGAAGCTGTGTGTCCAGGTTTACCACAGTAATAACATTTAATGTATGGTCTAGTGGAAAAATTAGATTTGTAATGAACATGCTTTTCTATGGTTTTGATTCTAGATAGTTTTTCAATAGTCAACTCTAGTTCATGAACTTTCTTTTTGCTTTCAACACATTTATCACATGTATGGTTTTCTTTAAAGCATGCAAGACTATCATTTTCTTTTCTAAGTTCTACTATTTCTTTGTTTAAAGAAGTGATGTCTTTTTCCAGATGAGTGATAGCTTTCTTAGATCTGTCTAACGCTTTAGCTAATTTTAATGATTTATCATGTAATTCAGTAAAGGCTTCATATAGTTCATCATATGCATCTTGTAAAGAATCAGAGTTAGAGCTTACCTCACTTTCGGATTCACCTTCACTTTCGTGGTTGGCCATGAGAGCAACATGAGCTTTTTCGCTTTCTGAACCATCTGAACTGCTTGTGTCATTGTCGTCCCACGCTATGTAGGCTTTCCTTCTTTCGTTTTCTTTGAATGTCTTCTTTTCGAATTTGGATCCCTTTTTCTGTAGATTAGGGCATTCCATCTTCATATGCCCGGGTTTCCCACATTCATAGCAAATAAGAGGACCGGATGAGCTTTCTTTCCTTTTGGTGTCGAAGTTCCTTTTAGAGTGATTTTTCAGTTTAAAAAACCGTTTGAACCCTCGAACCATGAGAGCCATGCTTTCCTCATTTTCATCATCCTCATTTTCTGAATCTTCGCTCTCACACAGTTGACTTGAACTAGATGCTTTCAGTGCCAAGCTGTTCATTTTCTTATCATTATTTTCGTGCTCAGCCAGACGGGTGAGCTCTAGTTCATGCTCTTGGAGTTTACCAAATAGAGTAGCAAGAGTCATAGTAGCCAAATTTCTTGATTCAGCTATAGCAGTAACCTTGGGTTGCCATTCTCTATTCAGACATCTCAGAACTTTGTTGATTAGATCCTCTGTAGGGAATGACTTTCCCAACAAGCTTAACTGATTCACTATGTGAGTAAACCTTTTCTGCATCTCTGGTATTGTTTCACCTGTATTCATTCTAAACAATTCGTACTCTCTGATAAGAGTATTTGTTCTTGCCCTTTTCACTTCACTTGTACCCTCATGAGTAACTTGGAGATTATGCCACATTTCTTGGGCAGATTTACAGTTTGAAACTCGAAAAAATTCATCAGGACTTAAAGCAGAAGTAATAATATTTTTGGCACGTAAATTATGTTGCACTTTTCTTTTCTCATCATCAGACCATTCATTTCTACTCTTAATAGTAAGAATACCATCTACTAAGTGTGTGGGGACATAGGGTCCTTTTTCCACAGCATCCCAAACATCTAAGTCTACCCCTTCAATAAAGATTCTCATTCTTTCTTTCCAATATGCGTAATCTTTCCCGTTGAATCCCGGAGGACGGGTAAGAGAAGCACCCTCTTGCGTAGACCAACCTGAAGCCATTTCTCTTGAAGCTGCTAGGCCCTTTATACAAGAGTCTAGCTCTGATACCACTTGTTACCAAGTGGCTTCAGTCTCAAGAGGGGGGGTGAATTGAGATTTAAAACTTTTCTGATCTTTCGAAAACGTTTTTCCCCTTTTCAATGACTTAGATCAATTTTCGCGCAGGTTAAGTGGAAGCGAAGGAATTAGAATATAAAGCAGTAAAGTAGAATAATAGTAAAGCAGGAAAGCAGTAAAGCACGCAGAGATTTATCCTGGTTCGGTCACCTCCTAGTGACCTACGTCCAGTCCTCACACCCTTGTGAGATTTTCCACTAACCAAAACAAGGCTTACAGGTGCCTTGGAAAACCTTTACAGACTCAGGCACTCTCCTCCTAGGATACCCCACCTATAGAGAGCCCTCAGATCTAATATAACAATAACAAGAGATACCCCACCCTTGTTACAACAACTGCCCTAGAAAGATACCCCACTTCCTAGTACATGCAGCTACCCCTAGAGAGATACCCCACTCTCTAGTACAAATTATAACAACAATATAACAGTAATGTAAATACAGAAATACCTCTTAGTGTAGGCAGATATTACAACTTGAAGGACACAACCCCAACTAACTCTTAACGTAGGATCAGCTCTTGACGGACCAGTGGTACGAGAAGAACACAAATAAAATATAAGAGTTTTTCAGAAATGATAGATCGTGAGAATGGGTTGGTAGATGAATGGAGGTGGTGAAGCCTCTATTTATAGATTTTGAAAATCCAGATCTCACGTTGAAAAAGTTTAAAGGAATCGATTCTTTGTTAATTGGAAAGGATCTAGGAATCGATTCATTTGCTTGATCTGATCTAGGAATCGATTCTGATTTGTTTGTAAAATGGATGGCAATCGATTATTGGCTTACAGGCAAGCTAGGAATCGATTATATAGATTAAAGAAGAAGGTTGAAATCGATTCTTATTTAAATAAGGAAGCAAGGAATCGATTATGTGCTTAACCATTGATTTAGGAAATCGATTTTGAGCTTTAGAGAAATACTAGGAATCGATTCTTTACCTTTGAAACATTATAGGAATCGATTCTTATCTTTAGGAAAATAGTTGGAAATCGATTTCTTTGCTTTTAATAAAAACAATATGAATTGTTTCTTTGCTTTGAAAAAATAGTTTATGAATCGATTTATATACTTAGTAAAAATACTATGAATCGATTGTATGCTTTCATATTGAGTTAAAAATCGATTTTGATATTTAATAAAAAATAGTGTGAATCGATTTTATAGTTTCTCAAAAACCTTTTTATGTTTACGTATACATGCATGCATTTTGAGAAAGCTTTGGGACGAGAGACTTTGCGAGATGAGCTGACCTTCGTAAGAGCTTACATTTATCCTAAGACTCACCCAAGACCCTAAGGACTACCTTTATACTTAAGGACTACCCTTAAGCTTGAATCTTCAATACTTTGAGCTTGGTTGACTTGGATTGTGACTTTGATACTTTGTCACTTTCATCACCTTTTGCCTTTGGTCACTCTTATCAACTTTGGCTTTGTCTTTTTCATCATCAAAACTAATCCTGCAATATTAGATAACCTGCAACACAGGTATCCACAAAACCCTAGCTTCAGAATTTCAAGAACTGTTCCTCGTTTCTTTCTTCTTTCTTTCTGGTTCCCTTCGTCCTCTACTAGCCTCTCACTGAACCTGATCTTCTTCTTTCAGATTGAAGCAAGGTTTTGCTTCAATCTTTCACCAAAACACCTCGCCTACCGATCCTACACAAAAGCCCCTTCTTCAGTTTGATTTCAGCTTGATTTCAGAAACCCTAGTTTCTGAAGGACGTTCTTCAAGCTTCTCTGATGGCTGGGTTTTGTTGCGGACACTGCAACTGAGGTAAATCACTGAACCGATTCTTTAACAGCTTTCTTTAACTATTTGATTTAGTGAAAACCTAATTTCTGTGTTGTTTTTCTTGCTGTTTGGGTTTGCTGGGGATATTGACGGTTGAAGCACATAAACTGGATGAAGGAATAACAACGTAAGGTATTGTTTCACTCTCTTAGTGAAATGATGTTTCTGATTTGATTTTACACAGAAACCCTAAGTTGCTGTTACTGCTTGCAGGTTATCTTGTGATTGTTCTTGATGAACAATCACCAACTTCACGCCTTCAGTTACTGCTTGACAAAGGTATAATTTCCTCTCTCTCTCTCTTATTCTTCTTTTCCTTACTGTTTCAGTCACTGAAAACAGGTTCACTAACACTTTTCCTTTTCTTTTTACTTGTGAGGTACTTCAACACCTTTGAAGAGGAACTCACCAAGAACTCAAAGGGCTAGCAAAGAAAAGAAGAAGAAACACAGAGAGGAACTGAACACACACAGCAATGTAAAACTTATAAAACTGTAATTTTATTTCTGATTTACAATAGTGTTTTCTACATTACAAATCTGTATGTACATAGCTTATTTATAGGCTTCTCTGGGATCAGTTAGCTGGAAGTTTTAGTTGTTGTAACCAACTTTAGTTTGTTAGGATTATGTAACAAACTAACCAAATTAGTTAGGGACTAATTCAGTTTCACTTACAGCTGTAATATTAACTAAACAGGGACTGTTTAGCCAATAATTCCTGGCTGTTAGATTTACCTTAATCTAAGGCTGTAATTTAAAGTTGATCTAAGTTGTGGATTACCAATAATCCAACATCCTCCCTTAATCCTAAAACTTAGATTTTACTTAGAGCTTAGAGACAGGAACTAAGTCAGGACAACCCCCTGTTAGGTGTTAACCAGAGATAATCTGGGACAAGCCCCCAGATGTTAGCTTTCAACCTAGCTGTCTCCTAAGCTTTAGTTAAAACCTTACCTTTTAGAGCCTTTAGTAAAAAAATCAGCCATCTGCTCTTTAGTTGAGCAGTGGTTCAGTGCTTCTAGCCAAGCTGCTTGAGTGGCAGCTTTGAAACCTAGAGAGTATTCTGTATTGTTGCTGGCAGAACTGCATTCTGCTTTGTCAATCCTTGCTAGGACTCCCTTAGCACAATTTAGTTGTTGTAGAGTGGAGCTTTTAGGTGCCCTTAAGAACTCTAGTTCATAGACATCACATAGAGTCCCTAAGTCTTCATAAGTGGAGTTTAACTCCTCAATTGTAGTACTTCTCAGCCCTTCTCTTTCAAGAGCTTCATAGCAATCAGTTCCTTCTGAATCTATCAGCCTTTGTCTCTTAGCCAAGAATTGACTAATAGAGTCAGATTGTAGTGTGGCAGATTCCTTGTAGTGGACAGCTTCACCTTCTGCTTGCTGTACAGCTTTCCAAGTATCTGTTTCCATCACCATAGGGTCTTTAGTGCTGCTTTCCTCCTTAGGACAGCTTCCTTGTCTTTCAGCTATATCCTGAAACAATTTAAAACACACCAAAGCTCCTTCTTTGGTTTTGGTTAGGTAAATCCACAGTTTTGAATAGTCATCTACACAGTTCACAACAATATTGTTAGCACCTAGTGAAAACATATTCAGTGACCCATATGTAGATGAGTATGCAATCTGTCCAACTTCCCTTTTGAACCCTAGGTTCCTTACACCAGCTGCTGTAACAGGTTTAGCAATGTTAATACCAGTTTTCCTTCTAGGATAAGAATCAGTCAGCCATTCCTTATGACTAGTCATGTAGCTTGAACAACCATAGTTTAAGGGCCACATTACTTCAATAAACCTGCCAATGTTAGTTGAAATAGCACAAGTAGCATATTCACAGTATTTCCTTATCCTAGGATCAGTTTTAGGTATCACAGAAATTTCCTTAATTCTTGTTTCTGTTTCAGTTTCAGAATCAACAGTTTCTAAACTCACAGTTTTAAAAATTATAGATTCTGAATTCACATTTTCCAAAAACACAGTTTTTACACTTACATTTTCAAAATTCACAGTTTTTGAAAACATTGATTCTAACTCCACAGTTTCTGAAAACACAGATTTCACAGTTTCAAAATTCACCAATTTTGAAAACTCAGATTCTAAACTCACAGAAACCTCCCTAGATTCTGCTTCTAGTTTAGCCTTAGGGATCACAGAAACTTCCTTAGTCTCTACTTCATGTTCAGTCACAAAACACTCAGAAACTTCCTTAGTTTCTGTTTTAACTTTTGAACATACAGAGACTTCCTTAGTTTCTGTTTCAAGTTCAACTATATCCACAGAAGCTTCATTAGTTTCTGTTTCTTCTAAGTCATCTATTATCATGCTAAAAACTACATGATCAGATTCTGAATCTGAATCTTCTTTAGCCACATTGGCTTCAGATTCAGCTTCTTTGGGCTTAGAGCCCTTTCTAGTAGGACACTCAGTAGCATAGTGCCCATATTCATCACATCTGTAGCATTGCACTTTAGATTTATCTTTCTTAGATGCATTGCTACTTTTCTTAGTGGAATCAGATTTAGAGTTAGGTTTACCTGACTTACCTTTGCTGCCTTTTGACCACTTCTTGCCATTAGACTTGGTGAGTAGGGCCTGCTCATCTTCTTCTTCACCTTCTAGTAGTTTGATCCTTAGTTCCTTTGCTTCAAGCTTTGCTTGGAGCTCTTCCACTTTATAGTCATCTGGTAGAGTAGTATCTTCAATACTGTTGACTACCCAGCCAAACTTCTTAGTTAAGGACCTTAGGACTTTCTTATAAATCACCTTTTCTGTAAGAGTTTCCCCATACATTGCCATAGTATTAGTGATTTTCTTTAACCTTATAAAGAAATCAGAAATACCTTCACCTTCCTTCATCTTTAGTGTTTCATACTGAGCTCTTAGAGCCTGCAACTTTTCTTCTTTGATAGGGGCAGCACCAGTGTAATACCTCTCTAAGGCATCCCAGGCAGCCTTAGAAGTCTCATAGCTCCTAATCCTATCAAAGTTTGCCTCATCACACCCCTGGTGTATGAGATAGATTGCCTTGTAGTCCTTTTCTTCGTTTTCATTGAACGAATTAGTTTCAGCAACAGTTGGTTCTTCACCCAATGGTTCAAAACCATTCCTAACAATTCTGAGAACACCATGGCAGCCAAAAATGGCCTTCATTTGTAGACTCCATCTGTCCCAGTTTTTCCCATCAAGCTTTGGGATTTGTGTGTTTAGACCTGTCCCAGTATTAGTCATCTTTTAGAACTGAAAAAACTCTTAAAACACAGAAATTGTTAGAACACAAAACTGCACAATCAGATTGTGCAGGTAAAACTGAAAAAAAAACCTTAAAGAACTTTAAAGAACCTTAAAAGAAAACTTAAAGAAGATAGAGTTAGAGTAAATATTTCTATTTTTCCCTGGATTGTTACCAGCTCTGAGATACCATGTTAGATTTGCTAACCATTTGATTGCTTTTGTTTGCAGGTTGTGAAATCAGTTTGTTGGGGTGCAGAAAACAATTACACAGCCCGCTTCTCTTCAGCCCAAAGAGATTGACCCGTGCGGAACCCAACGGGTCAAGCACTGTACAGATGCGCGGATCTGCTTTTGGTAAACGGGTTGTGAAACTGGATCAGTATAAAAGCCCTTCTGAAACCCTAGCTTCAGAATTTCAAGAACTGTTCCTCGTTTCTTTCTTCTTTCTTTCTGGTTCCCTTCGTCCTCTACTAGCCTCTCACTGAACCTGATCTTCTTCTTTCAGATTGAAGCAAGGTTTTGCTTCAATCTTTCACCAAAACACCTCGCCTACCGATCCTACACAAAAGCCCCTTCTTCAGTTTGATTTCAGCTTGATTTCAGAAACCCTAGTTTCTGAAGGACGTTCTTCAAGCTTCTCTGATGGCTGGGTTTTGTTGCGGACACTGCAACTGAGGTAAATCACTGAACCGATTCTTTAACAGCTTTCTTTAACTATTTGATTTAGTGAAAACCTAATTTCTGTGTTGTTTTTCTTGCTGTTTGGGTTTGCTGGGGATATTGACGGTTGAAGCACATAAACTGGATGAAGGAATAACAACGTAAGGTATTGTTTCACTCTCTTAGTGAAATGATGTTTCTGATTTGATTTTACACAGAAACCCTAAGTTGCTGTTACTGCTTGCAGGTTATCTTGTGATTGTTCTTGATGAACAATCACCAACTTCACGCCTTCAGTTACTGCTTGACAAAGGTATAATTTCCTCTCTCTCTCTCTTATTCTTCTTTTCCTTACTGTTTCAGTCACTGAAAACAGGTTCACTAACACTTTTCCTTTTCTTTTTACTTGTGAGGTACTTCAACACCTTTGAAGAGGAACTCACCAAGAACTCAAAGGGCTAGCAAAGAAAAGAAGAAGAAACACAGAGGAACTGAACACACACAGCAATGTAAAACTTATAAAACTGTAATTTTATTTCTGATTTACAATAGTGTTTTCTACATTACAAATCTGTATGTACATAGCTTATTTATAGGCTTCTCTGGGATCAGTTAGCTGGAAGTTTTAGTTGTTGTAACCAACTTTAGTTTGTTAGGATTGTGTAACAAACTAACCAAATTAGTTAGGGACTAATTCAGTTTCACTCACAGCTGTAATATTAACTAAACAGGGACTGTTTAGCCAATAATTCCTGGCTGTTAGATTTACCTTAATCTAAGGCTGTAATTTAAAGTTGATCTAAGTTGTGGATTACCAATAATCCAACATATCTCTCCAAATAAAACTCTTCATTTCTTTTGAGAAATCAATGTCAACAAAAAATTTCTTTTGACAAATTGATCGGATCCTAAAAAATCCTCATTCCATTTACTCAATACAGAACAAACTCCTATGAAATCTCTGACTAGCAATGTTCAGAGAACCGGACCAGTCATTGAACCAGCCAAGACACTAGTTAGTTTAAGGTTCAAGGGTTCAACCAGAGATCAACCGGACCGGACATTGAATCGGTGTATTCATAATATTTAACACACAAAATTACAAAATTATCCAAATAAAATATGACTTAATATCCAAATTCAACACAATAACATCCATTTGAAACTACACTTAGAAACTAAAGTTTGACAAAAAAAAAAAGATGAATATCAATCATCATAAAATTCGTTGAGGTTGATCCATTCATGTTCAAATGTATTTGGAATAAGTCGAACCATCACCAATTCCAGCTTGATCACCTAGTTGAATGACAAACAAGTAGAAAAAGTAAAACTTTCACTTCAAAGTAATCAACAAATGAAACAAATTCAATATATATTTTAAAACAATAACCTTCATTGTCTTGTGATGGTTCACCAAGAGTAGTTGCATTCTCATTTTCACTATAAATGAGATTCTCAAATTCACCAATATTAAGTTCAAATTTACTAGATCCCCTTGTAAATTTGTAAACTTTAGCTCAAAATTTGGGTTTGCGCGTCACATAAAGTTAAAAGGCCATTAATAAAACAAGGCCAAAATAAACACAAAAAACACAAAAAGAAAGGGAGATTATCGATTACCCAAAAAAATGGGAGATTATCTTTTTTAAAATTGATCATGGAACTAATTAAGTAAATAAATGATTAAAACATCATAAAATAATAAAGTCCCAGAACTGAAATTGTTACAATCAAAGAAAAAATAAAAAAATTCCAAAACTGAAAACAAATATACAAACAGAATTCAAGAGGCTAAATATATTAAAATTAAAATTATAATATATAACATATATAACAAGGCAGCCACATCCTCTTCAAACCCTAGCCGCACACCCCATTCATCTGGGATCCTCTTGAACCAACCAAAATTTAGAATTAGGAAATAAATTAATACGGGATCAATCAAAAGGCAATCAACATGATTACAAAATTAATTGCTGATTCTAAGCAATACATTATAAATAGAACATAAAAATCAAAATACAGGCAGAGGTGAAGATAGAAAGTCTTGGTTATGACCTATTAAAGGTTAATGGTTCCAATTGGAACCCTAATCAGCCGAGAGAAGGACATACTGAAAAAATTCTCAGTTTGGGAGCTCATATGCGTAAGAAATAGACGAAAAAGAAGCATCCATACTCAAAAGTAGCAGAAAAGCAGAATTAGAATCTTTTTTTCAGAAACTTGGATTTAAGGTTAGTGCCCCCCCACCATTTTGTTATTCATTATTTGAATCAAGTTTAGTTTTATGCTGGTGGGCATGTTCTAAATTTGTTATAGCAATTTAAAATCTCTATGCGATTTACAAGGAAAAAGAAAAAAAAAAACAACCTCTGACAACCACCACTCGTTGTGGTAGTGTACTAGGGATGGCAAAACGGGTTTGACCCGCCGGCTCGGCCAGCCAACCCGCCAAAAAATGTGGGTTGGGTTGGGATATTGTGACCGTTGAGCCCGCCCCGCCAAAAGGAGAAAACTGCTGGCTTAAGACAAGAACGGGGTTGGTCGGCCCGCAAGCCCGTGTTTTTTTTTGAAAAAAAAAACATCAGAGTCGGACAGACCAGACCATTTTATAAAAAAAAATTAGGGCCCAAAATTAAAATCCAGCGCACTGCGCACCCCAAGCCCAACCCGTTTTGTTCATTTTAGGTTTCACTTTTCACTTCTCAAACAATTGATATATAGTTAATTCTAGTAATTTCAATGCTATTATTGTTTTATATTTTTATTTCTGTTAAAAAAGGCTTTATAAAAAAACTGTTTTAAAAAGGAGGTGAAAAATCTAATTGAAATTGAAATGTTAAAAATAGGTGAAAATTTTGTTCAAAAAAATTGCAAAAAAAAAACTAGGTGGGCCAGCCAGCCAACCCGCCACTTGACGGGGCGAGCCAGTATGTTGAGCTCGCGGTTAGTTGGCGGGCCAACTCGCCCTGCCCCTATTTTAGCGGGCTTTAGGCAAAGCGGAGCGGGCCGGCCCGTTTTGCCATCCCTATCGTGTACTGCCAAACTTCCCTCCTCCAGCGACTGCACGACAATAACTGGTGCACCCTCACCAGACCTCGCGTTCTTCGTCACTCCACACTGTTTTCCCCTCCCGCGAACTCTCCAACGCCATTCCCGTTTAGGTCGTCGGCATCTTCACCAAGTTTCTCGTGGTCGACGTCACCAGGTTTCCCAACGGATCCGGATTCCCGCAAGTCAAAAAACTCTCATGTTCCCTCAAGTCAAACCATCGAATATATCAACACCTCTCAATTATCCACATGTCTCCATATTTATCTAAAAATCTATAACGATGTGTTAATAAAAATCTAAGTAATAATGATAGTCTTTCAATCTGGGAAAACGTTTTTTTATAGGCAATGTTAGTGGGGGGTGGGGGGAATGTTAGTTTCTGAGTTTGAACCCAGGACCTCCTTCTTGCACTCATTTAGTATCTCTTAGCTCGCCAACTGAACTACCTTCTTGGGATAATCTGGAAATACTTTGATTGATCCATTGTTGCACTAGAAGATAACTTTAATTATTGGAAAAGATAGAACAAGAATCTTAAAAAAATAAAAGTACAAAAATGATATAATAAATAATAAAAATGATACTAAATTGTAGTAGCAGCAGAAAATTCACTACCATCACGCACATTACCTCACATTCAACTTGCAAAAACAGAAATGGTGGGTAACGCTATCTCAGTTGTTTTTAGCGAGTGGTTTTTAGGTAGTGGAGGAGTAGGGTAAGTGGGGGGTTAGGAATGTAATTTTGTGACAAAAATTGAAACTCCTTATCCTAGAATGAAAGATTATCACTACTTTTGAAAGGCATCAGATTCCTACATATATGGGAAGAAAATTTCCAGACCAAGCAACATTCCTTGAGTGCATTTTTTATTTTTCTCAAAACTTTCCCAACTTAGATTCTTTGGAACTATCTTTATGTCTCCCAAACAGACACCCCCTCTATGAATGGATAAAATAGTCTGACTTTTGAACTTAACATGCACTAATAGAAAAAGTAATTTTGTGGGATGGGAAAGGTGAAGGGAATGGGTTAAAACTGTTTGTATTGTGTAACCGTGAATTACGTTCAATTTACTGCACCCACCGAAACATATGGTTAATTATGAGGTGCCAGATATATTCATTGGTATAGATCAAGGTGACAGGAGTAACAGGAGAGTTTTTTGACTTGAGGGAATCCGGATCGGGTTCCAACTCTCTTCTGACGTTCATTTTACATACCACCCCTTTCTTTTAATTCATTTGTTTATTATTTGTTTTTATCATCACTTATTAGCTATGTTGCATGGGAATCGGTATGGGTATCGTACCGGTACTTGGTGCGAATACTGAAACGTGATATATTATTTTTTAAAAAATTTAAGGTACGGGTACGTCATACAAATTTGATATAAACAGGATAAAAAGAAGGAAAACACAAATAAGTAAAACTTATATTAGAAAGTATACAGTGAAATATAAGACAAACTTACTTATATAGTAGGCTAACTTCACTAGTTCCCTCGGATCACAGAACTGGCGTGAAAAGAGTCCACCAAATCGTGCGGATCAAGAATGGCAAAGACCGGATCTTAACTCTAAGAGCGGACGACTTCAAAGATAGTACACAATCTAATAGGAAAAGGTTCAGTATCATCAAATAATCATTGTCAAAAAATATATATTCAATGGTATTAGATGAAGGTGATAGGAGTACAGGAGAGTTTTTTGACTTGAGGGGAATTCGGATCGCTTTCCAACTCATTTTACATACCACCCCTTTCTTTTAATTCATTTGTTTAATATTTATTTTTTATCATCACTTATCAGCTATGTTGCATGGGTATCCGTATCGGTATGGGTATAGTACCGGTACTGGTGCGAACACTGAAACGTGATACATTGTTTTTAAAAAAAATTAAGGTACAAGTACGTCATACAAATTTGATATAAACATAAACAGGACTAAAAGATAGAAAACACAAATAAGTAATACTTATATTAGAAAGTATACAGTGAAATATAAGACAAACTTACTTATATAGTAGAAAATAAGAAAATAGTACACAATCTAATAAGAAAAGGTTCAACATCATCAAATAATGATTGTCAAAAAATATATATTCAATGGTATTAGATCAAGGTGAAACTTGAAAGGAGTACCGGGAGAGTTTTTTTGACTCGAGGGATCCGGATCGTGTTCCAACTCTCTTCTCTCATGTTCCTTTTACATACCATCTCTTTCTTTTAATTCTTTTATTTATTATTTATTTTTTATCATCACTTATCAGCTATGTTGCCAGTATGGGTATGGTAGTACTGGGTGCAAATACTAAAACGTGATACATGATTTTAAAAAAAAAAAATTAAGGTACAAGTACGTCATACAAATTTGATATAAACAAGATTAAAAAATTGAAAACACAAATTATAAGTTTTATATTAGAAAGTATACAATGAAATATAAGAAAAACTTATATATATATATATATATATATATATATATATATATATATATATATATAGCAGGAAATAAGGAAATAATATGCAATCTAATAGGAAAATGTTCAATATTATCAAATAATGAATGAAAAGTCTGATTTTTTTACTATACAACAAATATATGTTTATATATCGGACAACAAATGAAGACTCATAAGTACCCACGAGTACCCGAAGAGTACCGATACCGATACGGTACGGGTACGGCTCTAATGTTGAAGTACTCATACTTCATAGCTTATGAGATTTCCTTTAATTTTTAAAAAAAAATTAAAAAGAAAAGTCAGCAACCACCGTAAGCAACATCCACGTTTCGGTCATTTTCTAAAGAAAGCTCCACCACTCATTTTTACACCCTCACATCATTGCTGGGCCTCCCCTTCATTTTAGGCGTTTGCTTTTCCCACACCCCCTCCTACTCGAAACACACCCCATAAGGGTGTGAAATGACCAAAAGGCCAGGCCAAACCTCTTTTTTTTCACGAATTTTCACCTGTTCGAACACGGGCCTTCGAACAGGTTCGCACGCGGCCATTCGCGTGTGTTAAATATGGGGACACACCCTCTTGGGTGTTTTTCACCTGTTCGAATGGGGTCATGCGAACAGGTTCGAATGTGGTCATGCGAACATATTCGCATGAGGCTGTTCGAACCAGTGTTGCAGAGCGACAGATATTAGACGTCTCAGATTCCACCGACAGTTTTGATCAACGGCTTACAATCAGTCAAATGTGTGTCAGATAAAGGAGTGGATGTCAATCCCTTTGGAAAATGTGTCTGAACGGATAGAATTTAAACGGCTCAGATTTGTGATCTAAAAATGAAATCAACGGCTGACATTTCACCATGCCTATTATAAAAGGGGGTTCACATCCTCAGACCTTCTTCACCAAACCCTAATCTGCTTCTTCACCAAAACCTACTCTCCCTCTTGACAGCTACAACCAAGCTGAAATGGAATGGCAATTGTGCCCAACCCAGTACTCATCCACCAAATTCCTAACGGCCCTTCATCACCATGGGACTGTCACCACCGACGAACATGGTGTTGTGTTTCGTTGTCCTAACCATGTATTCTGCAGGATGAGTAAGGACATCACCTTCGCCCAACTGAAGGAAAAGGCTGAGAGGAAGATTCGTCCAGAGGGAGCGTGGCGTAAAGACGTGGAGCGTATACGTTACCGAAAGTACAACCGTCTTGATTACGGGACTGGCTATTTTTCAGTTATGGAGATCCGCAACGATGACGACGTTGGGACCATGATGGAATATCATGCTACACTTCCGATGGGGCGACAAGTCTTAGAGTTGTACGTGGACACAATACGCACTCCAGAAGAGATCATTTATCTTCTGGAACAGGGACTACCGAAACACTAGTTTCTTAGTTAGTTGTTTGCTTATGTTGGTTTTATGTCTTTCGTATTTCATGTCTTTCGTATTTCATGTATGGTTATGGTTTGTAATAAAAAGGCAATAAATTTGCGCCAAATTAAGTAGATGACATCAGAAAAATACTTAATAATATAAAAAGTAGTTAAATTATACAAAAGTTCCAAACAAATATCCCCCCTAAGACATCATCCTACTGGGTGTTGCGCCCCCTCCTCTGATACACATTGACGGTCCTCCTCCTCAACCTACGGAAGGGGTTGAGCAACCTCTTGATGCGCTGAAAGACGCTCCTGGTTGGCTCTGGGACATTATCATTGATGGTCCCATCCATCTCATCCACCATATCCAGGAGCTCTGGCAGCATCTGTCAAACAAATAACATAACATTATTTAAATAAGTAGATTTAAATAAGTAGAAGAAACTTATTACTGTAATTAACATAAAAAACACGTACCACACTGACATCCGGCTCATCCACAAGCTCTACATAATTTTCAGGGAAGGCAAAGGGATGTGAGACCCTAGAAAACCATGGAAAGTAGCCCGGCACCGTGTTTGAGGAGTACGGCACACAGGGAGGCCCCCGCGCCACCAAGTGGTTTTGGAACTGTGTCCACCTCTCATCACACTCCGTGACAGTACAGACGGCCCGATTTGCAGGTCTGGGCTCCTCCGGGATGTGCTGTACCTGGCCAAACTGTCTGAGCACTCTATCCGGCAAATGGCTCACCATACAGCCAGCACTCCGGATGAACCCTCTGAACCTGGCCAGCTCCTCAAAGGGTCTCTCCTGCCTATGGCCTGTGTAGGGGTCCCAGGTGACCTCCTCACGGTGTAGCCGGTCAAGGCACAGTCTGATGGTGTGTGACTTGATGGCCCCGGGGCCATCCCTACACAGCCATTTCTTCGCCCGTGGCATACTCTCAACATATTCTGGGTGCACCACCCAAGATGTAAAATTGGCACTCTGGAAGTGCTCAAAAATCCAACCCTGTAATGAACATATCATTGGTTGATTATAAATCTGAAAGTAAACCTAAAGCAAACTTATAAAAATAAAAGAGTAAGTTTTATACCTGTAGTAGAGCCATATGACCAGCCATCTTCTCCGTCTTCTTTCTTGAAGCATCCTTCAGCTGATCATAAAGATGGGCAAGGGCCATTGCCCCCCAGCAGTAGTCTCCAACATTGTTCAAATCAAGAAGCATACCTAGGTAGCCAAGCTTAACCTTGCTTCCTGACTTGTCTGCGAACAATGTGCAGCCCAAAAGATAGAGCAAATAGGCCCTAGCAGCATGATGCCACCTCTGCTCAGCTATGGCTGGGTGGTAGACATGATCCCTCAGCCATACAAGACCAACTGACAACCCTCGCGCAGAAGTTTGTTCAGCGGCATCTTGGGGGGTGGCCCCCAAATAGTCAATCAGCAGCTGCTCTCCCTGCCACGAAGTCCAGTCAGGCATGTCATAGAACTGGCCCGTGATGGGGATGTGTAGCAGCTGGGATACATCATCAAGGGTGATAGACATCTCACCCACAAGAAGGTGGAATGATGATGTATCCGGCTGCCAACGCTCTATGAATGCGTTCAGCAGCCCCTTGTGAGTGAGGGGAAAACCAAGTCCTATGAGAGGGAACAACCCCGATAGGATAAGAGTCTCCCTGATCCTAGCATGGACCACAAGGTTAACCGGTCCATGTGGAATCGTAGTTATGTCCGGCCGAACCTGCATTGACAAATGACACCGGCACAATAAGCCAATATGTTCAACAAAATAAGAAACAAAATTGACAACACGCTATTATATAACAATAACTTACCTGGCCAGCATAGAACTCAGTCAAAATATGAGACCCGTATGTGGGCAAGACAGAACCATCAACAGGTCCACCAGGGAATGGGAATGTAGCCCTAGGAGCAGCAGCAGGCTCCTGAGGCTCAACATCCTCCTCATGTTGAGCACCAACCTCCTCATGTGCATGACCAGAAGGGCCGGCCAGCTCATATGCCGGAAATTGAGCATCACGCTCAACATCCCGGCCAATATCATCAACCTCCGGTGGGGGAGGAGGGACGTCTAATCTGTCCCTACGCCTACCCCTCCGGGAAGGTTCAGCTCCATCTTGCCTCCGTTTGCGTTCGGAAGCCGTCGGGGGTGGCCTACGCTCCGGCTGTTGCGAACTACCGCCACGATGCCTCACCATATCTGAAACAACAACCATTAAACCAATTAAGCAACATAACCAGCAAAATAACAGGGACAATACTGTCACACCTGTTCGCACAGCATCATTCGCACCTGTTCGAACAGAATCATTCGCACGTGTTCGAACAACCCCATTCGAACAGGTGTTCGCATGTCCTCATTCGAACGGTGTTCGCATGACCTCATTCGAACACCTTCGTTTTCACGTGTTCGCATGAGGTCATGCGAACACAGCAGATGCACAGAAAAAAAAAACCCAAATGTACAGAAGGGAGAGAGGGTTACCTGAATGAAAATGGAACGATTAGAGAGAGTGAGAGGACGCGAACAAAACCCAGGTGGTCTTGAGGGTGTTTGTGGAGAAGATTGAGTGGGAGATTGGGTGAGATTGAGTGAGTTGTGAGAAGTTGAGTGAGAGGGAGAGGAGAGTTAGGGTTCGAATGAGGGGTGTGAGGGAGAGTGAAAGGGAAAATGAGAGGAGTGAGGGGTGTGAGTGTGTGTGTATTTTTTTTTTAAGTTGAGGGTATTTTAGGGTTTTTAGAAGTTAGGGGGTGTGAAAGAGTAGGAGGGGGTGTGGGGAAAGTAAAAGCCTCATTTTAAATATGGACTTCTTTTTTTACTCAATTTAATGGACATTTGGTCCTCTATGTTTGGTCCCCTAAAATATAGCATTTAGCTAATCACACACCCCTTTTTCTGCTTCATGACTCGTTCCTTCTTTTGTTTTTCTACTCATCAAAATTATTTTCTCATAAATAAACAAATAAAAAATGGCAAACTTATACCGAAGAACTACGTAGTATTTGATTGTCCAGCAGGTGATACGCAGAAGCAGAGAGAAGCACCAATATCAATTGTAAAAATAAAAAATCTGTTTTTAGTCTTTTCTAAATCATATCTTAATTCACAATAAAAGCGTAAAATAAATATTTTCTAAAATTAACACTTATTTGCACCTATTAATTAAAAGGTAACCTTTTTTCTTATTAACTTTTGCCCTATATAATTAAACATTAGTGGCAGCTCCATTCAAAACCACGAAGAATCCCACCTCCGGATTTTTCAGTCGCAACACTTTACAACATGGTCATTCAAACTCATTTGCATGGTAACTCTGGTTGTCCATTTTGCATCAATGGCATGTGTAGTCGTGGACTTGAGCATTTCACTAAACAACAACAACAACAACCAGAACATCAACAACAGCTTATGAGACAAGTGTACAGTGAGAGGCAGGGACAGGCTGATCCCAATCTTAATGTTCGTGATTCCAACTCCTTGAATTCTCTTCCTAACGTTGCTACTCAATTTCATATGCAAAGGGAAGAGATGGATCAGTACATTAGACAAAAGGTAATTTGAATTTATAAGCATCAAATAATAATAATTATTTTGTTTTAAGTTTCTCACTATGGATCACCGACACACACCAGACATGACACGGACAAGACAAGTAGGGAGGGACCAATATTAACTTAAGAAAATAGACACGTGTGGAACACCAGACATGTGTTTGATTTGAAGTGTCGGTGCTGCATATTTGGGAATTTCTTGTCTTGATTTTTATTAGTAATTTGATTTTTATATGTCACAGATTGAGGAATTGAGATCGATGATAGAACAATATGAGAATCAACAAGTGGGAATAATACTGAGAGAAACGGAACGTCGTATACTTTTGATGATGGTAAGAAAGGAAGAAGAACTTGCGAAAGTTGTGCAGAAAAGAAGAGAGTTAGAAGAATTTATAAAAGGTCTAGAGACGGTGAATCGAGAGTGGAAAAGGATGGCTGCGGAAAAAGAAGCCGTGGTGTTAGCTCTTGATAAAGCCTTCGAGAAGAAGAAGAAGAAGAAGAAGAAGAAGAAGAAGAAGAAGAAGACCAAATTGAACATAAATATGTCTGCAAACATTGTTTTTTTATGAGGTCGTGTTTTCTGTTTCTCCCATGCAGGCATCTTGTTTCATGCAAAGCTTGTGAAGCTATCCTACATCCTTGTCCCATTTGTGGATTGTTGAAGAAGGCTAGCATTGAGACTTTGTTTTTCTAGATTGATTGATTATTTACAGACAAGTAAATATTTTTACAGTCAGACATGTAATGTCTGAGTATACCTTATATCATATGTTTACTTTAGGATTTTGTTTTATTTATTTAATATTGTTGTTACATTTGTTTGGCCTCTATTTATTTAGATTTATGATTTGTATTTGAAAGGATAATTAAGATTAATACATTAGACTTTGCTGGGCATATATATTATTGTACTTGAATAGAGTTTTATTGATGAACTCGGAATGTTACAACAATAGTCGGATAGCTTTTGTATCTATCTTGGCATGCTCTATTCTAGAGTTTGTGTACAAAATGTGTACATCTATATTTGTACCTCTATCCTAGAAAAGGTATGATTTCTCCACTCCTCTCAGATGCTCCGAGCACCGTCAAAACCATATCGAACGTATCATATCGGATCTCGGAGTCACCATCTCGTTGTCACCACCATGAGGTATATATATTCTAATTCATTTTAACAGTTATACAATTTTAAATCATAGTAAATGACTTTAATCGACACTTTTGGCAAAAATTTAGTTTTTAATTACTTTTAAGGCAAAAATACACTAGAGGTCCTTTAAGTTATGTTTTTGTAACAAGTTGGTCATTTATGTTTTTTTCGTAACAACTTAGTCCTTTAAGTTAACTAACGTTTACACCGAGACGCTACCAAGCTGAGATGCTGAACTGAGCTGAGTTGGATGCTGGTCTCGGTCAATGATGTTGGGCCGAGACGCTACCAAGCTGAGAAGCTCAAGAGTTATATGTAACACCCCCTTCTAATCAACTAGAATTTAATTAATTTAAAATCAGAGCTTTCAAAAACCTTTTGAGCACAACCACAAGAGGGTGCCACATTTCAAAACAACAACATATAATAACGCCAATTTGACTCATAAAACCATAAGGCACGATACATAGCACCACAAATATTCTGTTTAGTTTACATCAACGTAATTATAATAATCATCGTAGCGGAATAACGTCAGGTATTGAAGTAACAAAATACATCACCAAAATAGAAGTTTTGGAACATCAAAGAAAACGACAAATAAACTAAGACGCCCCCCCGGTGCTACGTATCAGAGCAGACTCAACCAACTAGAAGAAGGTACTAGATCACCTTCACTCGCTATCACCTGCACGTTGCCGACATAAGAAGCAACATAAAAGCAGTAGGGTGAGTCTCTTTACATAAATAATAACAAATAAGATAAGCCTCATATTAGAGAAGGCAACTAAATACACCAAATCACAACAGCGACAACATACACCATTAATTTTCAATCACCAAGTGACAACACCGAATGTATGAATAGTGCATGAAATGCAACCCAACTCCAAGGGCATATGCATGTGGATCCATCATCACCTTAATAATAGCCTTGAGGGCACTCACCAAAATAAGGCCGAAGCCTTCTGCTCACCAATCATTTATCATAAGGCCGAAGCCTTCCGCTCACCAATAAATGCACATGATTATGTGACGCCATGAACAATGCCTCATACACACCAAAATCACCACAACAATGCAATAGCATGCTCACCAATAAATTGATTAACTCACCAATAGTTTTATTAACTCACCAACACCAAAAGAAAGGTCGTAGACCACTCACCAATAATTTACTTCGCCATTTTATACATATATATCACCATTTATACAACTCCATTTATAGTTCTAAGGCTAACACACCAATTACACCGTTCACCAAGTAAATACGGATTAAATTGTCACAAGGACTAAAGCAACACCACAATAATATAACAGCACAGCAACATTTAAATAAAAACAGCAACAACAACATTTAACTAAAACAGTGACAGCAACTTTAGAAATAAAACAGCAACAGCACTTATTTTTAAAACAGTGACAGCAACATTAAAACCAAAACAGCAACAACAACTTATTTTTAAAACAGTGGCAGCAACATTAAAACCAAAACAGCAACAGCAACTTATTTTTAAAACAGTGGCAGCAACATTAAAACCAAAACAGCAACAGCAACTTATTTTTAAAACAGTGACAGCAACATTAAAACCAAAACAGTGACAGCAACCTTAAATTAACAGCAACGGCAACTTAAAAATAACAGTGATTGCTAATTAGCAACCCACGAAAATCACCAACAATCTTATAGGTTAACTATTCCCAAACCTAACTCATATGATTGCTAATCTTATAGGTTATTATGAATAAAAGAGAACCCCCTAACCTTTGAGAATTGAAGAACTTAGCAAGATTCTTAGCAACCCACGAAAATCACCAACAATCCAAGCCCCCTTCCTCTCCAAGCTTCACGCCAACTCCCTCTCCTCCTCCTTCAAGCCGTTCGCGCCCTCTCTCTTCTCACTCTTCTCACTTTCTATTTTTCTTTCTTTTGATTTTGCATAATGAGGGTTTCTCCTAAGACTCCTATAATTTTACTAACTTAACTTGGGCCACCTAACCGTAATGGGCCTTATTTACACCCTCCTAATCACTTAAACACCTCCTGAAATAAAATAAGCTCTGAATTAATTAAATTGCTTAAATAAATATTGTAAGCCTTAAATAACTTAATTAAATAATTAATTAAATTATTTTGGGGCGTTACATTATACCTCATGGTGGTGACGACGAGATGGTGAGTCCGAGATGATACGTCTGAGATGGTTTCGGCGGTGCTCCGAGCTTTGGTGAGAAATATGGCACTACGCCAGAATAAAATTTTAATATCGGTCCTTTAATAGCGCTTAGTGAAGGAAACGCTATAATAGACGACGCGGAGATTATAAATAGCATTTTGAGTAGGGTGCGCTATAAATATTTGACCTTTAATGGCGCTTTACGTATCAAGCGCTATGAAAACGTTCTCCATATTTTTAAAAAACCATGTTATAGCGTGTGATAGAGGATGCGGTATGTATATAGGATTATTTCAAAGCGCTTTCTTTACCAAGCACTACTATAGACTTGTTAAAATTTTTATTTTTGTTCAAACAAAAAACACCACCACGTCTCCGAAAACCTTAAATGGTAAAACCCTCTCACACGCGTTCCCATTACCCTCTCACAAACCAAACCCTCATAAACGTCTTTTGTGAATCTCTCGTTCTTGTGAATTCCTCTCATTCTCAAATATGAAAATCCAGCTTCCATCTCAAACCCATCGACTCTTTGGTTTTTCTTCATCACTGTTTTCAAGTTTCTCAAAGGTAAGGTTTTTTCCTCTTTCATCTTTGGTTTCCTTCTTCAAGCCATCTTCGATTCCCTATAACCACCCCATTCTCTGCTTCCTTCTTCTTCTTCACTATTAACAAAAGTGGATACTGATTTTAAGGATCCCATATTATTGATTTTAAAGTAGGGATTTTAGGGATTTTGCTGATTTGAGGTACATAGGGAAAGGTATTTTTTTCCGTTATTTTAGGGATATGTTTCTTTCGTTTTAAAGTGATGTATTAGCATCCAATTGATAAATTATAAAAGGGGTTAGAATAAGAGTGAAATTTCTAGAGTCTGTGGTAGATTTGTTCTTTAATTTGACGTCACCAGAAGTTTAATGATTTTTTACTACTTCAATGCTTTTAAAATTGGTTAGTTGAAGCAACTATTTGCTTAGTTTAATGCTTTTAAAATTGAAGGTAATGTCATTGCTTAAATTGTGGGTACAGGTGCAAAGTTTTCAAAGACATGAATTTGTCCCTATGGATTTAATTTCTTTGATTCATAATAGTAAGAAAGATCCTGAGAGCACTAAATTGTGACTCTTGTTCTTCAAGTTGTGTTTTATTCTCTTTATGCAACAGGGTTTATAATTTACTTGTTATTTAGTTTATGGTTAAGCATTAAGGAGCTTTATACCTCCTAGAGTACTTCTCTTTAACTTCCAAATTAATTAACATGCACATGATTCAAATATTTCTCTGATGATGTAGCCAAAGAGAAACAAACTCAGTGATGATAATTTGTTCTGTATGTTGATAAAGAAAAGATGGAGAAGTTTGTTCTGGATGTGGTTGAAAGCTCTCCAAACAAATTTACAGTTTCGGTTTGATATAGATGTATATTTTGTGTTTTACTGAATCTTTTGGATAAATTTAGTTGTTTAAAGTATTTTTACACTTTTGGTTTGATAGTGGCTTTTATATTGTTTTTTTATTGGTTGAATGTTATTAGTAGGTCAACTTTTTTTTTTTAAAAAAAAAGACTTTTAACAGCACTTCTTCAAGAAAACGCTATTAATCATTGTATGTTTTATACCGCGCCCTTCAAGAAGCGCTATTAAAAACACTACAAATTAACCCCCCATGTACCATACAATAGCACTTATTAAAGGAAACGCTATCAAAAGTCTAGTTATAATAGCGCTTAGGAAGCGCTATAATAGGACTGAAAGCTACTATATTGGTCAGGTTTATAAAAGGTGCAAAAAAGCTACTAAAGGTGCAAAAAAGCGCTATAAAAGGTGTTTTTTGGCGTAGTGTGGGGTGGCCGCCACCTGCAAGCACTCTGGCGTCCAAGTCAGCCCATGATAGAGGTGGAGCATCTGAGAGGAATGGAGAAAGCTTACCTTTACTAGGAGTGAGTGGTGGTATATATAGTGAAGCAATTGAGCTTACTCTAGAAGCTTCTAAATGCTGGGCTGGCGCTTTCGAATATTGGGTTGTCTTGCAATTGGCCCATTAGCAAATAAAAGTTCGATCCAGTACAGTAGCCCCCCAAATCAGTTGCACATGTTCTGGGGTCGACTTGCGAGTAAAGTCTTCTTCATGGGACATCCAACTTGCATAAGTTAGCTAATAATGAAAAAAAACAATCTGCGTAATGCGGCTCTACATGTCTACATGTGTTACCATTGTTATTTTGTACACTGGACATGACGAGGTGTTGTGGATGTTATCTCCACGGCATTTGAGCTCTGCAATGAACATAAATCATGATAGTGTATACCTCAGTGAGGGTTGAGGTGTATATACGAAATCCTGAAGTCCTTTTTGTCTAACTCGCAGGCCTGGTGATGTCAGAGTTTGAAAAATGCGAGTCACATATTACGTGTCCCGAGTTGGGGATAGGAAATTTTTATTAATAGGGTCCTTCTTCCCAACCGAGGAAAGAGGGATGAGGCAAAAACCTTGTGAAAACGAGGAAGTGTTCCACAAAAGTAGCCTGATGACCTCGTGAAAGCAAGGGAATGCATGGAAATCCTTACTAATGCGGTTTAAGGCTCATTTTTCTTTAACATTGGCTGAAGTGTCTTCATTATGGCAATGGTATCGATGGTTTTAGATTGAGCGGAGTGTGGCAACTCAAGTTTGTTTGCTTGGAGTTTAATGCATGGGATCAAACCAAGATCGTGGCGGGATGTGGAGCAAACTGGCGACCCCCACTTCTCACGGTGTGACACTGTGAGCAATGAGCTGAGATACTATGCAACAGGGTGAGATGAACTATTGAGGGAGAAAATTTAGTTCTCCTGAGTCGTAGGGTCGAACGGAACCACTAACCCTGGTACTGCAACTTCGACAACATCGAAATTATCTTGGCGAAGACGATCTAAGGTCGATGGATCTCTTAGATATATCCACCATGCTCATGCGGCGCATGTAGAAACTGATGCGAGAAGGAAGTCGTGAGCTACATGTTATGGCTGAGGTTGCTTGTTGATTGTACAATGAGATTTTGGCTGATTTTGGTTGTAGGATCCTTTTGTGGCATGTGCTTCTCGTGTTGATCTAAAGATGACATTGCCAATATTCAACAAGGTAGTGAGCCCAATGTTGTCGGTCTCGAGGTCCCAAATGGCAATGTCAAGGCGACCTGGAGGACCAATCCGAAGATGGCCTATGGAATCCAAGTCGGTCTTAACTGTCTCCTTGACTTCAACATTGAACTTATGAAACTTAGATTTGGGATTTTCGACCATGTAGATTGATCAGCGGTCGTACGCGGGTCAAAATAATTAAAAAGGATTAAGAATGTAGTACAAGGTGAGAAACCTTGGTCGTCTCACAAGGATCTCTAATACTAAGATTACCAGAATCAGGAACAAAATTAACAATAAAATAGGGGGTTTGTTTATGAAGAAAGCGATTTGTGTTGGGGGTTTTATCAAATTAAAGAGACAATTGATTCACCGGTTTCCGGGTGCGCGTCTCGAATTTATCACAGGTTCTAAAAACAACAATTCATTTAATTTCAATTTCTCAATTGACATAAACTGACTAAACAAGCGCTAATCAGTTTATACGAATTCACACTGTTTCGAGCAAGCGCCGAACCAATGGGTTCAATCGGTCACGGGAGCGGACATGCGCCGTTTCGAACGCAACCAATATCATAACGGAATTCTAATCAATCCCTCTATCAATTTCTACTCGAATCAATTAATCTAAGCAATCAAGTAATTCGAATAATCAAGAATTACGAAACAGAATTGCATACAAACAAGCGTCATACACAACTGAAACGCGTTTTGCAATAAAAACAGAACGATTACTAAGCAGAAAAACGAACTGAGAAGATTGCATACATTCAAAACTAAAATCGAAATTGATAGAGATGGAATTAAGGAAATTAAAACGAAATTGTATTAAGACATTAGATACCGAACCTCAAAACCCGTAAACGGCAGCCTTTCACCGATGAATCAACTTGGGAGTTTAGGCTTCCATGGAGGTTAGAGCACAAAAGTTTTGTAAAGTGAATGATAATGTGTAAGATAGATAAAACGGCTGCTGACCAGCCAAATCTCTAAGACTAAAACGAAATACCTAATCACTAAATGGGCTATTGGATAAAAGCCCGTTAACAAATTAATATTCGGTCCAAAACCCGTTTTACACAGAACTGCTTCGGTAATTCGCAGTTTTCACCTTCAAGACTTCAGAATTGGGTTTCGCGATCAACAGAAGAATTCTAGCTCTGTTCATTAGCTTTCCAACGCATGCTCGTACGCCTCAATCGGATAACCACAGACAAAGTTATGACCTGCAGAGCAAATAGGGGTCAATATGCAATAAAAACAAGAACTAATCAAGAAATTACTATATTGCTCAAATAAGACCCAAAATCTAGAAACACGCTAAGACTTAAATATTAGACACAGAAAACAATCAAAAATACCAAGTGCAAAGCTATAAAGAGTGCATTAGAATGCACTGATCAAATTCCCCCACACTTAAGCTTTTGCACTCCGGGCAAAACACACAAAACAAGACACAAAAACAATACATGAATTTCCAATGAACCGAAAGAACGCAAAGTCATAAGAGAGATGCTTTTCCTAGGCTTCAAGGAGAATGACAATCAATGATAGCACTTAATTGCAATCAAGGAAAACAAGATAATAGAGCACCAGAGAGTGAATCACAAGTGATGAGTCCTCACAGGATATGTGTAAGTAATGCTCTCAATCACTCAAGTGTCTAGGCTTGTGTTTACTCTCATATATATAATAAGCACATCAATGAAAGTTAGCACTACCATATGCTTGACAAGTTTCTGACATCCACACTTAAGAACACATGCACATAAGATCAAAAGTTCTTTATAAGGGTTGTAATGGGGCCAAGGTCAAGGTGGGATAATCCTAAGGGGGAACTAGACTAAAAAGAATCAAAGAGGATAAAGAAGCAATGAAAATCAATTGTAAAGTGAGCATTAGAGGGTCCAACTTCAACAAAGTATGATGAATTTCCCTATTTTGATATACTTCTCCACATAACTCTCTCTACACACTTTCATTCTTCTTGAAACAAAAATTAAAAGAAATACACACACTTTTTTTTTCTTCTCTTTTTTTTTTCTTTTTGGGGAATATTTTTCTATACAAATGTACTTACCAAACTTTCCATTGAGAACCCAAGAACAAACCCAAGTGAGAACCACAATTTTACAATATGGACACCCCCACACTTATGGATTTAACAATTCTCAATTCATAGCTCCTTCACCCTCTAAGATTGGGTAATAACATTGTTTTTCACTTTTGGGCTTGTAATGAGCTATAAAACAAAGAATGGGATAAAAAGGCTCAAAGGGGCTTACACAAAGGGATAAATTTAGGGTAGGCTTATTTGGCTAGTAGCTAAAAAAATAGAATTTCCTAGATCATTTCAAACATGCTTGTGAACAAGTGTTTCAACAAGAATCAAGTCAAGTTCTAGAGTAACTAACAAACATGAGTGAGTCACACACAAGAAAGGAGATAATGACAAAATGTAGTCCATCTAATAAAAGGCTTAATTCTCACCAGGGACACTGACTATCACAGATGATGCAAAATCTAGTGCTCACATCCAACTTATTATACCAAGAGCAACAAGAAATCAATCAAGTCATGTCAAAACACCTATAGTCTTAGAATAGTAAAATCACTCACAACTTGTACAAACCAAGAACTCATGGAAAAACATGCTAAAATAACAATTTTTTGTTTTTTTTTCTTTGAAGGAAAACTGAAAAAAATGACAACCTACTAAGCTACTAAAAGACACCTCCCACACTTAAATCAGACATTGTCCTCAATGAAAACAACAAGCATAAAATAAGAGTAAGGATGAGGGACTCCCTGGTCAATCTACAGTGTAGGTGGGATGTTCCAATGAGAGTTCTTCAATGGGTACATCTTCAAGTGCGGAACTCTCATGGAATACTTTGAGGCGTTCTCCATTGACTTTGAAAACTTTATTTGTCGTCTCACTTTTAATTTCAACTGCACCATGAGGAAAAACATTAGTAATAACAAACGGGCCAATCCACTTGGATCTAAGTTTCCCGCCCATGATTTTCAGCCGGGAGTTAAACAATAACACTTTTTGCCCAATGGAGAAATCCTTCCTAGAAATCATCTTATCATGGAAGTGCTTAGTTTTCTCCTTATAAATTCTGGAATTCTCATAGGCTTCTAGCCTATGCTCCTCAAGTTGTTGCAATTGAAGCATTCTCTTCTTACCTGCTTTTTCAAGTTCAAAATTACAACATTTGACCGCCCAATAAGCACGGTGCTCTATCTCCACCGGGAGGTGGCATGCCTTACCAAACACAAGTCTAAAGGGAGACATCCCTATTGGTGTTTTGTAGGCTGTTCTTTGAGCCCAAAGAGCCTGTTCTAGCCTGCGGCTCCAGTCCTTTCTACTTGGTTGCACCATCTTTTCTAGAATTTGTTTAATTTCTCTGTTCGAAATCTCAGCTTGCCCATTAGTTTGGGGGTGGTAGGGTGTAAAAACCCTATGCACAACCCCATACTTCCGAAGCAAAGCTTCCATGGTGCGGTTACAGAAATGAGTGCCTTGGTCACTTATGATGGCTCTTGGAATACCAAACCTGCAAAAAATTTGGGACCTGACAAAATTCACAACAACTTTAGAATCATTAGTGCGGGTGGCTTTTGCCTCCACCCATTTGGAAACATAATCAACAGCAAGCAGGATATAAGTAAAGCCAAAGGAAACCGGAAAAGGGCCCATGAAATCAATGCCCCAAACATCAAATACCTCACAAAAAAGCATAGGCTGCTGAGGCATTTCACTCCTGCGAGTGATTGCCATCCCAGCCCTTTGACACTGTTCACAAGTGCGAAAACTCTCAAATGCATCTTTAAAAATGATGGGCCAATAGAAGCCCGAGTCTAGGACTTTTCTCGCTGTCCGTTGGGGACCAAAGTGTCCACCTACTTGAGAAGCATGACAGAATTGAAGAATGGATGGAACCTCATGGTAAGGTACACATCGCCTAATCACCTGGTCACTACCAAACTTCCACAAATAGGGATCATCCCACACATAATATTTTTGCATCACTTTTGAGTTTATGTACCTGTGCTTTAGATGCATGTGGGGGTATAGCTCCACCCACAAGATAATTAACTATATCAGCATACCAAGGAGTTACCTCACGCAGCTGCATGAGCTGCTCATCTGGAAAATCATCATGGATTGGGAGGGAATCCTCAGCCCTCTCTATCTTGCTTAAGTGGCCAGCCACTAAGTTCTCTGCCCCGCTCTTATCTTTAATCTCCAAATCAAATTCTTGGAGGAGCAACATCCATCTTATCAATCTTGGCTTTGCCTCTGGTTTCTTTAAAAGAAACTTCAAAGCTGCTTGGTCAGTAAAAATAACCACCTTGGAACTAAGTAAATATGATCTAAACTTATCAAGAGCAAATACAATAGCCAAAAGCTCCTTTTCTGTGGTGGTGTAATTAATTTGTGCAGCATCTAAAGTCCTAGAAGCATAATAAATAACATGGGCAGCCTTGTCAACTCTTTGTGCTAGAACCGCCCCCAATGCATAGTTAGATGCATCACACATAATTTCAAAGGGGAGGGTCCAATCAGGTGGCTGAATGATGGGAGTAGAAGTCAAGGACTTCTTGATACAATCAAAGGCCTGCTTGCATTTATCATCAAAGGTAAAGGTAACATCCTTTTGCAGCAAGTTTGTCAATGGGAGAGCTATCTTGCTGAAATCCTTGATAAAGCGCCTGTAAAAACCTGCATGACCAAGAAATGAACGGATCTCGCGAATGCAAGATGGGTAAGGTAAACTAGAAATCACTTCAATCTTGGCCGAATCTACCTCCATCCCTTTTTCAGAGATCACATGCCCTAAAACAATACCCTGTCCTACCATAAAATGGCATTTTTCATAATTCAAAACAAGGTTAGTTTCAATACATCTCTGCAACACTCTATCCAAACTACACAAACATGAATCAAATGAAGAGCCATAAACAGTAAAATCATCCATAAACACTTCTATGCAAATTTCTATCAAATCAGCACAAATACTAATCATGCATCGTTGGAAAGTCCCAAGTGCATTGCATAGGCCAAAAGGCATCCTCCTATACGCAAAAGTGCCAAAGGGGCAAGTGAATGTGGTCTTTTCTTGGTCCTCCGGTGCAATATGGATCTGAAAGTAGCCTGAAAAACCATCAAGAAAACAATAATGTGACTTACCAGCTAATCTTTCGAGCATCTGATCAATGAACGGCAAAGGAAAGTGATCCTTTCTGCTTGCCTGGTTAAGTCTCCTGTAATCAATACACACTCTTCTCCAGCTATTCTGCTTGCCTTGGTCGTCTCACAAGGATCTCTAATACTAAGATTACCAGAATCAGGAACAAAATTAACAATAAAATAGGGGGGTTTGTGTTTACTGTGATTTTTAGTAAACACCGCTAGTTTCACTACACGTGTTACTTGCGAGATCAACTAGGAATCTCAGGCCATTTGTGATCAAATTTTACTAAGAATTGTTGATATTTAATAGAAATGCAGAAACTTACGATAAAGTGCAAGAATTTGTAAATGCGGGAAGAGGAATCAAAATGCAGTAAATTGCAGTAATTGTAAGTGAAGAAGATGACAAAGTGCAGAAATCTAAAAGAAATGAAAACAATTATATAAAGAAGTGGTACGCAGAATCATACATGAATTCCTGTTGACTCTGTTTTCTCTGTTTGCGGAAGTAGAGTGTTTTAGGAAATATGTGTAATGAAATTTGCGACCTCTTTTCTCTCTACAGAACCTCTATTTATAATACAAATAAGACTATAACCGTTCAGCGGTTTTCTAAAACAAGATAAGGCAGAGTAACTGCTACAAGATAAGGCAGAGTAACTGCTATTTCGACGTGCTTCTACTTCGATTGTCTAACTGCTCTTTCTTTTCGACCAAGGAATCAATGTCCCTTTCAACAGATCTCCATAGCTTTACTTGTTTCGCTGTCTATAATCTTCTCTCTGTCGAAGTGTGGCCTCTTTTTCCAAATTCGCTAAGTTATGCATTAGGCTGCTTTCCTTTGGTTATTACCTCTTGAAGTCGAAATTATATCTTGGTGTCGAAAATCTGCCTTCTTTCTGAAATTATTAAGTCAAACCCTGTTGACTGCATTTAATATTAGCCTGTCGAAAATGCAGGCTAACAAATTGCCCCCCCAAAAAGACGTTTTCGACTGAATTCTTGAATGAAAATAGAAAACGGCTTTTTTGAAACTTCTTTCGACTATCCCATGAAATCTCATGCTATCATTGCATATCTTTTTTCAGAATATGAGGGGACGTTTCTGAGCTAAAACAGAGTTTGCTGGTGCCTTCCTCCAACGAGAATGCGCCACGTGTGCACAGTTAACTGTCTAGACTTTCTATAATCTCACGTTTCCCACTAACACCACGATTGCCAAAGCATTTTATTATTATTTTTATTTTTGAACGTGGTAAAACGGCTATAAAAGTGAAGTTGTACCCTTTCATTTCTTTTTCTGAACCTTCAACTTCTTCTTCTCTGCGAAAAAACTCCATTAAAGCATCTTCTGATTTCTGCATTTCCTTCCCTTTATTCGCCTTACGAAGAAAAGCGGACACTACTAAGCACTTCCATTTCTTCACTAGCTTCCTGTTTCCAACGATGGCATCTTCTTCTACCATAAAATCTCCTGCTGTAAATCTTGGGAAGAAAACCCTTGTTCCTGAACCTGCTCTCACTTTGGAAGAAACACAAATTTACCGGTCTCAGGTACTTATCCCCTTCTCTAAACCTTCAAATCATGCATTCTTAGGCCCTCTCCCTCTCGCTGATGATGATTCCTCTAGGATTAGGGACATTTTCCCTAGCTATCATAGACTCAGCCCTAGGATTTTCAGCGAAGGTCCACACGTGATGGATTTTATGAGTAACCCGAATAGGGTTTTTCGATCCTCGCCGCCAACTGAGAAAAACATGCCTTACATCGACTGGCTCAACAAAATTGAGTCGAAAAAAGGAGATATCTGGAAGAGCCAGGGAATTTTCGATCTGATCCAAATCTCAAGGTATGGGCCTAAGTATCAAAGCCCAATGCTCCTTTCTGCTCTACATTTTTGGGATATCACTACCAACAGCCTTCATTTGAAGTGTGGCATGCTTACCCCTACCCTGCTTGATGTGGCAGCTATAACAGGTTTAAAGCCTTTAGGGGAAACTTTCGACCCTGCTATCCAAACTGATTTCGATTTTGACTTCAAAAAGGCTAGCTTTAAAGGTTATATTGAAGAGAAACACGTTACCGAGTCGAAGGATGTTTCTAATGAAGAGCATATTGCTTTTCTCACTTTCTGGTTATCCTTTTATGTCTTCTGTTCTTCGTCACTTCAAGTGGCTAAGATGTATATCCCCCTAGCCATTCAATTACATCAACGTCGAAAGATCAACTTGGCTACCCTTATTTTAGGATCCCTTTTCGACAACTTGAAACAAGGGGCTCTTGATTTGAAAGGACTCAAACCAGAAGGGAAATATTTGGTCTCTGGACCAATTTGGCTGTTTCAATTGTGGCTTCTTGCCACTTTCAATTCAAAATTGATAATGTATACTCCTGATGAGTATCTTGACGTAATTTCTAACAGAGGGGTCGAAGGTGTGCGACTTGCTTTGTTGAAACCTAAACAAATAGGAGTATCTGTCGAAGATCTCTTTTCACAGGCTTTCAACATGTTTCTGAACTGTACAGAATTTTCTCCTTCTATGGCCCCTTTTGCTGGAAGAAATTATGGACCACATTGGTTCACTAGGGAATTCCCTGCTACCAACCCTGATGAGGAGCAAGAAACCAATCAAATTTGGAAAGCATTTTTAACTCCTCAACTGCTGTCATCTCGAATTTCTCCTGGGAAGTCATCAAACCAATTTGGTTTATTCTCATATCATCCAAGTTTATATGCACGGCAATTTGGGTTGTGTCAACTTCGTCCCAGCCCTTTTTTCCGGTCTAGAAGGGAACTGTTAGTCCCTGAGAATGAAGAAGAATGGATAAATCGTCTCAATGACTTTCCTGCTGATTCTTTTCGTCTTACTCCCCTCTCTTTTGAATCAACTTTCTCTTGTACCCACAAATTTTCTCAGTGGTGGACAGAGTATATCACCAGGAAATTCACTGGTGTCGAAGAGGCTAGTCTATTGGTCAAACTAATATCTGCTTTTCCTTCTTCGCAGAAAAAGAAGACCAAGTCGAAAGGTATACATATTCGAGAAATTCAAGCATTTCAACAATATTTCGAAACTGTATATGATCCGACTAATCTTCGTCGAACTGTTTCCCAAGCTGCAAAAGTTTTTAAGCAAAAAATTCTTGATAAAATCCCGACTATGATTTTTCCACCTTATGTACCCGACAAATATTTTTTTGCTTTAACACAAAACAAAATTAGATTTCCACCCTTACCAACCAGTGAACTGGCTCTGGCATTTTGGTCACCCATTCCAGAATGGTTCGTATGTGGTTCGACCAGGGCACTATTTGATTTTTTGAACAACAAAACAGCTGAGAAAGTAGTTCCGACTAAGCAGGACATATACACTTTTGAGGGTCATCTTCATTTAGATATTCAACATATTCGAATCGTGTCCTCCATTAGAGAAGGTGATTCACAAGACTTCTTAGGAAAAATAAATTTCCTTTCTATGTATTTCATATTAACACTTGTTTGTCGAATATTTGTAGCCATTCCTATCACATCGTCTTCGACAGATGGCGCAGCAACAAAGACGAAGAAAAAAGATGTCGAGGCTTCGTCAAAAAGAAAACAACCTCTTCAAGAAGAAAAACAAAAAGTAAGTACTTATCTTTACTCGTTGTGTTATCTTCTTATACTCTTCGACTAATTAGTCATCCGTTTTGCAGAGTCGAAAAAGAACAAGCAGCTCTTTAACATCCAATCCAAAGAAAGCAAGAAATGTCAAACCAAGAGTCGTGAGCGATTCAGAGGTCGAAGTTCTCAAAACTTTGCCTATTTATATTTGTTTTCTTTTTCTTATTCATGCTTATGTGATTGTTGTATTTTCAGTCTGATGAGACACCACTGCTTAGGACTAAACCCATCAAGGTTCAAGTCCCTGAAACAAAAAGAGAGAGAAAGACAAAACATTCTCAAGATGTCTCTAAAACTGTTTCCCAACAAACTTCTGTCGAAAGACAACAAGAAGAAGAAAAAGTTCCGAAGAGGCTTATCAAGAAAACCCAGAGTGCACACTCTTTTGTTGAGAACATCATAGCTAAGGTGATCAAATTGAAGCCTATGTTTTTCGGAAACCCGAAAACTTTGTTTATGTGATAATACTCACTTTACTTCATTTTTTAGGAAACTGAAGTCCCAACAAAACAGGCTACGCCTTCCTCCACTCATTCCCCTTCAAAAATAAATGTTTCTGGAGAAGGTGTCGAAGAAAAAGATTTGCCTCAACATACACCTGTTGTCGAAGATACACCGTTGGCCGAAAAGACTATTCTTGCTGAAACTGCCCAGGAAATTCCTGCTCATGGCCCGGAGCCTGCTGCTATGGACGTTGATGAAAATCCTGATGTTGGCCACAGTGGAGCTGAGATCAGTATATCTTCTTCTCCAAACATGGAAGAGCAAGGGTACGACGAAGAGGAAAGTGAAGACGATGGTGATAACGAGAGGAGTGAATCTCTTGAGATAGCTAATTCTCCACGTTTTGTGCCCTCAACACATGACACCGCTCTTAACCTTCAAGAACAAGAATTTTTGGACTTAAAACGCAAAGATCCTCTTGAGGCTTTCAAACGAATGGTGGGTGGTTTATCTTCGACAAAAAGTAAGCCAAGTGCTTCGACTGCTTCTATTGGCAATTCCTCTGAAGGTCCTAAAGGAAACCTAATTCGAGAGCTTCAAACAACCCTCTTTGAGATAGATCTATTCAAGGCTATCGAAACAAATCATATGCTCTATTACAAACTCAAGTCTTTGCTCAATGAACTTAACAAATCTGGCTCCAGTGACTCTCTTTTATGCTTTATTGTTGAATTTGAGCCTTTACTAGAGCAAATTTCCAGAGATATTCAGAAAAAGAAGAGCACTATTGTGAGCAAAGAACGTGAGCTTGAGCTTCTGACAGAAGAAAGTGTCGCCGTCGAAGCCTCAGAAAGCAAGATTTCAGCCTTGGAAATTCAAGCAGCAACTAATTCCAAGGAAATAGAAGACTGTGATGCAAACATTTCGACATACAAGGCCCAAATCAAGGAGTTGCAATCGAAGATTGAAGCGGTAGAAAAGAAGAAAATCTCTGTTCAACAGAAGTCTTCAATTTCTGTGGAGAACGCACTTCGCACTGAGGCAACCTTGGCTATCGAACACTTGGAGAAGGTTCAGAAACATGACGAAGCAGTTAAGAGGCTAACGGAAGAAGAAACTCTTTTAGATACCAGATTGAGGCATGCCAGAGCAGCCTTTGAGAGGCTTAAAGCTTCTTTTGTAATTTAACTTTCCATCTGTAATCTGACAGGATTTTACTCGATCTGTATTTTGACAATATTTCCTGGCATGAGTGCCATGTTTATATCTTCACATTCTCTTAATTTTGCGTTATTTTGATTTCTTGCAACATTGGCTTATATCTCTTTAAATACTTGCCATTTATACGCAAAATTCGATTATCAGCACTTAACTCTTCGACTTCATAAGCACCGTTTGAGAACACTTGTAAAATTTTAAATGGTCCTTCCCAATTTGGTGACCATTTTCCCAAGGCTCTATCTTTTTTGTCCATGGGTAATATCACTTTCCACACTAAGTCTCCTGTAACAAAAGCTTTGAATTTCACCTTCTTGTTATAAGCTTTAGCTACTCTTTCTTTTTGCCTTATAAGGATATCTAATGCAAGTAACCTTTCTTCATCTATGTCAACCAATTCATCTAAAATCATGCTCCAATAATGGTCTGAAGGAATTTCAAATTGCCTTTGGATCCTGGTTGATTGTAAATAGATTTCGACTGGTAAAACTGCATCATGCCCAAAAGTGAGACGAAATGGAGTAGTGTTGATTGATTCTCTAGGAGAATTTCGACAAGCCCATAATGCTTGATCAAGGGTTTTGTGCCAATTCTTAGGCTTTTGCCCAATATGTTTTTTAATCAAATTAATGATAATTTTATTGGCTGCTTCGACCTGACCATTTGCCTGAGCATAATATGGTGTCGAACTTAATAACTTAAATCCACTTATGGAGGCAAACTCAACCATTTTTCGACCAGTAAACACTGAGCCTTGGTCTGTAGTGATGGTTTCTGGAACTCCAAACCTGCATAGAATGTGGTTTTGGATAAAGGCTATTACTGCCTCTTGGTCAACATTAGCTAAAGGGATAGCTTCGACCCACTTAGTAAAGTAATCGATACCCACTAATATGTAGCGGTGACCTTTCGACGACGTTGGTTTAATTTCGCCAATTATGTCTAAAGCCCATCCTCTAAATGGCCAACGCTTTATTATTGAGTGTAACTCATTTGCAGGTACATGCTGTATTCCTGCGTGTTTTTGACATTCTTGACACCCTTTAGCAAAATCTATGCAATCTTTAAGCATAGTAGGCCAGTATACTCCTTGTCGAAATAAAAGCCATTTCATTTTTTGCCCCGCTTGGTGAGATCCACAAGCTCCACTATGAGTATTGGAAATTGCCAAATATGCCTCATTCTCATTAAGGCATTTAAGTAGGACTCCTTCCGGGGTTTTCTTTAACAATTCGTTTCCGAGAATTACATAGCTTAGAGCTCTATACTTGGTTTTTCGATTTGTTGTCCCTGTTGGATTTTCCAAGTATTCGACAATTGGTTTTCGCCAGTCATCATTCGACATATTGTCAATGGCAAAAATTTCGCCATTTTCAATTGGAGGAAGTAGTTCTACACTGTCTGCCCCCCAAGTTTTGGCATTGACAATTCATCATCCTTACGATCTGTCGAAATCAATTTCTCTTTAATTTCGATTAACTCATTGAGTCTTGTTGGAGAGACTTTATAACTTGAAGCAATTTGTGCCAAGTCGTTTGCCTCTTGATTCTCAATTCGAGGTATATGCTCAATGTGAACATTGTCGAAACGTTTTAACAAAGTATTGGCAGTGACGAAATATAAGATTAAATTTTCTTTGATGCACTTATATTCTTTGGTTAACTGCTTCACCACTAATTCAGAGTCACCTTTAATTTCGACAGCCTTTGCCCCCAATTCTAACAAGATTTCCAATCCTGCAATTAAGGCTTCATATTCAGCCTCATTGTTAGAGCAGCGCTCTTTGATTTTAAACTTATACTTTGTTGGTATGTTTACTGGTGAAACAATTAATATACCAATTCCAGAACCATTTTTATGGCTTGATCCATCGAAATAAAGTGTCCAAGGTCGATTATTCATTTGACTAACTGTCACTTCGACCAATGAATGGTCAACAATAAAGTCAGCAACAATTTGTCCTTTGATAGCTTTCAAAGGCTGGTATGTTAATGAATACTCAGATAAAGCTAGTGCCCATTTGCCAATTCTATTATGCAATATTGGTTTCGACAGCATGTGTTTAATAATATCGAAATGAGAATGCACATACACATCAACTGGTTTGATATATTGCTTTAATTTGGTACAAGAAAAATACAGACAAAGGCACAATTTCTCCATTGGCTGATATCTAGTTTCAGCATCATTTAACACTCTACTCAGGTAATATATGGCTCTTTCGACACCATTATCATCCTCTTGTGCTAGCATACTACCTATTGTTAGCTCTGATGCTGCTATATACAATTTCATCACCTTATCTCTGATAGGTGGCAACAATATAGGTGGTTTAACTAAATAAGCCTTAATGTCGTCGAAGGCCTTCTGGTGCTCTGGATCCCACCTGAATAAGTCTTCTTTCTTCAGTCGAAGCAATGGCGAGAACACTTGAGTTTTGCCACTTAGGTTGGATATGAACCTTCTGAGGAAATTAATCTTCCCTAATAATGACTGAAGCTCTTTTTTGGTCGAAGGGGCTTTCGTTTCCATGATTGCCTTCGTCTTGTTTTGATTAATTTCGATGCCTTTTTTGTGAACAACAAAGCCCAAGAAATCACCTGCGCGTACACAAAAGGCACATTTGATTGGATTCATTTTCAATCCATATTTCCTCATTCTTTCGAATGATTGTCGAAGATGGTCTAAATGGCCATTTTCTGTTGAAGATTTGACAACAATATCATCTATGTATACTTGCATAAAATTTTCAATAAAATCATGAAACATAGAATTCATTGCTCTCTGGTATGTTGCACCAGCATTTTTTAAACCAAATGGCATTACTACCCATTCATAAACACCTAATGCCCCTGGGCATCGAAATGCTGTTTTTGACACATCTTCTTCGGCAATAAAAATTTGATTATATCCTGAATATCCATCAAGCATACTTAGGTATTCAAATCCTGCTGCCGAATCAACTAGCATTTCTGCCACAGGCATAGGGTATTGATCTTTGGGTGTAGCATTATTTAAATCACGAAAATCTATACAGACTCGTAATGTTCCATTTTTCTTAATAACAGGAACAATGTTGGCTAGCCAATCAACATACCTGGCAGTCCTGATGAAGTTGCTCTTGAGTAATCTTTCGATTTCTTCTTTGATCTTCGACAGAACCTGAGGTGCGAACCTCCTTGGTGTTTGCTTCACTGGTTTTTTGTCTGGTCGAATGGGCAGTTTCAGTTCGACTACTTCTCGACGTAGACCAGGCATCTCATTGTAATCCCAAGCGAAGCAATCTTTATACTCTTTGAGTAACTCGATAGTTCGATCTTTCAAACCCTTGTCGATTTTAGCACTGATAAATGTTGGCCTTTTTATTGGGCCATCTGCTAAATCAATTTCTTCAAGAGGGTCTTGAGCCTGCATCTTCTTAGTCGAACCCATTGGGTCTTTTTCAAAACCTAAAGGCTCATCATCGTAGATGCAGTCAAGTCTCTGGCCTTCGGCCATTTTATCTTTATTGTTAACTTCTGGGTTAACTTTTATGGCTTGTTCAACCATATTTTGTTGCAATTCGGCCTCCAAAGCCATATTTTGTTTATTTTCGGCCACATAAGCCGTAATTCTTTCCCATACGGTGGGTATAGACATCATCACCGTTTAGGGACCATCCCACCCAGTAGGCTTGCAAAAGCCTATTGAAGGTGATGCCTCATCGATCACTTCCCTCTCCCATATGAAGCCATGGTTAGGGTGGAGATCTAGGGATTCAAACAATTGTCCATAGGGACATATGCAGTGTCTGAAGGTGTGCATGGCGCAATAGTCGCCAATTGTTTGTCAAAGGTCCTCCTTGTAATATGGTCGACCTCTGCCAAGAAATAACTCTGGTCTGCTTCTATATTTTCGACCTGGCCATCTTCTCTCCAGATAGAGAGTCTCTGGTGGAGTGTTGAGGGCACTGCTCCTACTCCATGAATCCACTCTCTACCCAGGAGTAGATTGAAGTTTGCTCTGGTGGGTATGACTATGAACATAGTTTTTCTCTTCACACTCCCCACTGTTAACTCCACTTCTATGGCTCCTAACGAATAGCCAGATTTTCCCTCATAATTAGTGAGGACTATGTTATGTGGCCGTAAATCAGTCTCTGATTTGCCAACTTTTGCCAGCACATGTTGTGGCATCAGGTTAACCGCTGCGCCCCCATCAACCAATATTTTATTGACGCCTACATTGTTTACTTTTGCTTGTATAAACAATGGTTTTAGATGGTGTTTCATTCCTCCATCTGGCCTTTCGAAGACTGCATTCTGCTCTTCTATGGAGCCATTATTTAGTACGTAGTAACACATTGGCCTGTGCTTAGCCATATCTTGATCGAAATCTTGTTCGATCTCAGTCACTTCTAAAACGACGTCGAATTCAATTGGCAGAATTGAAACGACACAGATGATGTCGAGGTCTGGTTCTGAATCTAAGAATTCAGAGTCCATATCATCATCTAATTGCAGGCCTTCTTCAGAGTCAAGACCTTTTTTGATGTCTGCAAGGGGAGGGAATATCCTCTCTTTTACTGACTTTCTTGGGAATTCGACACTGGAAGCTAATTGCTTACCTTTGCTTGTGTCGATGTTCTCCTTTTTCTCAGCAGCAGTCAATTTCATCTGGCGTTGGTATCTTCGCCATTGCGTTCTTGTCATGGGGTTTTTCCCCTTGTAATTATTGCTGTAGGCGTACCTATTGGAATTAGGCGCCTTGTTTTGATTCATGGCATTGGAAGTCTCTCCTGCCATCTTTAGGTGACATTCAGTCTCCTTATTTCCTGGGTATACCCATCTTCCGACAGGGGCCCTTGCAGGTGGCACAAATGTTCTCCTTTGAGCCTTCGGAACTTGTCTTGTTGAAGATGTAACCTTATATGGCACACCTCTTGGGTTGAAGCTGAATTTGGGCCTATTATCGACCCATTTGTTTTTTCTCTTGAATTGAGGAGTGACACTTTCAAGGCTTTTAGCGGCCTCCTTGTCGAATACAGAACTGCACCGTGGGCACAACATCACCTCGGTGTTATTTATCTTGCATCTGTTGAGGAAGTCTACCAAGTCCTCTTCAGCTTGTGGATAAACCACCTGCATTTTTTCAGCATATTGGTCATTGGTGACCATTTTGATGTTCGCTTCAAGACTTTCAGCAACCACTTCATTGGTTTCGACCATCAAAATATCTACTTCAGTATAATTTGCCTCTGCTGTGGGCATAGGATTGCTGTCGATCTGCATTGATGATTTACTTTTGTCATCAAATTTCAGCCTTCCATCATTCAATGCTTTCTGAACTAGATCCCTGAAAAGTACACATCGGGAGGTGTTATGACCCAAGAAATTATGATATTTGCAATAACCTCTTTTCTTTTGTTGTTCTAATGGTGGTATTTTTAGACCTTTAGGCACTAAAATTTGACCATCAGTCACCAAAAGATCAAATATTTGGTCACATTTTGTGACGTCGAAGGTATATGTTTTTGCAACAAACTTATCATTTTTTGGTTCGACAGGGTTTTTTCCATTAGAGGGGTTTAACAATTTGCATGTATATGGAGGTCCAGGTTTTAATTCTGCAATGTCAACCTCTTCCTCGACATTTTCATAAGCTATGTCGAATTCTTGGCTATTGTTATCAACATTAACAAACGCCACTTTTTCTTTCTTATTGTTAAACTTGGTTGTCGAAGCTTTTTCTGCTTTGAGTCTTTCAACTTGTCGAACTCTATCAGCCAATTGAGCCATATCTCTTAGGTGTAAAGTATCCAGTTTTTTCCTGATGGAATAATCTAAACCACCAGCAGCCATTTCGACTAACTCATGTTCAGGCACTTGGGTGAAGCATCTCGCCTTGAGTAGTCTAAATCTATTGAGATATTCATCAATAGATTCTGGCATTGTGCGTCGAACACTAGCCAATTCTTTAAGGCTAATCTTTGATTGTCCCATGTAGAATTGTTCATGAAAGGCTTTTTCTAATTGATTCCAATTAAACATGGAGTGCGGGGGTAATGTTGTAAACCAAGTAAATGCATTTTTCGTCAAAGAATTTGGGAAATATTTCATTTTCAAATTTTCGTTTAACGCAATGTCCCCAGCCTCAGTCAAATATCTTGCAATATGTTCGACAGTAGATTCGCTGGTTTCTCCAGCAAATTTTGTGAACTTAGGAATTTTCCACCCTCTAGGCAAATCTGTTTGCATCACATATTCAGACAAGGGAGATACAAAATTAGGTCTGTGTAAGCCTAAATTAAGACCATTTTGGGCTAGTATAGTTTCGACAAGATTAGCCAAATTATTTTGTATTCCGAGGTTATTTTGCTGGACTTGCCTAACTACCTCATCAGCATTTTTATTTCTATTCACTAGCACCACTTCAGGTATAGGCTCTTCGACAAATTGTTGCGCTCGATTCACGGGGGTTGCATTATTAGGCCTTTCGACAGGTAAGTCAACAGGCCTGATGTTTTGTACTTGGGGAATTTGCTGGTTTTGTATTTGTGGAGTGCCAAAGAAGTCAGCAATTCGACCCATTTGTGTTGCTAACATTTGGTAACTATTATTTGTGTCCTGTATCAGGGGATTAAACACTGTACCTATTTGCTGTGTTAGCATATTTACCATGTCATGGTTACTATCATCCATTTGTTGTCTTAATGCCAATAATGACGAAGTGGTTATTGAAGGTTGTATATTTCGACTATACATATTCTCTGATGGGTTGTGCATAGGCGAAAAGTTCGAAGCCATGTTATCTGTATATGTAGATGCATTTGTATGGAGTCCTACCATCATGGCGGTTGGCATTCCAAAGGGGTAATTTCGACCATTCATGGGAAAACTATATGGCATATTTCCCACCATAGCGTTGGGCATCCAGGGATTAGTTGAACCAAAGGTTGATGACTGAGGAATCATCATGTTCGACCCAGGAGTTATAGTGGGAGCGGTTACAACGGTTATACCCATGTCTGTCGAAGACGATAATGGGGCGGTTACGCCGACCACGTTTGGAGCAGTTATGGGAGCGTTTACTCCTGGAGATGGTGCAGAAAGGGTTGTTCCCTGAGTGTTCGTGGCGTTAGTATCAGTAACTGACGCCTGGGAATGTCCATTCGATGTAGAAGCACCATTCATGTTTGAACGTGGCATTTGATGTAACTGTCTACCACTTCTTAAACGCATGCAACGTGCGATGTACTGGTTCTGTGTTTAACAAACCCAGAATTATCTTAGTAAAAAATTTTAATTAGTTAGCACAAATGTCCCACTGGGCGTGCCAATTTGTTTACTGTGATTTTTAGTAAACACCGCTAGTTTCACTACACGTGTTACTTGCGAGATCAACTAGGAATCTCAGGCCATTTGTGATCAAATTTTACTAAGAATTGTTGATATTTAATAGAAGTGCAGAAACTTACGATAAAGTGCAAGAATTTGTAAATGCGGGAAGAGGAATCAAAATGCAGTAAATTGCAGTAATTGTAAGTGAAGAAGATGACAAAGTGCAGAAATCTAAAAGAAATGAAAACAATTATATAAAGAAGTGGTACGCAGAATCATACATGAATTCCTGTTGACTCTGTTTTCTCTGTTTGCGGAAGTAGAGTGTTTTAGGAAATATGTGTAATGAAATTTGCGACCTCTTTTCTCTCTACAGAACCTCTATTTATAATACAAATAAGACTATAACCGCTCAGCGGTTTTCTAAAACAAGATAAGGCAGAGTAACTGCTACAAGATAAGGCAGAGTAACTGCTATTTCGACGTGCTTCTACTTCAATTGTCTAACTGCTCTTTCTTTTCGACCAAGGAATCAATGTCCCTTTCGACAGATCTCCATAGCTTTACTTGTTTCGCCGTCTATAATCTTCTCTCTGTCGAAGTGTGGCCTCTTTTTCCAAATTCGCTAAGTTATGCATTAGGCTGCTTTCCTTTGGTTATTACCTCTTGAAGTCGAAATTATATCTTGGTGTCGAAAATCTGCCTTCTTTCTGAAATTATTAAGTCAAACCCTGTTGACTGCATTTAATATTAGCCTGTCGAAAATGCAGGCTAACAGTTTGTTATGAAGAAAGCGATTTGTGTTGGGGGTTTTATCAAATTAAAGAGACAATTGATTCACCGGTTTCCGGGTGCGCGTCTCGAATTTATCACAGGTTCTAAAAACAACAATTCATTTAATTTCAAATTCTCAATTGACATAAACTGACTAAACAAGCGCTAATCAGTTTATACGAATTCACACTGTTTCGAGCAAGCGCCGAACCAATGGGTTCAATCGGTCACGGGAGCGGACATGCGCCGTTTCGAACGCAACCAATATCATAACGGAATTCTAATCAATCCCTCTATCAATTTCTACTCGAATCAATTAATCTAAGCAATCAAGTAATTCGAATAATCAAAAATTACGAAACAGAATTGCATACAAACAAGCGTCATACACAACTGAAACGCGTTTTGCAATAAAAACAGAACGATTACTAAGCAGAAAAACGAACTGAGAAGATTGCATACATTCAAAACTAAAATCAAAACTGATAGAGATGGAATGAAGGAAATTAAAACGAAATTGTATTAAGACATTAGATACCGAACCTCAAACCCCGTAAACGACAGCCTTTCACCGATGAATCAACTTGGGAGTTTAGGCTTCCATGGAGGTTAGAGCACAAAAGTTTTGTAAAGTGAATGATAATGTGTAAGATAGATAAAACGGCTGCTGACCAGCCAAATCTCTAAGACTAAAACGAAATACTTAATCACTAAATGGGCTATTGGATAAAAGCCCGTTAACAAATTAATATTCGGTCCAAAACCCGTTTTACACAGTACTGCTTCGGTAATTCGCAGTTTTTACCTTCAAGACTTCAGAATTGGGTTTCGCGATAAACAGAAGAATTCTAGCTCTGTTCCTTAGCTTTCCAACGCATGCTCGCACGCCTCAATCGGATAACCACAGCCAAAGTTATGACCTGCAAAGCAGATTAGGGTCAATATGCAATAAAAACAAGAATTAATCAAGAAATTACTATATTGCTCAAAGGCTTAAAGGTCATTTTGACCCCTGCAAAATACACATTAATCCATTTTGGCCCCTGCAAAATAAAAAACTTTAAATAAGCCCCTGCAAAATAGTTAGTTGTTCAGTTAAGCCCTCGCTGTTAGTGGTCCACTAACGCTGTTAATTTTAACCCTCATTTTGGCCCCTGCAAAATACACATTAAAGGTCATTTTGGCCCCTGCAAAATACACATTAATCCATTTTGGCCCTTGCAAAATACACATTAATCCATTTTGGCCTCTGCAAAATACCTTTAAAAATAACAGCGTTAGTGGACCACTAACAGCGAGGGCTTAACTGAACAACTAACTATTTTGCAGGGGCTTATTTAAAGTTTTTTATTTTGCAGGGGCCAAAATGGATTAATGTGTATTTTGCAGGGGCCAAAATGACCTTTAAACCTTGCTCAAATAAGACCCAAAATCTAGAAACGTGCTAAGACTTAAATATTAGACACAGAAAACAATCAAAAATACCAAGTACAAAGCTCTAAAGAGTGCATTAGAATGCACTGATCATAGATTTTGATACTTCTGTCTACAAATCACTTTGTTTCTTTGACTTTGCCGATTTTTTGCACCAAATGGATTTGCGTGCCTGTCCCAAACTACATAATTTGAGGTTGTTGGTGGGAGTTGAGTCATGGATGGAGTCAGCTCACCGCGATCTCATATATCCTGTGTTAAGGGGCATTTAACCAACTGCTTGGTTTCTTACGCCCTATACAAGGATATGTTAGATCGATCTAGTCCCCCTTGTATACTGGTGTTCGTGCCGAATTAGTGAGGTTGTTGCTAGTGGAATGGTCTTGGCTTGAAGGTTGACATGCTCTTACTGAAAATTGAGTAGACTTCCTTGACTGATGAAAGGAACTAGTAGTTAAACATGTGCGTCGAAGTCGATCATGGAGAGCTGGTTGACTGACTGACCTGGGGCGTCAAGTTGTCCCGAACAAGTAGCCCCCCAAGCATATCGGTGTCGGCCACATGATGCTTGGTCCAGAAGTTTGCTGAGACCATGTTTGCGGATCATGACCGTTGATCACTTTGTGATGAGGTTGACCTGGCGGTTCTTCATCGAAATACCTTTACTTTGTTGTACAAGGTGGCTGATTTGGGGCCAAGCTGTTTGAGAAGGAGGCTGTGCAGGCCCAGAAAGAAAGTAAACGACTTGACTTTTTGTAAATTGACTTGAGTGCGATCCCTTCGAAGAAAAATCTGGGCATGATCGAAGGTTATATGGATCTTCCTAACTGAAGAGTTGGCACGATCAACTTGCCCCCTGGTCTTGCTGAAGCAGGACATCAAAATCTGCATCATAAAAGTAGTCTTCTTGGTTGACCTGAGATGTATGTCTGCCGGACGAGTTGTCCCCTATGGGTGTCAGGTTGGAAAAATAAGCTGTCCATGTCGCTCGTGGTCAATAATCCTTTCGAGTTCTTGCTTTTGTATCACAACTGTTAGCAGATTTGAGATGATCAATTGTTGTCAAGATGGGGTGCCAAGGTTGATCCTGTTGGGTTAATTATGTTACCGAGCTGGGGAGATACGTTGGCTCGACAAGATGTTCACCAAGAGTACCAGGGCGAATCCTCAAAGGAGAGACCACCTTGGCAGGTTGAATTAGTAAGTCGTACTCTGTGGTGCTAGATAAATATTGCCAGACACGTATGACTGCCTTCCAATGATAGCTCAAGGGGTTGGACATGAAGTGACAAGCCTTGTTCACACAATAAGATAATTATGGGTGTGGGAGAGTAATATACTGCAAGGCGCCAACAAGAGACTGGTAGATATGTATTCTGGATGAACATCTGAGTCGTGCTTGCTTAATTTTCAATTAGATGGCATTGGCGTGGGAACCCCTTCGCAACCTGTCAGTTTTGCCCGAGCTAAAAGATCATGGATATAATTTTGTTTTGTAAGTAACATGGACCCAATAGGGAGGTGTGTGACTTCAAGGCCCAAGAAGTAGTTGGATTTCCTAAGGTGCTTCAATGCAAATGTTGTGTGAAGCTTGTCTATGATGTCTTTCACAAGGAGAGTGGAGGGCTCCGTGATGAAAATAGTGTCAACAAAGATCAAGGTATATAAGTTAACTCCTTTTTCACGAAGAATAAAGAGAGGGTGGTCATAGTTGTTGGCCTTAAACCCATATTGAAGAATTGACTTATTAGTTATTGGCCTTCGTCTTTGGTGATCGTATGCACCGAATTGTTGAAGAATAGCAGGCTGACCAGAGTTGGTTAAACGACTCAGATGCACCGCCTAGATACGAGTCTGAATGAGAGATAACCGAGAATTCTTCCGATCAAGAGGTTGCTGAAGGTCATTTGTCAAGAAATGTCATAAGATGAGGTTGAGCAGGAGGTGAGTGACAACCATGTTGTGCAAGAGATGAAAACAACCAAGTCGAGGTTGAGATGGATGAAGCTCCAGCCTTGGAACTTTATTCTTATCTTTGATCGATGCATAGCCATTTCGCTTCCTTTTGTAAGGTCTAATGAATATTATTCGGATGTCGAGGAGAGCAACTGATAATGTTGCTCTTAGCACGTTGTCCACCCCTCTCCAAACTCCTACCACGCCACTGAGATGTGTGATCAGTGATGGTCTACAGGGGCCCAAGATTATATATGAATATTAAGACTAGCACGATGTCTTGCACAACATGGGGCTGGCGAGTCGGGCGCGAAGCTTCAGTCAGAGGTTTTAAAGTAGTTGAATCCATATAGGAAAGCAAGAGCATCACAAAGAAAACGGCAAGCAGGATGCTCTTTCGAAGGTTATCGTTGTCGTCTTCAAAGAGGCTAACTTGGAGATTTTTGCTGAGATTCCTTTGATTGATGTATGAGGTTGCCGAACAAGGCCGACTCTCAGTTGTAGAGAGAAAATAAAAAACTTCATCTTTAACAGAATGGTTAAAGAACGAACTAGAACATAGGAAAGGTAAACTTAAAAACCGAGATATTGTCCTTGCAGATAATAGGAACCTCCAATGCTTAGATGGGGCAATGAGGCCATGAAGTAGGGATAAGATGCTCAAAATTCTATTGCAGCGGCCCAAAGGAAGACAAAGGATGCTCTTTAAGAGATAAAGCGTGAAAGGGGATAATGCCCTTAGCAAAGTGTCTGGTCTCACCACTATCAAGTTTACAACGGCTGACTTCCATCTCGGAGATTTCTGAAGAAAAGATAAGACTTACACGTCGGGTTGAAGATTCGAGCTCCTCCTCAACGGCCTCCAACATACAAGTAGGTAACTTCGCAAGGACGACCTTAAACTCAGACAGTCTCTCCATAGACTCTGAAAGAAAAACACAACATTAAAAAACCATACACAACAATTTGTTGCGCTAAAACCATCTGTACTGGGAAAATCAATTTACCAACAAGAGCTCATGTATCTATCAGACGCGGATTGCCGTCATCACCCACTCCAAGGCGAGAGGCTAACTCGGCAATCCACTGACGTCAGTTCTTTTCCTCTTTGGAAATGCTTGGCAGCGATGATAGTTCTGAAATGACAAAAATCTTTCGACCAAGAAAGGGGAAAGTTAAAACCTTCCTTGCCCATACGGTTTATGCGGCGAAGGCGCTTATAAGAAGCCTCATTCTCAACAACAATGTAACTATCCTTCGTTTTAAAACCTCTCACCGAGCTATTGAACAAATAAAAGTACCTCTCCTTTTGCCGAAAGATGACCAAATCATGTCTCACAGAAACACCCTTTCCCGACCTAACAACTTTGAAGATCTAAAAGAATAGTCGACCGAAGGCTGTACCCCCCTATACCCAACCAAATCCTGGAAAGCCCTCATAAACGCCCACCAAGGGCATTTATATCAATGGGTGAGCACTTCGTCGACCAAGGGTGAGCACTTCGACGTGAATGAAGAAGTGACAGAAGGAAAACAATAAGCACAACACAATAAGGATCAAAGAAGACTTCTATTTATACACAAGAGGCAGCCCTAAGCGCATTTAACCAAGCAATAAATACACCCGAGAAATAGAGACACACCAACACTCTAATGAAGACCATAAGGAAGGCACGAGCTTCATAAATGAACAAAGCGGTTGGTCAAGCAACAATAAATAAGCCAAGCGTTGGGAAACGAGACTCCCAAGAGACCGGCCACCCTGAAGGGCTTTGAGCACCTTCCCCCTGAAGGGCTCGGAGCTCGAAGGAATGTGTACCAGAGGAGAACCAGCATTGCATGCATCACCGTATGGAGCACGCGTAGACCAGGACGTGTCCGCATAGAAGATAAACGGAAAGGACGTGGAAACTACACATTGGCTCGTACTGGAGCAGTGCCTGCTCCACCACCTTGGTAGCAGGCGCAGAGCATATAGAGATACTGATCCCCTGTAACATAGAACAACCTAGGACTCTCTTTGTATTATAAATAGCTCACTCCACTATTGTATTGATGACTCTTGGTTCATTATTTTGAGAGGTCTCCCTTAGTAAGGCTATGTCCTTAAGGGTTGCACCGCCCCCATTTTATATACAAGAACAATAAACAATAAGTAAAGAGACTTAAAGAAAGCAAGTATATGGCACACGAGATTTATACTGCTTCATCATCACCTAGTAGTTGCGTTCAGTCCCTTCAAAAACCTTTTGAATAATTTTCACTAAAACCTTTCATCTTTTACAACCTCAAGAGTCTATCTGCCAAGCTAGCTAAACTCTTAACCTTTTAGAATGACTTGATGTAACACCCCTTTTCTACCCGGTAATTATTTAACAAAATCAGAGTTTACAAAAATTTATTTCATACATCGAAAGGGATGTCACACATATTCATCATTAAATAAAATGTCTCATGCGATATAAATAACTTGTCAAAAGGGACTAAGCCCATAACACCTGTATAATTAACCACATCACCAAGAATTACATCACCACGCAGCGGAAATAAAAATAATCTTTAACAACAATCAAATCGTGATGTCCTGAATGGACTCCAAACAATAAAATATAATAACTAAGTTCAACGTTTATCCCCCCCTGAGTGTTACATATCAGAAGCAGACACCGACTCAAGACTAGCGAAGGTACCTAAGCCTTCACTCGTGATCACCTACACGTTACCGCATAGGGGTAACATTCAAACAGAAGGGGTGAGTTCATCTAACAATATAATAGAGCATATGATAAGTATTATGCTAGAGCTACAACGCTATATAAACCACATCGCACATCAAATCAGTCATCACAGCAAGTCATCACAATGTCATGAGCATGTATGAAATGCAACCCATCGCAACGGGTGTATGCATGAGGTACCTGTCATCATCGTCAATAAATAGCCTTTATGGCATCATCGTCGCTAAATAGCCTTTATGGCATCATCGTCGCTTGTTTATGCACATGAGATGTATGAGACACCATGACATGCACCAGAGACAGTCCCATACAAACACAGTCAACTTAACAACCCATCACTTACCAATTTGCCAATGAAAGTCACATCACCTGTCAAGTTATTGTCACACATATATTTGCCACTAACATTCATCGTTGACATCATCGTCGCTAATAGCCTTTATGGCGTCATCGTCACTTATAAAACCACAGCTTTTATTCATCATCAACATCGTCAATCAAGTAATAGCCACTAGGGGCATTATCTTTAAAAACATCAACACGTCATTATTGACACCGGGACACTAATATTACCGATTATATCAAAAGGTTTTACTTCAGCTCACGACACTAAATAGGACACCAAAAAAGGTTTTAAACACCGAAATAGTTTTACAACGCCAACAACAACGACCACCGGGGACAGCCACTTGAGGCGCCCAGAAACTATCTGAAAAATACTAATTTTTATTTTAAAATAGAATATACCAGTAGAAAACTGAATAAGCTTCGCAACGCACTTTGAAACACTTAAAACGGACATCCGAGTCAAAAGATATGTCAAAAACAAAACCGGGAAAAATTTGAGGAACATCCTGAAAATGGCGCCCAGGCGCTGGGCACCTAGCAGGGAAAACTGGCGCAGCCACAGAAACTGGCGCAGCAACACAAACTGGCGCAGGAAAGGGATCCTGGCGCCTATAGGGGATCCTGGCGCCTAGCAACACAGCAACACAGAAACTGGCGCAGGAAAGGAATCCTGGCGACCATTGGGGATCCTGGCGCCCAGCAAGACAGCAACACAGAAAAACTGGCGCAGGCAGAACTAGCGCCCAGGGGAGGGGATCCCAGTGACATTTCAGAATACGCAACTTAGCAACCAAAACTCAGCACCAATGACATCCAGGCAACATAACTACACGGGAACACAACTTAGGAACGCAACACGGGCAGCCAAAATTAGGCGCCCTTGGCGCCCAGGCACAGGGAACCTGGCGCCCAGCACAGACACAAACAGCAACACAGAAAGCAAAAACTAGCGCTGGGCAGCAACACTGGCGCCCAGGCGCCCCCCTGCGCCAACAATCAGCGCAACACAGCAGGCAACAGGCGCCCATGGCGCCCAGACAGCGACAATAACGCGTGACAATGGCACAACAATGGCGCCTAGGGCGCCTAGGACATTGAACTTCCACATCACAAAATTCACCAACACCTCATATACGACCATGACAACATCAAACACCAATTTCATAACAACCATCATCAAAACACCAATTTCATAATAATCATCATCAAAACATCAATTTCATAATAATCATCATCAAAACATCAATTTCGCAATGACCATCAATAAAGGATTTCAATCAACTACAAATCAAACAATCACACAAGATCATGGCAACATAGGTCTAAGCCCCTACCCTAATACCCATCATAAGACCCAATTATAGAGGAAGATGAGACCCACCCTTACCTTAATTCGTAGGAATAGAAGACCCTGGAGAGGAATCACCAACAGAACCACAGCAACACGGCTTCCCTTCTCTCCTTGGGATTCGCGAACTCTTCTTCTCCTCCTTGGGATTTGCGCCGCGCCCTTGCTCTTCTCACTCTCCCTCAATTCGCAAATTTTCTTTCTTTTGCACAAAATGAACCAAACCCTAAATTTTTAGCTTAAATATGCGCCTGGGTTAGCGGGCCTGGATCACGGGCTTTTCCCTCAGCTTAGCCCAGCTTAATTCGCAACACCACCTCCTGCTTCAACACCACACTTCAATATATTTTATTTTTCTAATTTCAATTATATCTATTAAATAAAACAAATCCCCTAAATACTTAATTAAATAATTAATTAAATATTTGGGGTGTTACAACTCTCCCCCACTTGGAATATTTCGTCCTCGAAATTACCTGATTCAAACAACTCTGGGTAGGACTCCCGCATCTTGCTCTCCAACTCCCAAGTCATGCTCTCACCGGCAGCTCCTAACCAGACCACCTTCACCAATGCAATTTCCTTGCCTCTTAACACCTTCACCTCATGGTCTTCAATTCGCACAGGCATAGTCTCCATCGTGAGATTATCCCGCACCTCCACGTCATCCATGTGGATCACATGAGACGGATCCGAAATGTACTTCCGCAGTTGCGACACGTGAAACACGTCGTGCAAATTCGAAAGATTTGGCGGCAAAGCCACTCTATATGCCACATTCCCAACTCTCCCGGAAATCTGATAAGGACCAATGAACCTAGGAGTGAGCTTCTTCGACTTCAAAGCACGGCCAACACCGGTCACTGGAGTGACCCTCAAAAATACATGTTCACCCTCCTGAAACTCTAGATCTTTTCTCCTCTTGTCGTGATAACTTTTCTGACGACTCTGCGAAGCCTTCATCTTTTCACGGATCATCTTTATCTTCTCAGTTGTCTCCCGAACAATGTCAGGTCCAAGTACCACACTCTCTCCAGACTCATACCAACACAGCGGGGTTCTACACTTCCGACCATACAATGCCTCAAAAGGTGCCATCCCGATACTAGAATGGTAACTATTGTTGTACGTGAACTCTATCAGAGGAAGATAGGAATCCCACGAGCCTCCATCTTCCAAAACACAAGCCCTCAACAAATCTTCTAGGGACTGAATTGTCCTCTCTGACTGACCATCGGTCTGAGGATGATACGCCGAACTCAACCTCAGCTTAGACCCCAACTTTTCTTGCAAACTCTTCCAGAAATCTGAAGTGAACCTCGGATCTCTGTCTGACACAATACTCTTCGAAACACCATGCAACTTCACAATTTCTTTGACATAAACTTCTGCCAACCTCGACACCGGATAAGTGATATTAATAGGAACAAAGTGAGCAGACTTCGTTAGCCTATCAACGATCACCCAAATAGCATCGTGACCTCTAACCGTATTTGGCAATCTAGTCACAAAATCCATCGAAATGCTATCCCACTTCCACTCTGGAATTTCCAACGGTTGCATCAATCTAGCAGGCTTCTTCTGACAAGTCAAACAGGCATACACAAATTGTGCTACATCTCTCTTCATACCATGCCACCAAAACATCTTCTTCAGGTCTTGATACATCTTTGTCGCTCCAGGATGAATACTCAACTTGCTTCGGTGACCCTCTTCCAAAATTGCCTTCCTCATTTCTACGTCATCCGGAATGCAGATCCTACCACGGAACCTCATCTTCAACTCAAGGAAACTTTCCTCACAACGAGCATCCCACACAAAAGCCTTACCCTTACAAGTCAGCTGCGTCAACGGAAGGGCCAACTTAGAAAAACCTTCGATGAACCTTCTGTAGTAACCAGCCAACCCTAAGAAGCTTCTAATCTCCGTAACCGACTTCGGACTCTCCCACTGCATCACAGCATCAACCTTAGAAGGATCCACAGCAATACCATTACCTGAAATGATGTGACCCAGAAAACTCACTTCTGACAACCAGAATTCACACTTAGACAACTTGGCATACAACCTCTTCTCCCTCAGGACCTCCAATACCAATTTCAAATGCTCTGCATGCTCTTCCTCCGATTTCGAATAAATCAGGATGTCGTCAATGAACACAACCACGAACCGATCCAAGTATGTATGGAATATACGATTCATGTATTCCATAAATACACCCGGCGCGTTAGTGACACCGAACGGCATCACCGAATACTCATAATGCCCATACCTCGTTCTGAAAGCAGTCTTCTGAACATCTTCATCCTTCACCTTGATCTGATGATAACCTGACCTCAAATCAATCTTGCTGAACACTCGAGCACCCACCAACTGATCCATCAAATCGTCTATCCTTGGCAGCGGATACTTGTTCTTAATAGTCACCTTATTCAGTTGCCTATAAGGAACACACAACCTCATGCTTCCATCCTTCTTCTTTACTAGCAACACAGGAGCTCCCCACGGCGATACACTCGGCCTAACAAACTTCTTCTCTAGCAGATCTTCAAGTTGCTTCTTTAACTCAGACAATTCTGACGCCGACATCCTGTACGGTGCCATAGACACAGGCCTCGTACCAGGTACAAGATCAATAGAAAACTCCACTTCTCTCTCAGGTGGAACACTAGGGATCTCATCAGGAAAAACATCTGGAAATTCGCGCACCACCTACAACTCTTCAATGACAGCCCGACTCTCAGCAGACAACGATGCCATCAACGAAAATAGCTGAACTCCTTCCTTCATCAACTTCTTCAACTGACTAGCGGATAACAAAACAGAATCTTCCTCTCCGAAACTAACTGATTTACTACGACAGTTGATATGGACATGGTTATGCTCTAACCAGTCCATGCCCAAGATTACGTCCAATCCTGTCAATGGCAAGCAAACAAGATCCACGACAAAGTCCCTACCGAAGATCGACAAAGGACACATAGAACACACCAAAGAAGTGGTCACCGACCCCTTAGTAGGAGTGTCGACAACCATATCTCCACACATAGCAGACAAAACAAGGCCCAAATCTTTTACAACAATCAACAGAGATAAAACAATGGGTAGCACCTGTATCAATAAGAGATTTCAGAGGAGTACCATGAATGTAGCACGTACCTCTAATGAGACCATCATTCTCAGCAGGCTCCTCTCCTGCCAATGCGAACACTTTCCCACTGGACCTTTCTTTCTTCGGCTTTGAACACTTCGCACTGATATGCCCTGGACTCACCACAGTTGAAACACACCACGTCCTTACGCCCACACTCAGCCGCTACATGACCCGCCTTACCACAACGGTAACAAACCCTCTCATCAGCTTTGCACATGAAACTCTTGTGGCCAGGCTTGCCACACTTGAAACATACAATACCAGCAGGAGCATCTCCCCCACTAGCCTTTTTGCCTCCAACAGCTCTATGATGACTCTTACCCGCAGGAACCTCATACGGTTTGTTTCGACTCGGAAATTTGCCCTTTTTCTCAGTCACAGCTTTGTAGTGCGCAGTACTGTCCTCCTCAAATATTCTGCAACTATCTATCAGGTCAGCGAACACACGGATCTTCTGGTAGCCAATTGCCTTTTTAATTTCAGGCCTTAAACCATTCTCAAACTTAATACATTTTGAAAATTCAGCTGTAGCCTCACTATAGTGCGGATAGAACTTCGCCAATTCCACGAACTTCGCCGCATACTCAGTCACAGACATGCCACCCTGCTTCAGCTCCAAAAACTCTATCTCCTTCTTCCCTCGGACATCTTCTGGGAAGTATTTCCTCAGAAACTCTCTGCTGAACACCTCCCAAGTAACCTCTTCCTGCACAGACTCTAACCTCTGCCTAGTAGCCAACCACCAATCGTCGGTCTCCTCTGCCAACATGGGAGTACCAAAACGGACCTTCTTCTCCACAGTGCAGTCCATCACCCTAAAAATTCTCTCGATCTCCTTTAACCAAGCCATAGCACCGTCTGGATCATACTTGCCCTTGAAAGTGGACGGATTCTCTCTCTGGAATGTAGTCAGACTCCGAAACCCAGCGTTCTCTCCAGCATTCTGCTGATTCTGCACGGCCTGAGCCATGGCAGCTAAAGCAGCAGCAATCGCAGTGTCGTTCCTCCCAGCCATATCAACTCAAGCTGAAACCAAAAACAACAGTTAGAATAAGTCGACAATACTAGATTGTCAATGACTGGACAACTTGGCCGGACAGACCGAACTTTTGCTCTGATACCACTAATGTAACACCCCTTTTCTACCCAGTAATTATTTAACAAAATCAGAGTTTACAAAAATTTATTTCATACATCGAAAGGGATGTCACACATATTCATCATTAAACAAAATGTCTCATGCGATATAAATAACTTGTCAATAAGGTACTAAGCCCATAACACCTGTATAATTAACCACATCACCAAGAATTACATCACCACGCAGCGGAAATAAAAATAATCTTTAACAACAATCAAATCGTGATGTCCTGAATGGACTCCAAACAATAAAATATAATAACTAAGTTCAACGTTTATCCCCCCCTGAGTGTTACATATCAGAAGCAGACACCGACTCAAGACTAGCGAAGGTACCTAAGCCTTCACTCGTGATCACCTGCACGTTACCGCATAGGGGTAACATTCAAACAGAAGGGGTGAGTTCATCTAACAATATAATAGAGCATATGATAAGTATTACGCTAGAGCTACAACGCTATATAAACCACATCGCACATCAAATCAGTCATCACAGCAAGTCATCACAATGTCATGAGCATGTATGAAATGCAACCCATCGCAACGGGTGTATGCATGAGGTACCTGTCATCATCGTCAATAAATAGACTTTATGGCATCATCGTCGCTAAATAGCCTTTATGGCATCATCGTCGCTTGTTTATGCACATGAGATGTATGAGACACCATGACATGCACCAGAGACAGTCCCATACAAACACAGTCAACTTAACAACCCATCACTTACCAATTTGCCAATGAAAGGCACATCACCTGTCAAGTTATTGTCACACATATATTTGCCACTAACATTCATCGTCATTAACATCATCGTCGCTAATAGCCTTTATGGCGTCATCGTCACTTATAAAACCACAGCTTTTATTCATCATCAACATCGTCAATCAAGTAATAGCCACTAGGGGCATTATCTTTAAAAACATCAACACGTCATTATTGACACCGGGACACTAATATTACCGATTATATCAAAAGGTTTTACTTCAGCTCACGACACTAAATAGGACACCAAAAAAGGTTTTAGACACCGAAATAGTTTTACAACGCCAACAACAACGACCACCGGGGACAGCCACTTGAGGCGCCCAGAAACTATCTGAAAAATACTAATTTTTATTTTAAAATAGAATATACCAGTAGAAAACTGAATAAGCTTCGCAACGCACTTTGAAACACTTAAAACGGACATCCGAGTCAAAAGATATGTCAAAAACAAAACCGGGAAAAATTTGAGGAACATCCTGAAAATGGCGCCCAGGCGCTGGGCGCCTAGCAGGGAAAACTGGCGCAGCCATAGAAACTGGCGCAGCAACACAAACTGGCGCAGGAAAGGGATCCTGGCGCTTATAGGGGATCCTGGCGCCTAGCAACACAGCAACACAGAAACTGGTGCAGGAAAGGGATCCTGGCGCCCATTGGGGATCCTGGCGCCCAGCAAGACAGCAACACAGAAAAACTGGCGCAGGCAGAACTAGCGCCCAGGGGAGGGGATCCCAGTGACATTTCAGAATACGCAACTTAGCAACCAAAACTCAGCACCAATGACATCCAGGCAACATAACTACACGGGAACACAACTTAGGAACGCAACACGGGCAGCCAATATTAGGCGCCTTTGGCGCCCAGGCACAGGGAACCTGGCGCCCAGCACAGACACAAACAGCAACACAGAAAGCAAAAACTGGCGCTGGGCAGCAACACTGGCGCCCAGGCGCCCCCCTGCACCAACAATCAGCGCAACACAGCAGGCAACAGGCGCCCATGGCGCCCAGACAGCAACAATAACGCGTGACAATGGCACAACAATGGCGCCTAGGCCGCCTAGGACATTGAACTTCCACATCACAAAATTCACCAACACCTCATATACGACCATGACAACATCAAACACCAATTTCATAACAACCATCATCAAAACACCAATTTCATAATAATCATCATCAAAACATCAATTTCATAATAATCATCATCAAAACATCAATTTCGCAATGACCATCAATCAAGGATTTCAATCAACTACAAATCAAACAATCACACAAGATCATGGCAACATAGGTCTAAGCCCCTACCCTAATACCCATCATAAGACCCAATTATAGATGAAGATGAGACCCACCCTTACCTTAATTCGTAGGAATAGAAGACCCTGGAGAGGAATCACCAACAGAACCACAGCAACACGGCTTCCCTTCTCTCCTTGGGATTCGCGAACTCTTCTTCTCCTCCTTGGGATTTGCGCCGCGCCCTTGCTCTTCTCACTCTCCCTCAATTCGCAAATTTTCTTTCTTTTGCACAAAATGCACCAAACCCTAAATTTTTAGCTTAAATATGCGCCTGGGTTAGCGGGCCTGGATCACAGGCTTTTCCCTCAGCTTAGCCCAGCTTAATTCGCAACACCACCTCCTGTTTCAACACCACACTTCAATATATTTTATTTTAATGTCCACTGTATTTGTCTTTGGATTAAACTTTGTTCCTCGAGCGGACGAATCGAACCAATTACAATAAAAAACAACTACCTTTTGACTATAATCAAGATATGGGTACGCAAGTTCATATATGTGTTCAACCACACCATAGAAATCATCTTCGCCTCTCCCAGTGACACCTTTCATGCAAATTCCACTATTGGATGTTTCTCTACCCTCTGTTCATTCCTTAGTGTGAAATTTGTATCCATTGACAAAATATGTGTGTCATTCTTTAACACATCTACGAGGACCGTCAGATAAGTTCCTCAAGTGTTGGTTGGTAGGAGTCGGTGGGAGGGAATACACACATTGCCTAAACCACATTGGAAAATGCGCATGAATATGAGCAAAAGATTGGTCTTCACTTACTGCCGCTTGTTGCACCCCGAAAAATCCCGGTTTGGGTTTCTCAATGTACAACGTGGAAAATTTTTGGAGCCGCCACCAATATTTTAATTTTAAGACCAAAACATTGAAAAAAGGTCTTTTGGACAAGGTGGATGGTCTTTTGAAAACTAGAGATATAGGTTCGGGGGTCGATTACGTGCGAGGAAGGTGTTAGCACCGCGCACGTCCTTTCTACCGAAAGGGAACCTCTAATTAAATGTGTGGTTTTAACGTTTGATTTGAAAAATATCTAGGTTTGCCTATTTATTTGAAGAATGAATGGGAAAACTTAACAAAAAATTTATTTTTGGCGAGAAAGGGGGAAAAAAAGGTTTTTTAGAAAAAGTGCTTGACGGGACATGGCCCGCTCCTACGTATCTCCCGGTGCGATGGAGAATTCAAAGCTACGTAGTTCTTGGTTGTCTTTTTGAAAAGTTTTTGTTTTTTTATCTTTTTTGGTGAGTTTTTGAAATAGGACGAGCATTAGTGAATGATTAAACTAGCAGAGGCTATGATGAATCACTACTAAATACTCAAAAAAGAGAGTTGTACCGCTAGTCAAACGAACAAAGGTTCTGATGGACTATTGATAACAACTCGTTTTTATTATCTTTTTTGAAAGTGATTTTTCAAAAGAGATTGATTTGCACGATGATCAAACTAACAAAGGTTATGATGGATCATCGTTTATTATTTTTATGAGAAAAGGACATTGCCACTAATAGCTAAACGAACAAAGGCTCTGATGAGCTACTAGCAACAATGAGTTTGAAAATGATTCTTTTTGTTTGTTTTGTGAAAATGATTGGTTTAGGGTGGCGAAAAGGATTTTTATTCGTTGCGCTTGACGAGAACGTGACTCGCTCCTACGTATCCCAAATGGGAATCAAAGCGACGTAGTTCTAATAAAAATGTTTTTGAAGGGGTTTGAAAGGGGAAGAGCTTTCATAACGATCAAGCAAGCAAAGGCTTTGAGCGATCATTACTAATAACCCTTGATGGCGTTCATGACAATCAAACAAGTCAAGGCTTTGAGTGATAGTCACTAATGACTCGCATTAATTGGAAAAGAGTTTGAAAGATTTTTGGAAAAAAAAGGGTGAAGTTATTATCAATGATTGGTTACAAAGTTCAAACACATTCAATAATCACGGAATCATGCATATGTTGAACATTAATCGAAACTAAGCATACCAATATGATCAAAAGACCCACTTATCAGGGATGCAAGGTAAAGTTCTCAAAGCACGTGTGTGTGTGTGTAGGAAGGAGTGTATTTACCCTAATGACTCTATGCTACAACAGGCATGTAGACTTACGTCTTCATTAGGAGGTCATACACATGGATGGAATGGCAGATTGAATCAAGACATTTAAAATGCATCAAAAACAAGCAAGCAATTGATCATAGGCATAGAATGATCTTAATTAAACTAAGGAACATATGAGCAACGATTTCTCAATAACATGAACAAAAGGGGAAATTGCATCAAGGCTAAGGTAAGCCTATCCTTTGCATTCATGAATAAGTGCCCAAAGGCTAGTAACACAATCAAAGAGGAGGGAGCATCAAGGTTTTGGGTAACCTATCCTTAAACCATAAACCTAACTATCTCATCTATTATTCATCAAGAAGTTAAAAGGGGAAGGTTGAATCATCTAAAACCATCTTCACCACTTAGAACATGATGCACTAGGCATAAGTGGGAATCATATGATTCATGATCAACAATGGACAATAATATACAAGAACAAGTAAATAAACACTAAAGCTAAGTTAAATCACATAGGGCAATTTTGGCACGGATCATAATAATTAAATAATAACAAATGTAAAGACAGAAATACCTCTAATGAAGGCAGATATTACAACTTTGAAGAATGCAACCCCAACTAACTCTTAGCAAAAGATCAGCTCAGACGGCCCAACGGAACGAATAGAGAAAAAAATAAAATGTAGAAGAGTTTTTCTAAAAGAGAAGAGATTTCGAAATTGGGTTCCCTCTCTGAAATGAGATTCGGTGCGCCTATTTATAGGAAAAACCAAGTTGATCTATTTTAGGAAATAGGTTAATCGATTATGTTGAAAAACACTTGGTGTATGCATAATCGATTAGGTGCCTTGGATTTCAGATTCAATAATCGATTAGGTGCCTTGGATAATCGATTATGCACTTTCCAAAACCATAAGAAACTTTCCAAAATAGGTGATAATCGATTATGGTGTGTAGTTAAAAGGATGGATAATCGATTATGCCTCTGAACACTTTTCAGGAGGATAATCGATTATAGTCTTGTGATAATCGATTATGGTCTTTTCAAATTAGGTGAAATAATCGATTATAGTTATGTTAAAAATATGGCATAATCGATTAGTTGCTTCCTTAGATCTTACTAATCGATTATGTGCTTCAATTACACAAGGAGGTAATCGATTATTGGCTTCACAAAATTCATGGATAATTTACTTATTTAGATGAGTAATCGATTATGACCTGTAAGGAAAGGAGTGAATAATCGATTATGCTCCTGACTGAAAGGAGTGGAATAATCGATTATTTGCTTGAAGGAAGGATATGATGTAATCGATTGAGTGCCTTCCTAAAAACATGGATAACTTCCTTATTCATCAAGAATATGTTATATGCATGATAAAATCGATTTTATACTTTCTAAAAAAATATTTTCATAACACATGTGCTTGTCCTATTTTATCTTGCATGCATGAGGTTTATTAAAAAATATTTTCATGCAAAATTATTTTTATAAATCCTTTTGTGAAAAATGATCAAAATGCCCTTTTTGACCCTAAAACCCTAATTTCCCCAAAAAGTGCATTCTAACCCTAAAAATGATTTCAAAAACTTTGGAGCGGTTTCTAGGACCCAAAATGCAATGCATAATTTATTTATTTTTTTGTGGAAAATTAGGGTTTGGGCCCTAGCCGGACAAAATTGGGGTATGACAGCTGCCACTCTTTGTCTGAATTTTAACGAGGAATATGAATTGGCCGAAACATATTCCAAGGCAAAATGAAGACAAAGAATTCAGAAATTATACCGATTTTGTCTACTTGGGGAAACCCGAATTTTCCTCTTTTTCTTTTTCTATTTTTTTTTGAATAGATGGGCTTGAGAACAAACGGGGAACGGTTAACACTTGGCGCATTAACCGAGAGAGAAAATGACGGACCACTCGGGATCTGAAGGAGCACTAAGGCTCTGAAGGACCACTCAGGGTCTGAAGGAGCACTAAGGCTCTGAAGGACCACTCAGGGTCTGAAGGAGCACTAAGGCTCTGAAGGACCACTTAGGGTCTGAAGGAGCACTAAGGCTCTGAAGGACCACTCAGGGTCTGAAGGAGCACTAAGGCTCTGAAGGACCACTCAGGGTCTGGAGGAGCACTAAGGCTCTGAAGGACCACTCAGGGTCTGGAAGGCTGCCTAGGCCTTAATTGAAGGACCATCGTGGTCTGAAGGAGCGCTACTAGCTATGGTACTAGTAAAACGGTCTGAGGGGGCCTTTGTATTCGAGCAGCCATGATGGGTCAAGATCAGATCCGGAACTGATATGTTGACCATGAAGGACGTCCACTGTGTCTTAGGCTGACACAACTAGTCTGAAGGACCACTCGGGGTCTGAAGGACTTACCCGCAGCTCGAATACGAGGTGAAGTCTGCTTTTGAAGGGACACTTGGGTCCTGAAGGGATTCACGAATCCTGTTGATTGATTGATTGAAATGACCAATGCTGCCGCACTGGATTGAGGTACCTGCATACGTCAGTTGATGCAAGGAATAGTGCATGGAGTATGGGTGCATGTTATGCGAGGGCATGTTATGCTATGCATGTGCATGCAATGCTATGATTTTGGTGTGATGATGAATGTGGTGGAACATTCCTGAAGTTCTTCTTTTGGTCTGACTGTTTTTTCCTGATCAGCTCTTTTTTTTTTATAGAAATTCTTGAAAAAATTGGGTTAACATAGAACAAGAGTAAATAAGGATCACCGGGGATCTGAAGGAGCACTGGGCTCTGATGGTCTAATTCGCAGTCGATGCTTGGCGCATTGATTGGAATTAAACTGAAGGACCGACGAGGTCTGAAGGGCATGCCTAAGCCTGATGGACCAATGGGTCTGATGGAGCGCAAACTAGCAACGGTACTAGTAAAACGGTCTGCTTGGGGGGTGGCCTTTTTCGAGCGGCCATGGGTGGCAAGGTCATGTCATTGATTTGCCCACCTCGAAGGATGTCCACTGTGTTTTTTAGGCGGACACAGCTAGTCTGAAGGACCTGGGGTCGGATGATCCGTCGGTTGCTCGATAACGCGATGTGCGATCTGGATTGAAGGACCATTGATGGTCTGAAGGAGCGCTTGGGCTCTGAAGGACCACTGGGGGTCAGCAAGAGTACTGGGACTCTGAATTGTGATATGAGACCAGCGCTTGGAGCACTGACTTTGAGGGAACAAACTATTGGGATTGGTACATGGCGTATCTTCCTAGAACATACCTAATGAATGTATTTACCTGAGACGGGAAAAGCTATCTATATTTGGCATGTCTAAAAATACAATGAATGATGTATGCGTGCAATATAGGTATGTGAAATGGTAGGCATCCGATGGGATGAATGAAGCGGGGCAGATGATGTGAGTTGAAGTTGATGGAACAGGGAGGTTGACAACCAACGTATGTGAATGCAGATAAGATATGAATGTGATTGTGCTGATTAATGATGAATGTAATGGAATGAGCAATTTTTCTCCTTTTGTTTTTTGGCTTTTCTCTTTTTCCTTTGGTATGAGTGTATGAAATGCAAAGTGTGAATGTGATGCAAATGTAATGCTTTGATGCGAATGCCATGCATGGTACAAAGATATGATTAGTGATGTAAACAAAACTCTTTTTTTGGGGGCAACGATGAGACCGGCACTTGGACATCTATCGAAGCAAACAATGTCATGCATGTAATGTGATGAACATGGGATGATGAATGAAATGGGTATACCATGGGTGTTGAACCTGATGGAATGATGGACGGATTTTTCTTTTGCTTCTTTTCTTGACGCATGCAATGCGAATGTGAATATGATGCGAATGTAATACTTTGATGCAAATGCTATGGTGAATAAAGGAAACACATGAATGCGTAGCAAATGATATGATTGGTGATGTAGAAAGCTTTTGGCAACGATGAGACCGGCACTTGGCACGTCTATCGAAGCAAAAAAAAAGTGTTACAGTTATGCAATGTGATGAATGTGCAATGCGAAAGTAAATGGACTACAAAAGGCCCGTGAATGATGGATGTTGAAGTTGGTCGGAAACAGAAATTAATAAGTTGTGTGTGCGAATGCAGATAACATGCGAATGCAAATGTACTGATGGCTGCATGATGGAATGATTTATGCTTTGGTGGGGGCAACGGGTGCAATGTGGATGATTTTTTGCCCCTTTTTTGAATAAATGGATGAATGCGCACAGGTAATGCTTAAATGCAATAGTTGTGGTAGATGCATGGCTTGTTGTTGAAACACAATGTATGGTGCAATGATTTATGGTATGGTATAATAGTAATGCATGCAAATGTGTTTTGTTTTGAGATGAGAAATGAGACTTTCGATGCGAGGGGTAGAGAGGTGAGTCCTCTGGAATAATCATTCCTTGGAAAGAGGTTTGAATTCAGACATGGCAATCTCAAGGTTGTTATTCACAGACACTGGTGTGCAAAAACTATTTGACCGTATTTGCAGACTCGCTTATTTTTCTCTCCTATGATGGTGCCCCATGATGATTGATTTTTAGGTCCATAAAGTTAGTTGAGTGAGTTTCCGACTTCACATTATTAACTTGTGTTCTCTCTCTTTGAAGCATAAACATGTAGAGTAGTGCAAATACAGATGAATGAGTCAGTTGACTTGGTATGACAGATATGACACGTGAGGGGATGAAAGGTGGGTTTTTGCCAAAGTCATGAAAGGTGGAACTGCCCCGATTTAGACTACTGGTGAAGGTGAGTGCATAACTTGCCCCTGTCTAGTGGTGACAACAGCCAGGGTTGTAGAGGAATAATGAATTGGAAATACCATGACTTTGGAATGAAGGGTGGTAAACAAGAGATTCTGTCTCAACCCACGACGTTTGGTGTTGCCCCAATCTTGACGAGACAAAGTTGCCCCAATTAGAATGACAAGGCCTTTATTTAGGATAGTGAGTTGAGAGATTGCCCTGGTGAGGTTTTTATGGGAATGAAGGAGGTGAAGGAATCGGAATGCACTTGCCCCACTTTGGAATGACATTTCAACGGTTTCTTTGAGTGAGGTTGTGAAAGGTGACAGAGTTATGGTGACGGTTATGAACGGAGGGTGGTATGTGAATGGGATAGACGATGAACAAATTTCCCCATGGTTGAGTGGAGTGAGAGGTGAAGGAAATGCCCCCTAGTACACATCTTTGGTTCTCTTTAAGAAAAACTCAAATGCAATGAAAGTTTTGACTTTTAGTATGAAAGGGGCTCCACTTGGTGACCACTAGACCTTGTTTTAATGCAACATGAATGCATCTTGGAGTGCAAGTCCTTCTCCTTTTTACCAACTTTCCTTTTTTGATTGTTTTTTTTAGCAGCTTTCTTTTTTCTGCTTGTTTGTTTTTCTTTTGAGCAGCTTTCTTTTTTCTGCTTGTTTGTTTTTCTTTTGAGCAGCTTTCTTTTTTCTGCTTGTTTTTTTTTTTTTGAGCAAACACGTCATAAATAGATAAACTTATTTGTCCTAAGATTAAAACTTTGAGAAAACAAGAGCAACCGGTCATTGATCAGAATGGATCTTTGGAGTTGTGATGTGGCTAATGGTTAATGATTTATGAAGGGAGGGATAATTGGGCTCAAAGAAGTATTTGATGATTGATGGAACAGATGTTTTTTTTTTTAGTGGTATGATTTGGCCAGGTTAATGGTTTATGAAAGAATGAGTTATTAGACTCAATGAGGTGTTTGAGGTTTTATTGAGATGAGAACCTCTTATGTGCCTCACGGTAAAATGAACCTGTTTCAGGGTTGTAACGTGGAGGATAGGCCAAAGGAAGTGTTTGAGGGTTTATTTCAGACAAGGATCTCTCATGCGTTTAATGGTATCAGCTCACCATTTCTACTACTTTTGCTTCTTTTTTTCAGGATTTTTCCTTTTCAATCCTTTCTTTTCCACTTTCTTCTTTTTTTTTGGTGTGATTTTTCTTTCTCTTTCTTTTGAGCTAAGTGAGCTGATAAAGGTGATACACAATTTTTGATGTGAGATTGATCCTTGTCTAGGGTGATTGAGATTTTTGGGATTTTTGGCTTAAGGTGTTTTTGGATATGGAATGACGGCCAAACTTCATTTCAAAATCATGATTGCTTGTTTTCTCAAAAATTAACCCAAGGACAATAATTTATTTACTTTCATATATTTGCTCTTTTTTCTTTATTTCTTCTCATGCTCTAATTTTTGCTTAGGCCGCTCTTACGAGTTTTCGACCTAATGAGCTTTTTTGATTTTTTTTTTTTACTTTTTTAAAAAAAGACTTGCACCAAAGGAATACAATGTTAACAAGATATCTAGTGACGACAAATTTGCCCCAGTATGGAGGACCAAGAGTGGTATTTCATTAGGGGAACCAACCAAAAAGCCAACTATGCACTAATCTGGGGGATATGGGTGGTTAGACTTGGGCGAGGGATGATGACAATGTAGGGACGCTAACTGACTCAAACAAAAATAAAGACACACGTCACACAGAAGTTACTACACGAATGCTTCGCAGAGAGTTAACATTAGTTAAAACGTGAAAGAAACATTTTTGTGGACCATTTCGGTCATTCATCATGGGGTGGGTGAGATGCAATGCTTTGTTGAAAAATGTGAACAAACTGCTGTTTTTGAAAAACCGAGTGCCTTGAAACACCTTGAGTTTGCAACTAAGTAAGACTAAACTTTTCCAAAGATGAATAAAAAAGCTTCGCAAGAACGTCTCACCTCTCATCACAATTTTTTTTTTTGGAATTATTATTGTTTCTCTAGAATTATTCTCATTTTTTTATGCATTATGTAAATATGCAAATGAATGAGGATGCAAAATGGATAAATACGCATGGAATGAGAATGTAAATGAATAAATGTGAATGAAATGAGAATGCGAATGGATGAATGTGGATTTATCGCGTCGGGGAATTATAAGCTTTTCATTTGAAGAGTACAGTACAAAATTTGATTTTGACTTTAGCATGCATGGCTTCTCTCCAAAATAAAGCTTTTAACTCTCTGGTGGTCATAAAAATTCATGCAACATGAGATATTTATTTGATTATTTCTGTAATGCAAAGAAAAAATGCATGTAGTATGTTTTCTAAAAACTTGGTGGAAAATAACAATTTTTGATTTTTCTTGATTTTTTGATTTTTTTGATAAAAGATGGTATGCACTAATACTTGTTTGAATGCAAGTGCAATGCAACATGTATGATTTCCTGTTTATCTTAGTGCCGGGAATCACGGCGTACTATGTCTTGCCATAGGTTTAACGGTGGATTTTGATTATTTTTCCTTTGAAACACAACAAGGTTAGAATCAATAAGCGGAACAAAGCATATTCCATGCATTCAAACTTAAACAAACACCTCGGAGTGTACGCTGTTTCACTTTTGATTCCACACCGCGCCTATGACAAGATATTACTTTGTGATTCCACACCATGCAATGATGCGTGCATGAGTTGCAGAAACTTATGTTTTATGTTATGCGGGGATGTATGCAAATGATGTAATGATGCAATGATGCCTTTTTTGTGTTTTTGCATGGAGTGATATTTTGAATTTGCAACCTATATGCCACCTCACATAGGCATTTATTGAAAAGGGAAAAGCATATCCTTTTAATTTTTTTTTGAAAATTTTGAGGGCAAAAATTTGACTAAACTGAATGCGACAATGCAGCACACAATTTGGAACGCCCTTGTGACTTAAAAGGGAAGAAACCTATGATCTAAGGCATTTTAGGGGTAATCTTTCCATGTAGCCCTATTCGCACCCTCACAAAGGTCATCAGAGCCACAGTCTCTTTCACGAAATTCCTCGTAAATGCAGCAAACTGCTAGGTACAAGGCATCATGAAAGAGCACAACACTGATTGAAACTTTCGCAAGTAGCCAAACGGACAAAGGTCCTGATGGGCTCTCGCTACTTGAATCCACTCATCCTAAGATACTCTCACAGACCTGGGTTATGGTCTTTCTCTCAAAGCATATCATCTCAAGGTACAAGTGGTGTGTGCGAAGGGCATTTCCTCAAAACTACCCCACCTGCAAATGAAAATCCAGACAGTCCAGACAGTAGCATGTCGTCTACCCTAGGGTTCAATATCATTCAAATACAACTAGCCTAGGGTACCAACAACAAACACATTACTTACTTCAGAAAGGGAGCTGAGAAGAAGGGACATGATAGAATTGGGGAGAAATGCATGAGCTTACCTTGAAGAAAAGGAGCAAAGAAAGAAGGGAACATGGGGGTTGGAAGAATGCATGAGCATAAACATATAAAAAGAAAAGGATTAAAAGAAGAGATAGGGAACAACAAAGAAGACAAATGCATATGCCTACAATCAATGATAAGAAAGAAAGGCAAACAAGGTATTAATCAAATCAACAATACATTAAACCACACATTTTAATTAGTTAGGCTTGACCCTCGTCTTTTAAAAAGTGTCCCCAGCGGAGTCGCCAGCTGTTGCACCCCGAAAAATCCCGGTTTGGGTTTCTCAATGTACAACGTGGAAATTTTTTGGAGCCGCCACCAATATTTTAATTTTAAGACCAAAACATTGAAAAAAGGTCTTTTGGACAAGGCGGATGGTCTTTTGAAAACTAGAGATATAGGTTCGGGGGTCGATTACGTGCGAGGAATGTGTTAGCACCGCGCACGTCCTTTCTACCGAAAGGGAACCTCTAATTAAATGTGTGGTTTTAACGTTTGATTTGAAAAATATCTAGGTTTGCCTATTTATTTGAAGAATGAATGGGAAAACTTAACAAAAAATTTATTTTTGGCGAGAAAGGGGGAAAAAAAGGTTTTTTAGAAAAAGTGCTTGACGGGACATGGCCCGCTCCTACGTATCTCCCGGTGCGATGGAGAATTCAAAGCTGCGTAGTTCTTGGTTGTCTTTTTGAAAAGTTTTTGTTTTTTTATCTTTTTTGGTGAGTTTTTGAAATAGAACGAGCATTAGTGAATGATTAAACTAGCAGAGGCTATGATGAATCACTACTAAATACTCAAAAAAGAGAGTTGTACCGCTAGTCAAACGAACAAAGGTTCTGATGGACTATTGATAACAACTCGTTTTTATTATCTTTTTTGAAAGTGATTTTTCGAAAGAGATTGATTTGCACGATGATCAAACTAACAAAGGTTATGATGGATCATCGTTTATTATTTTTATGAGAAAAGGACATTGCCACTTATAAGTAAACGAACAAAGGCTCTGATGAGCTACTAGCAACAATGAGTTTGAAAATGATTCTTTTTGTTTGTTTTGTGAAAATGATTGGTTTAGGGTGGCGAAAAGGATTTTTATTCGTTGCGCTTGACGAGAACGTGACTCGCTCCTACGTATCCCAAATGGGAATCAAAGCGACGTAGTTCTAATGAAAATGTTTTTGAAGGGGTTTGAAAGGGGAAGAGCTTTCATAACGATCAAGCAAGCAAAGGCTTTGAGCGATCATTACTAATAACCCTTGATGGCGTTCATGACAATCAAACAAGCCAAGGCTTTGAGTGATAGTCACTAATGACTCGCATTAATTGGAAAAGAGTTTGAAAGATTTTTGGAAAAAAGGGTGAAGTTATTATCAATGATTGGTTACAAAGTTCAAACACATTCAATAATCACGGAATCATGCATATGTTGAACATTAATCGAAACTAAGCATACCAATATGATCAAAAGACCCACTTATCAGGGATGCAAGGTAAAGTTCTCAAAGCACGTGTGTGTGTGTGTAGGAAGGAGTGTATTTACCCTAATGACTCTATGCTACAACAGACATGTAGACTTACGTCTTCATTAGGAGGTCATACACATGGATGGAATGGCAGATTGAATCAAGACATTTAAAATGCATCAAAAACAAGCAAGCAATTGATCATAGGCATAGAATGATCTTAATTAAACTAAGGAACATATGAGCAACGATTTCTCAATAACATGAACAAAAGGGGAAATTGCATCAAGGCTAAGGTAAGCCTATCCTTTGCATTCATGAATAAGTGCCCAAAGGCTAGTAACACAATCAAAGAGGAGGGAGCATCAAGGTTTTGGGTAACCTATCCTTAAACCATAAACCTAACTATCTCATCTATTATTCATCAAGAAGTTAAAAGGGGAAGGTTGAATCATCTAAAACCATCTTCACCACTTAGAACATGATGCACTAGGCATAAGTGGGAATCATATGATTCATCATCAACAATGGACAATAATATACAAGAACAAGTAAATAAACACTAAAGCTAAGTTAAATCACATAGGGCAATTTTGGCACGGATCATAATAATTAAATAATAACAAATGTAAAGACAGAAATACCTCTAATGAAGGCAGATATTACAACTTTGAAGAATGCAACCCCAACTAACTCTTAGCAAAAGATCAGCTCAGACGGACCAACGGAACGAATAGAGAAAAAAATAAAATGTAGAAGAGTTTTTCTAAAAGAGAAGAGATTTCGAAATTGGGTTCCCTCTCTGAAATGAGATTCGGTGCGCCTATTTATAGGAAAAACCAAGTTGATCTATTTTAGCAAATAGGTTAATCGATTATGTTGAAAAACACTTGGTGTATGCATAATCGATTAGGTGCCTTGGATTTCAGATTCAATAATCGATTAGGTGCCTTGGATAATCGATTAGGCACTTTCCAAAACCATAAGAAACTTTCCAAAATAGGTGATAATCGATTATGGTGTGTAGTTAAAAGGATGGATAATCGATTATGCCTCTGAACACTTTTCAGGAGGATAATCGATTATAGTCTTGTGATAATCGATTATGGTCTTTTCAAATTAGGTGAAATAATCGATTATAGTTATGTTAAAAATATGGCATAATCGATTAGTTGCTTCCTTAGATCTTACTAATCGATTATGTGCTTCAATTACACAAGGAGGTAATCGATTAATGGCTTCACAAAATTCATGGATAATTTACTTATTTAGATGAGTAATCGATTATGACCTGTAAGGAAAGGAGTGAATAATCGATTATGCTCCTGACTGAAAGGAGTGGAATAATCGATTATTTGCTTGAAGGAAGGATATGATGTAATCGATTGAGTGCCTTCCTAAAAACATGGATAACTTCCTTATTCATCAAGAATATATTATATGCATGATAAAATCGATTTTAAACTTTCTAAAAAAATATTTTCATAACACATGTGCTTGTCCTATTTTATCTTGCATGCATGAGGTTTATTGAAAAATATTTTCATGCAAAATTATTTTTATAAATCCTTTTGTGAAAAATGATCAAAATGCCCTTTTTGACCCTAAAACCCTAATTTCCCCAAAAAGTGCATTCTAACCCTAAAAATGATTTCAAAAACTTTGGAGCGGTTTCTAGGACCCAAAATGCAATGCATAATTTATTTTTTTTTGTGGAAAATTAGGGTTTGGGCCCTAGCCGGACAAAATTGGGGTATGACATCGCTGATGACAAGAACTCCCTAATAAGAAATTATTAATTGTTATATACAATTGTGTAATTTAATTTAATTTAATTGAGATAGCTAGGTCGAGAAATACATACTCAATGAATGGTTGGACTTCGGTACAATTTATCATGACATGAACATGGGCTGAATTTAACTCTTCTTCTGTTAGCCAATGAATTGACTCCTTTCCAAACGGACGACCAGGTAGAGAAAAGACAGACAAAGTTAAATGATGTCTTGGACATTCAATTTCCATGTCATTTCGACTACTTCTAGGAGCAAATTCATTCTTGAAATAATAAGAACAAAAATGAGTTGTTTCACGATGTAAGAAAGAAGAACATATCGATCCTTCAACTCTAGCTTTATTTTTAACTGATCTTTTTGAATCACCCATGAACCTAGAAAATGATATCCATCATATGTTAATATATAATCATCGATATAATTAATCTAAATGATATATATATATATATATATATATATTTATATTAACTGACCTTTCAAACGGATACATCCATCTGTATTGGATAGGTCCGCCAAGTTTAGCTTCATATGCGAGATGAACAAGAAGATGCTCCATAGAATCAAAGAAACCCGGCGGAAATATTCTCTCCAACTTGCATAAGATAAATGGGATGTCTTGTTCCATTTTTGTAAGGTCATCCGCTTTTAACGTTGCAGAACAAAAATTCTTAAAATATTGACTTATTTCAATGTGTGGATTCAAAATGTGTGTTGGCAACGAACTAAAGGCAATAGGAAGAAAGCACTCCATGAATACATGACAATCATGGCTCTTCATCCCATGTAACCTCCCATTATCCACATCGGAACATCTTGCTAAATTGGAAGAATAACCGTCTGGCATTTTCAACTCAGAAATCCACCGATAAACTGCTTTCGCTTGCTCCGTAGAGAAAGTATAATTGCCTTTGGGTTTCAGTGTCCTATAGTTTCCGTAGATAAAGTATAATTGCCTTTGGGTTTCAGTGTCCTATAGTTAGCTTGCTCAACCAATAACAAATCCTTTCGCCTGCAGTAATGATCCACGTCCTTCCTAGCCTTCTCATTGTCTTTTGTTTTACCTTTCACGTTCATAACAGTGTTAAATATGTTATCAAAGAAATTCATCATCGAGATTGTGTCTCAATAAATTATCTTTCCAATATGGAAGTTCCCAAAAAATATTTTTCTTCGTCCAATTATGCCATAGTCCATAACCATCTGGATGAGAAACAACACCAGCAACCACTTCCAGAGGAGGGATATCCTTGACACTGTTCCAAACTTCTTCTGGTGTCAGTCTACGAGGAGGTTCAGCTGTTTCAGCATTCCCCTTGATGAATGCATATTTTGACTTTCTAAAAGGATGCTCGGTAGGTAAAAACCTACGGTGCGAGTCAAACCATGAGGTTTTTCCTCCATATTTAAGAGTAAAAGCCTTTGTGTCAACCATGCAAATTGGACACGCCATCTTACCATGTGCCCCACATTCAGACAACATTCCATACGCAGGAAAGTCATTAATCACTAATGGAAAATTGACTTTAAAAAGCATCATTTAGCATCTGTTGTTTAAACACCCGATGCTAAATGTAGACGCGGTGGCAATTATGCAATTAAATGGAAGATTTCAATTTTCGCGCCTACTTTTAGCATCGGTTGTTTAAACAACCTATGCTAAATGTATGTGCGTTAGACATTTAGCATCGGGTGTTTTAACAACCGATGCTACAAGTGTTTTTCCGAGACTTTTAGCATCGGGTGTTTAAACAACCAATGCTAAAGGTTCAGAATTAGCATCGGTTGTTTAAACACCCGATGCTAAAAGTCTCAGACAAACACTTGTAGCATCGGTTGTTAAAACACCTGATGCTACAAAGGCGACTTTTATTATTTCGCTTCTATCATCTCTCGCGTCTCTGAACTCTGAATCACATAACTCTCTCATTCTCAATCTCTCGCGTCTCACCCTCTGAATCTTCTTCCTCGCCAACCCTCTCACCCTCTGAATCTTCTTCCTATTGTTGCCTTCTTCCTCGCCAACCCTCTCACCCTCTGAATCTTCTTCGTATTTTGCTCGCTCGCCGTCACCCTCACCGACGAAGAACGCTGATTTTTCTACACAGTCGTCGTCACTGTCGTTGCTCGCTCGTCGTCGCCGTTCGTTGCTCGTCGTCGCTGTTGCCGTCATGTTACAAATTGAACTTGCTATGTTTCTACACAGTCGCCGTCACCATTCGTTGCTCGTCGTCGCTGTCGTTGCTCGTTCGTCGCCGTCGTCGTAGCGCTCTTCGTCGCCATTGTCTTGCTCGTCGTCGCCATCTCCTTTCTCGCCGTCGCCTTGCTCACTCGAAATCCTAAGTTTCCATCTTCGAAACCCAAAGAAATCTTAGGTAAGCATCTCTGAAAATCAGTGTTTTGTTTTCGTTTTTCTTGTTTAATAGCGAAAATCACATCATGATTCGTTTTCGTTTTCTCTCGAAACCCTAAGTTTTCATGATTCTGATTTTTACTAGTTTCATTTCGTGATTCGTTTTTCTAGGTTTTAGTGTGTTTGATTCTGTATAAATACATGTGTTGTTGTTCCTTGGTGAAAATTTGCTTTGATGGCTGAATTTGGTGCTGATCGGATGCTTATTGTGTTGCTAATTTCACTATGTAGAGACATTCTAGGAAGAATGGAGAGTAACAAGTTGGGAAGAAAAAAGAGGAATAAGTTGGGTGCTAATAATTTGTATTAGTTTTAGTTAGACATATTCAAGCTTTAGTTATTTGTGGAGTTGTTGTTCATGTTTCTGTGAAGAATCATGCTATAAAAAAGAACCTTATTAATGAAGCTTTATGTTTACTATGTTGGTTTGATGTGATGGTTTGATTTGGTTTTAACAATACTTTGTCGATTATTTTGGAGCGTAGCCATGGATCGTAGTTGGATGCAAAGTAATCGTTTGAGTGATGAGTATGCGAAAGGAGTCGAAGAGTTTTTAACTTTTGCTCAAGCAAATCTTCCGAAAACTTATGTTCCCGAAACTGATGTAACTTATTCCTGCCCTTGTTGTAATTGTGTGAATCGGGATCCACAACCACCATGTGTAATACGGGACCATCTCTTTGTTTATGGTATCTTACTCAGTTATACCACATGGATATGGCATGGTGAATCAACCGGAAACCCAAGTGTGTAAAAAAGTGAGAAAGTCGATGAAGATATGGATGATCGAATGGAGGACATGATACGTGACATTGGTCCTGAATCTTTTAAGCGAGCGCATGAATATGATTCTTTGTGCAAAGACAAAGATCAACCTCTGTATTTGGGTTGCACAAAATACACACGGTTGTCTGCTTCGTTAAAATTGATCAATCTGAAGGCGATACATGGGTGGACTGATAAGGGCTTCACTGAATTGCTTGAGCTGTTGGAAGACATGCTTCCCATAGGTAACACACTGCCAAAACGTACGTATGATGCGAAGAAGATATTGTGTCCGATGGGTGTGGAGTATAAGAAAATACATGCATGTCCCAATGACTGCATATTGTATCAGAAAGACTTTGAGAATTTTCATAAGTGTCCTACGTGTAATTGGTCGCGCTATAAAGTGAAGTCAGGTGAATCTAGTTTTGACGACAACAGCACAAAGGGTTCTCCTGCGAAGGTTTTATGGTATCTTCCAATAATACCTAGGTTCAAACGCTTGTTTGCTAATGCAAATGACGCGAAGAGCATTAGATGGCATGCAGATGAGAGGAAATGTGACGGACAGCTTCGCCATCCGGCCGATTCTTTGCAATAGCAGAAAGTTGATAATTTGTATCCGGATTTTGGCGCTGAGTCAAGAAATCTTAGGCTCGCACTTGCTTCAGATGGTATGAATCCATATGGTAATTTAAGTACGAATCATAGCTCGTGGCCTGTTCTCCTTGTAATTTACAACTTATCTCCATGGTTGTGCATGAAGCGCAAATATGTGATGTTATCGATGATGATTTCTGGCCCGAGACAACCTGATAATGACATAGATGTTTAACTTAGTCCATTGATCGAAGACTTGAGAAAAATGTGGGATGAAGGCGTAGATGTGTTTGACGGGTATTCTAATGAAACTTTCAAGCTGCGAGCCATGTTATTTTGCACGATCAATGACTTTTCTGCATACGGAAACTTGTCTGGGTATAGTGTCAAAGGGCATAAAGGTTGTCCTATTTGTGCAGAAGACACGTGTCACCATCAACTCAAACATGGAAGGAAGACTGTCTACCTTGGGCATCGGAAATTTCTCAAACCTAATCACAGATATCGTAAATTGAAAAAAGCTTTTAATGGGACAAAGGATGGTATAAATTCTCGTCTAGATTTGCGTGAGACGGGCATAAGAGAACAATTACATCCAGTGGAACGAGGTAGAGGCACATATTTACGTGCAGCATGTTATACCTTATCAAGAAAAGAGAAAATGAGCTTTTGCGAGTGTCTACGGGGAATCAAAGTCCCACATGGTTACTCGTCAAATGTATAGCGACTGGTTTCAATGAAAGATCTCAAATTAGGCTTGAAGTCTCACGACTGCCATGTCTTGATGCAACAACTACTACCTGTAACACCCCGATAATTTCTAACTTGTAGAAACCACCGAAATGCACTACTGGCATATTTCAGAGTAACTCCCTTTTTAAAATACTGAACAATACTAATACTCGATGCTAAAAACCCATCAAGTTCGTTTACATAACTTAACATAAAATACATAAAGCGTTCTTACACAACTCCACTAGTGTTCAGTACCGAAATAGAAAGTCTGCGGAAGCAATTTACAACTTATAATACAAGTCGTACCATCGTACATCTAAGATACTGAATGAAAATACAGAGATACATTACATAACAAAATAAACAGCGTCAGCAACTCCTCAAGCATCCCCATGACCATGCCTCATCGTCTTCAACTTAGCCTGCAACTCTGAAAAACAACAACATGGATTGGGTGAGACAACTTGTCTCAGTGAGTTCTATCGAGACCCCTTACTAACTCTCTCGGTTCAATTATGCTTGATTCATTATTCTTGATTCATAATTCATAGTCTTAATATTTGACTATGTGGCTAACATAAACGTCCTCATAACCCTCATAAGCAGTTACAAGAGGCAACACATGAACAATGAACAATGATTTTTTTTAGCATGTACGGTCACTTGGCAAAATAAGCTCCCGGTGAACCCAATCCACTAATCACTAGTGGGCAAACCTCATGGGGCCTAGGTTCATAGGGCTCATGACTTCCCCTCCCCTAGCACACTAAACTGAACTAGGGTCGTCACCCTAACCTGATGTATATATTTTAATATACCTGAACATGAACTTAACAATGATCCTTGAACATAACGATGAACTTATACAAAACAATGGCATTATTCTTAACATGATCTTATCATTAGGTGATCTCACACGGTACTACTAACGTTGTTAACTTAACCTATTACTATCCATTACCTAGTCCACATCGTAATGTATCGCCCATACTCAACATTATGATAACCTAACTTAGTCATACTCAATCTCATAACGTCAACATGATTCAGAACATTAACTAACATCAATCACAGTCAATTTCATGGCAATGGTCCTATAACATCAATGGGTGAGGTTGGGGAAGGGATTAGAACGCAATTGGAATCGTTCGGAACGGTTTAAAATACTTTTTAAAAGAGGTTACCCGAAGGCCACGCACAATCCATGCCCAGGGGCGCACGACCCGTGCGTGTCTGGAAAACTTAACATTTCGAAACCGAACCTGACGCACGATCCGTGCTCCTTAGACGCATGATCCGTGCTTGTCTGAAAATTAACCCAGGCTCCCTGCGAACAGCCAGCACGGTCCGTGCCCCCAGAAGGCACGATCCGTGCGCGTTCTATAGTAGCCCAGATTTGCTGTTTTCTTGCACGATACCATTTCGTTCTGATTCCGATGTACTTTCCGATCGAGACTCCAACATAACACGCACGCCATCACAATCAAATCCAGTCCAACCAATCATCACATAGCAATCAACAATCATAACATGCAATTTATAATTACCAATCCAACGATATCATAACTCAATGATTCAAACGCGAGGTTTTTCGTAAACGTTTTGATAACGGTTTTAATAAAACGCGAGACCTACAAACAAGAACACATACACATTCATAATCATGATTCCTAGTGAGTCATAGAGCTCACCTTTTCGTGACGACAATACACCCGACACCGAAACCTCGCGAACACGGACGAACGGAGACTCACGAACTCGCCCGGACTCGCTCCAACTTACTCACAACTGAAAACTTAGCTTCCCTAAGGCTTACACTCTGAACCCAGATCTTGAAGTGACTCCCAAGTTGTTCAAACACACGACCCGGGTACTGAAATTGGTTCCAGAGTTCTCTAATTCAACATGCACAATTTTGGATTTCAGTTTTGGCTAAGTGAAGCTTTGATGGTCAACAATGGTGATCTCAAGGGGAAGGAGGGGATGATTTCAAACTGAGCATCATTAGAAGGAGAAAGATGAGTTGATTCTGATGGTGTTGTTGGATTGAGCATGCATGATAATTTTGAGGAATTCCCTCTTCTCTCCTTCCCTCTCCCTATCGCGCCCTCTCCCTCTCTCTTTGGTTCTGTTTTGGATTTCTTTTTGAAGGATGAAGTGTGTTGTTCCATTTTGGTTCAGCTGAGAAGGGCTGATATAGGGTAGGGTACAATGACAAGTTTACCCCTCACTTAACCTTCCTATGTCCTATGACTCCCATCACTCTAAGCATTCTAACTAACATTCAATTAATTATCAATCACACAAATCGCACAATTAATAAATCAACAAGTCATTTTCGATTTAAATAATTTCAATCAATTAAATAATTCACTAATAATTAATATTATGTCAATGTAATTAAATAGCAAAAATAGGGGATGTTACACTACCTGTGGCAATTCGTGGCATCTTACCGAAAGATGTCCGATATACCATAACTAGGTTGTGCTTATTCTTCAATAGTATATGTGCTAAAGTCATCGACCCTCAAAAATTGGACGAGTTGGAAAATGAGGCTGCTATTATCTTGTGTCAATTGGAGATTTTTTTTCCTCCCTCGTTCTTTGATATCATGGTTCATTTAATTGTTCATCTAGTTAAGGAGATTAGATTATGCGGCCCTGTTTATTTAAGGTGGATGTACCCAGTCGAGCGATACATGAAGATCTTGAAAGGGTATGTGAAGAACCAATATCGTCCTGAAGCATCCATTGTCGAAAGGTACGTCACAGAAGAAGCTATTGAGTTTTGTTCAGACTACTTGTCAGAAGCGAAATCTGTAGGACTACCAAAGTCTCGTTATGCAAGGAGATGCCAAGGTAAAGGTACACATGGGCCGGCCACTAAGAGCATGGGTCGAGCTGAAGTGCTTCAAGCACATTTGTATGTTTTGAATAACACAGATGAGGTATGACCTTACTTGTCTCATCATAAAGAGATAGTAAAGGCCAAAAACCCTCGAATGAAAAAAATATCGTTATTGAACGAGCATAACAACACATTCATAGATTGGTTTAAATCACAGATTAAGAAAGATGCGAGTGCTTCTGAGACTTTGAGATGGTTAGCACATGACCCTTGCTTTAATGTCGTGTGTTGGAGCGGGTACGACATAAATAACTTTTCCTTTTACACAAAGTTGAAAGATGACATGAGTACCATGCAAAACAGTGGAGTTACGGTCATGGCTTCCTCAATGCACTTCTCTAGTTCAAAGGATGCTAATCCCGTACTCGCATCCATTGCTTACTTTGGTGTCATTGAAGAGATTTGGGAACTTGATTACCGTAAATTTAAAGTGCCTCTTTTTAAATGCAAGTGGGTTAACAGGAAAAGTGTAACACCTCGTTAATTTCTAACTTGTAGAAATTACCGAAATGCACTACTGGCATACATCAGAGTACCTCCCGTTTTAAATACTGAACACCTACTAATACTTGATGCTAAAAACCATCAAGCGTGTTACATAACTTAACATGAAAAATGCATAAAGCGTTCTTACACCACTCAACTAGTGTTCAGTACCAAAATAGAAAGTGCGCGGAAGCGATTTACAACTTTATAACATAAGTCATACAATCGTACATACTAAGGATCTGAATACAAAGTACAAAGGAAACTGAAACGCAAGACATAATAAAATAAAGATAGCGGCTGCTCCTCAAGCATCTCCATGACCATGCCTCATCATCTTCAACTTAGCCTGCAATTCTGAAAAACAACAACATGGATTGGGTGAGACAACTTGTCTCAGTGAGTTCCATCGAGACCCCTTACTAACTCTCTCGGTTCAATTATGCTTGATTCGTTATTCTTGATTCATAATTCATAGTCTTAATATTTGACTATGTGGCTAACATAAACGTTGTCCTCATAACCCTCATAAGCAGTTACAAGAGGCAACACCTGAACAATGAACAATGATTTTAGCATGTCACCGGTCACTTGGCAAAATAAGCTCCCGGTGAACCCAATCCACTAATCGCTAGTGGGCAAACCTCATGGGGCCTAGGTTCATAGGGCTCATGACTTCCCCTCCCCTAGCACACTAAACTGAAATAGGGTCGTCACCCTAACCTGATGTATATATTTTAGGTTTAAATATATATTACCCCCCTGCAAATATACCCATTATCCAGTTACCCCCCTACAAAAAAAAAACATTTAAAACAAACCTTGCAAAATATAAAGTTATCCAGTTACCCCCCTGCCGTTAAATTTTCTGTTAAAAAATGTAAAATGTCACATATCCAGTTACCCCCCTGCCACGTGTCACCATATTATTGGGCCTCTGTGACACGTGGCACTGACTGCCACGTCAGCATCCTTGTCAACAGTGCCACGTCAGCAACCAATGGATGGCTGCCACGTGGCACAACTTATATCACTCAAAAATAAATATATTTGTCTCCAATGGGTGTTGAACCCGTGACCAAGCACTCACACACACCTCCTAACCACTAAGCTACATTATTACTTGTGATTAATAACTCACCTAATAATATATATTACATCATTATCAATAGAATTAAAAAAAAAATCTGGCAACGAACAGATCTGGAAACGAACAACAACATCATCAAACCCAGAAACAGTAGCCATTCAAAAACAAAATCGAAACAAATTTTTAGCAATATCTCCAGAATCTAAACAAAATCGAAACAAATTCTCCCCGGGTGGTAGCCATTCCAGAATCTTCGAGCGATATCTCCAGAATCTTCGAACAACATTTCCAGAACCAAACGAACAACATCTCCACTGAACCAAATCAGAAGCTAAACGATTAAACGCGAAATCAAAAATAGAAGTATCAGATTGAGAAACAAAACGCGAAGGAAATGGGAGAAGTTTCACGAAGAACATCTTCTTCTTCTTCTTCACGATTTCTTCTTCTTCTTCTTCAATAATCGATTTCTTCTTCTTCTTCAATAATCGACTTCTTCTTCAAGCTAACAATCGTAATCCCTAAGTTCAGAACCGAAAATCCCAAGTATGAGTGATTAATTAAATCGATTTGAAACTTCGTTTTCTTCTCACCTTCGTTTTCTCACCCAGATCTTCGAAGAGAGGAGAGAGAGAAAACCAGATCTTCGAAGAGAGGAGAGAGAGAGACGAACTGAGAGAGAGAGAGAGAGAGAGAGAGAGAGAGAGAGAGAGAGAGAGAGAGATGATGATGAACGATGGTTGCTGGTTGATGATGATGAACGATGGTTGCTGGTTGATTTTAATTGTTCTCTCCTGGGTTAAGTTGATTTTAATTTTTTGGATGGTTGCTGGTTAATTTTTTGGATGGTTGCTGGTTGATGATGATGAACCCAGATCTTAATTTTTTTTTTAATTTTCGTTTTAATGTTGTAATATATAAATGTAAGTTAGCTATTAATCACAAGTAATAATGTAGCTCAGTGGTTAGGAGGCGTGTGTGTGAGTGCTTGGTTACGGGTTCAACACCCATTGGGGACAAACATATTTATTTTTGAGTGATATAAGTTGTGCCACGTGGCAGCCATCCATTGGTTGCTGACGTGGCACTGTTGACAAGGATGCTGACGTGGCAGTCAGTGCCACGTGTCACAGAGGACCAATAATATGGTGACACGTGGCAGGGGGTAACTGGATATGTGACATTTTACATTTTTAACAGAAAATTTAACGGCAGGGGGGTAACTGGATAACTTTATATTTTGCAAGGTTTGTTATAAATGTTTTTTTTTGTAGGGGGGTAACTGGATAATGGGTATATTTGCAGGGGGTAATATATATTTAAACCTATATTTTAATATACCTTGAACAATGAGCAGTGAACAATGATCTGTGAACATGACAATGAGCTTATACTTAACATGATCTTAATCTTAACCTAATTTTATACTTAGCATAATCTTGTCATTAGGTGATCTCACACAGAATTACTAACGTGGTTATCTTAGCTTATAACTATCCATTATCTAGTCTATATCATAATGTATCACCCATACTCAACATTATGGTAATCTAACTTAGTCATAATCGGTCTCATAAATACCACATCGGGCCATCACATAAGCAAAGACATGAACATGACATAAAATTACTTTGATCGTACATGATTTCATGATACTAATATGTTTCCATCCTTGGGAAACCTTGAGGAGTGGATTAGAAGGGACTTAGGACCAATCGGAATGACTTAGGGCATAGTTTAAAAGTGGGTACCAGCAAGAGACACACGATCCGTGCGCCTTGGCGCACGATCCGTGCTCAGTTTTCAGAAATCCCCAGGGGCGCACGGTCCGTGCGTGACTACCAGTAATTCAGAAAAGTCAGTTTTCATGTTTTCTTTTCCATTCCGATCGTTCCCGTATCCATTCCGATTCACATCCGTACTTAATGATATATTCAAACAATCATGGCAACCAATCAATCATCATATAACAACCAACACAACAATCAAGACATGCAATTATAATTACCAATCAACGATATCATGACTCAATGACTCAAACTCGGGGTTTTCACAAAGCGGTTCGATTCATAATTTATGACATGACATTAATTCCCTAGTGAGTATAGAACTCACCTATTTGCTGAGACTTCAATGATTCAACCGTTCCCGAGAACCACGAACTCTCCTCGGACTCGATCACAACACCGACTCACGAACTTTCTCCGGAATCGCTCCAAAGCTGCAAGGATGGGCTGATCGAACCTAGCTTCTCCCCACTTCGAATCTAGCTATCAAATGATCTCCCTAATGCTTGCTATGGTTTCTAGATCAAAGTGTGAAGCTCAAACCTCACATGCAACACTCTTCACTTCCATTTTGAGATTGAGGTTCATCAATGGTGAATTGGAGATGGATGGGTTGCAGCTTGCAAAAGTGGTATCAATGGGAAGAGGAAGGGAAATGATGAAGGATGTTGGTGAGAAACAGGACATGCATGGGATTTCTGAGGAACTCTCCCCTCTTCTTCTCCTCCCTCACGCTCTCCTCTCCTCTCCCTCTCAATCTTGTTGTTTTCTTTTTTCTTTGTAATGAAGTGTGTTTTTCTTCACTTGTTCAGCTGGGTGGGTTCATATAAAGGGACATGATAAAAAGACAAAACTACCCCTTCCCTAAACATTTCATTCCTAATGACTCCTCTTAACCCAAATCACCCTAACTTAACATAATCAAATTCTCAATCACTCACACAATTTCATACTTAATAAATCAAATAAGTCATTTTTAATTTAAATAATTTCAATCAATTAAATAAATCACTAATAATTAATATTATGCTAATATAATTAAATAGTAAAATAGGGGATGTTACAAAAAGTGGTGTGCATACCGACGAAATGGGATTTACACTAGTGGGGCATGAGAAGGTAAGTTATAATGAGGAACCTTTCATCATGGCTGACCAAGCAAAACAAGTATTCTATGTGAAAGATCCTTCTAACAGAAAGTTGTCAGTGGTCCTACAAGGAAAAATAGGAAGTGATGAAGATTTAAGTCTTGCAATTTCTGAAACACCTTGTTTGTTAACACAAGTGCCTACTTTAGTTGATGACAATGAAGTTGACGATGAACATGCCACTCGCAATGATCATAATGAAGGGATTTTATATGAAGGAGTTTAGATTTGTTCTTTTTTTTGGAATCTATGAAATTGTATTGTTGAATACATTGGAAGTGCCTACTTTATATGATGTTACTGTTGGAATTATCAATCTGAATACATTGGAACTTTTGCTCAATATCATTTTTGTATTTCTGCAACTTTTGCTTTAAGTCGGATTTTTCATTATTTGCCACAGTATGTCCTCTGCTGTCAATGCATTCGGAGCTGGAAAATATCCAGATTTCGTACTGTAACACCCCATTCTACCTCGCTATTATTTATAAGGATCAGAGTTTCAAAATTTCATTTCAATGGAATGCTACACATAACTTTAATCTAACAACGATCAAATCAGCATAAGCGTTCATTAACTCTTTATAATACGCAACACCTTTAAATGAGATGGAATACTCAATAATTCATCAATAAAATCCACACACTAGGAAATGAATGTCTCGCAGCGGAAAATAACATAATCTCAAAATGCCGAACAACAGCCTCATTAAAATCATTAAATCAATGCATATAAAAATTCAAAAGCAAATGAATAACACTAGAATCCTAAGCCCACCCCCTAGGTGTCACGTATCAGAGCAGACCGACTCGGGAGTGAAAGGAGTAAGCCCTCACTCGGGACTACCTGTGGTAAACAACAACAGAAGGGTGAGTCTCAAACCATATAATAAAGACTATAATAAGAAGTATATTTCATCATAGTATCGCATTCATACAGTCACACAGTAGCATAGTTCATACAATCAACAACTCACATGCTTATTATGAGGATGTATGCAATACGGTTATGCATGTGGTACCGTTTTCCCAGACCGCAGCCTTATCATCATAATATCAAACTCAGACCCCAGCCTTATCATTTCAATATAGAACTCAGACCGCAGCCTTACCATCACAATATAAAACTCAGACCGCAGCCTTAAGTATGCATGAGACTCCATGACAAAAACCACAATCACAATTCTTAACGACACGGCCCATACATCCTATATCACCTCTTTATTAATCTTAGTTGTAGCCCCCATGGCCTCATCATCAATCAACTCATTTATTTCCTCATCTCAATCACGTCTCTAGGACTAGGCTAGCACTTAGGGACCAAATCTGTCACTTTTAGGACCGAAACAAAACACACTGCACGGGCGCACCACTTGGCGCCCCTGGGCGGCCACACTTGGCGCCCAACACAACACACACGCGCACAACCATAGTAGGCCACCTGAAAAATTAAAACCGCTCTAGCCAAAATGTTCAAAATGGAATTTGGTCACGTGAATACAAAATTTGGTTCGGGAAAATATGCTCAGAAATTGATTTGCACACAAGCCTCCTTTACACAAGCTAAAACGATGCCCAATAGGACCATTTCAAAACAACAAGTGCAAATCTGGAAATTCTTTAGCCAAAGTGCTTAAAATACAATTTGGTCAGGTGAATACAAAATTTGGCTCGGGAAAATATGCTCAGAAAATGATTTGCACACAAAGCCCCCTTTACACAAGCTAAAACGATGCCCAATAGGACCATTTCAAAACAACAAGTGCAAATCTGGAAATTCTTTAGCCAAAGTGCTTAAAATACAATTTGGTCAGGTGAATACAAAATTTGGCTCGGGAAAATATGCTCAGAAAATGATTTGCACACAAAGCCCCCTTTACACATGCTAAAACGATGCCCAATAGGACCATTTCAAAACAACAAGTGCAAATCTGGAAATTCTTTAGCCAAAGTGTTTAAAATACAATTTGGTCAGGTGAATACAAAATTTGGCTCGGGAAAATATGTTCAGAACTCACCGCTCACCCCTAGGCACCACAAACATAGTCAAAACAACGCCCTCTAGGACAATTTCAAAACAGTGCGTGAACAACTGAAAATTCTTTAGCCAAAATGTTTTAAATACAATTTGGTCAGGTGAATACAAAATTTGGCTAGGGAAAATATGTTTATAAACTGAGTTTTATCCAAAAACATGTTTTGTGCGCCTTGCCTAAGCACAGGCAGCAACCTGGCGCCACCCCAGGCGCCACAGGGCAGCAACATGGGCGCCCTGCACAGACACGCACGCACCCAGCAACCAGAACAGCGCCCAGTGCGCCATTCCCCCCCCCCCCCCCCCCAGCAACTTGGCGCCCAGGCGCCCCAACACAATCCAAACATCAAATTCTCAATTTATTTTCCAAATCAAATCACAACAACAATCACAAAATACATTATGCTCATACCAACAACATTCAATCTCACATTTATACATTGAGAACACAACAAGGCATGAAATCAAAATATGAAATCTTAACCTTAGCATAGGGAATCGATTTAATCATACCATTCATCAATTTCAACCAATCTAAGCAATCAAACAATTAACAAATAATATCAAGTGGGATCCTATGGTCTACATACAACCTATTATACTCTCTATTATAGAGTGAGACTCCCCTAACCTTGATTATGACGAAACTAGAGCTCTTTCCACCGAAGCACCGACAACCACCGCAACAACGAATCCTCTCCTTCTTCTTTCCTCTCTCACGATCGCGTCCTTTCTCTCTCTCCTTTGGACCATCACGAATGATCAACAATAGAAAAGGGTTAGGAACCGAAAACCTTAAACACATGAAAGAGGAGGAAAATCGAATAAGAAGGGACTAGGAACTCTTACCTAGGATCAAGATGAACGAAACCCTAACTCCTTAGCTTGAAGTCGCCTTTTCTTTCTCTTCTCCTCTCCTTCGACTTTCTTTCTCTTCTCCTCTCCTTCGATTTTCTTTCTCTCTTTTGGCACAATTGGGGCGCAACCTAGACCCCTAGCGCCTAAGGAGCGCCTAAGCCAATGGGCTTGGGCTTCTTGGGCCATTACTTGCAGTTCCGGTATTTCCAATGCCATCCCTTTCAGTTAAATAAAATACTATATTATAATATAATAAAAAAAATTAGTGCAACACTTTAAATAATTTAATTAATTACTTAATTAAATTATTTTAGGGTGTTACAACTCTCCCCCACTTAGGAAATTTCGTCCTCGAAATTCATACCTGAGTCAAATAGCTCTGGATAGGACTCCCGCATCCTACTCTCTAGCTCCCAAGTCATGCTCTCGCCAGTAGCTCCCAACCACACCACCTTTACTAAAGCAATGTTTTTCCCTCTCAGCACCTTCACTTCTCTATCATCAATCCTCACTGGCATAGTCTCCACAGTGAGATTATCTCGCACCTCAATATCATCCATATGGATCACATGAGACAGGTCCGGAATGTACTTCCGAAGTTGCGACACGTGAAATACGTCGTGCAAGTTCGAAAGGTTAGGCGGTAGAGCCACCCTATAAGCAACCTTTCCAACCCTCTCGGTGATCTGGTACGGTCCAATAAATCTAGGAGTCAACTTCTTTGCTTTCAGTGCCCGTCCAACACCAGTCATAGGCGTGACCCTCAAGAAAACATGCTCACCAGCCTGAAATTCCAAGTCTTTCCTCCTTCTATCATGGTAACTCTTTTGCCGATTTTGAGACTCTTTCATTTTCTCCCTGATCATTTTTATCTTCTCTGTAGTCTCTCTCACCAATTCAGGTCCAAGAACAACACTCTCGCCAGACTCATGCCAACACAAAGGAGTTCTACACCTCCGCCCATACAGTGCCTCGAAAGGAGCCATCCCTATACTCGAATGGTAGCTGTTGTTGTAAGTGAACTCAATCAACGAAAGGTGTGTATCCCACGCACCTCCCTGCTCTAAAACACACGATCTCAATAAGTCCTCCAAGGACTGAATGGTTCTCTCTGTCTGCCCATCAGTCTGAGGATGATAGGCTGAACTCAACCTCAATCTAGACCCCAATGCCTCCTGCAAGCTCCCCCAAAACTCCGAAGTAAACCTCGGATCTCTGTCAGATACAATACTTTTCGGGACACCATGCAACTTCACAATCACCTGAATATATATCTCGGCCAATCTCGATACCGGATATGTGATGTTGATAGGAAGGAAGTGAGCAGACTTCGTCAACCTATCCACGATCACCCAAATAGAATCAAATCCCCGAACGGTTCTTGGTAACCCAGTCACAAAATCCATGGAAATGCCATCCCATTTCCATTCCGGAACATCTAAAGGTTGCATCAGCCCCGCAGGCTTCTGGTGCTCGACCTTTGACTTCTGGCAAGTCAAACAGGCATACACAAACTGTGCCACATCTTTCTTCATACCAGGCCACCAGAATAACTTCTTCAAGTCGTGATACATCTTTGTAGCCCCTGGATGGATACTCAGCTTGCTCCTATGACTCTCCTCAAGGATCATCTTCTTCATCTCATTATCATCGGGAACACAAATCCTATCTCTGAATCTCAACACACCTTGGGAATCCAACCTGAAATCCCCATCTACATTCTGATCACCCGCAACCAACAAGTCAACCAGTTTCACATCTAGTTTCTGGGCGTCTCTGATACTAACCAAGAAGTCATTGCCAATCCTTAGCATACCCAGCTTAACACTATGCGGTGTCACTTCACAAACCAGACTTATATCACGGAACTGCTCAATCAACTCCAACTCCTTTACCATCATTGCTGACATATGCAAAGTCTTTCGACTTAAAGCATCAGCCACGACATTAGCTTTGCCGGGGTGATAGTTCAAGCCCAAATCATAGTCTTTCAGCAGCTCTAACCAACGCCTCTGCCTCATATTCAGCTCCTTCTGATCAAACAAGTATTTCAAACTCTTGTGGTCGCTGAATACCTCGAATCTAGTGCCATACAAATAGTGCCTCCAAATCTTCAGCACAAACACAATAGCAGCCAATTCCAAATCATGAGTAGGATAGTTCTTCTCATGTGTCCGCAACTGTCTGGACGCATAAGCAACTACCTTCCCATCCTGCATCAATACGCCTCCTAAGCCCATTTTGGAAGCGTCACAATATACCACAAACGGTTGATCCGGCACGGGCAACACTAACACCGGAGATGTTGTCAATCTCCTCTTCAACTCTTGGAAGCTCTCTTCACACTTAGCATCCCACACAAAAACTCTCCCTTTACACGTCAATCGAGTCAACGGAAGGGCTAGTTTTGAGAAACCCTCAATGAACCTCCTGTAGTAACCAGCCAACCCCAAGAAACTCCTGATTTCAGTCGCAGACTTTGGGCTCTCCCACTGTAACACTGCATCAACCTTGGCGGGGTCTACAGCTATGCCATCACTAGAAATAATGTGACCCAAAAAGCTTACCTCACGCAGCCAGAACTCGCATTTGGACAACTTAGCATAAAGCTTCTTCTCTTTCAACACCTCAAGCACCAATCTCAAGTGCTCTGCATGCTCCTCTTCAGATTTAGAGTATACCAGAATATCATCTATAAAAACTACCACAAACCGATCCAAGTAGCTATGGAAGATACGGTTCATGTACTCCATAAACACCCCTGGTGCATTGGTGACACCAAACGGCATCACAGAGTACTCATAATGTCCATATCTCGTTCGAAATGCTGTCTTCTGGACGTCTTCGTCTTTTACCTTAATCTGATGATACCCTGACCTCAAATCAATTTTGCTAAAAACCTTAGCACCCACCAGCTGGTCCATCAAATCATCAATTCTCGGGAGAGGGTACTTATTTTTGATAGTTACCTTGTTCAACTGTCTATAATCCACACACAGGCGCATACTCCCATCTTTCTTCTTTACTAACAAAACCGGAGCTCCCCATGGTGACACACTAGGCCTCACAAATTTCTTTTCAAGTAACTCTTCCAACTGCTTCTTCAACTCAGATAACTCAGAAGCTGACATCCGGTACGGTGCCATGGACACAGGCCTAGAACCAGGCACAAGGTCAATCCCAAACTCTACTTCCCTCTCTGGTGGCACGCTAGGAATCTCATCAGGAAACACTTCAGGGAACTCACACACCACCTGCAACTCTTCAACTATGGCTTGGTTTTCAGCAGACATAGACGCCATCAAAGCGAATAGTTGACCACCATCCTTCATTACCTTATGCAGCTGATCCCCAGACAACAAAACAGACTTTTCCTCCCCAGGAGGAAGGAAACTCACAGACTTGCTGAAACAGTTGATGTGCACATGGTTATCCACTAACCAGTCCATACCAAGAATAACATCCAACCCTCCCAAAGGCAAACATATAAGGTCAACCAGAAAATCTCTGCCGAAGACTGACAGAGGACACTTAGCACACAATAGAGAAGTAGTCACCGAACCCTTAGCTGGAGTGTCGATAACCATTTCCCTCTTCATAGCAGACAATACTAAATTTAACTTTTCAGCACAAACAGCAGCAATAAAAGAATGCGTAGCACCAGTATCAACTATAGCAACTAAAGGGGAACCATAAATAAAACAAGTACCTCTAATCTCATTGGGCCCCTCTGAACCTGCTAGCGCGAAAACTCTTCCATTGGACTTCTCTTTCTTTGGTTTGGTACACTTAGAACTAAAGTGACCAGCTTCACCACAATTGAAACACACTGATTCCTTACGATCACAGTTAGACGCCATATGACCCTTCTTCCCACAACGGTAACACATTACTTCCGTCTTGCAATCGAAGCTTTTGTGACCTGGCTTGCCACACGTGTAACACACTATATCAGCGGGAGCACCTCCCCCACTGGGCTTCTTACCTTCATAAGATCTTTTACCAGCACCTGCCTTCCACTTATTCTTACCTCCAGCCACCTCATAGGGTTTTCCCCTAAACTGAGTATTCTTTTTCTCTTTCCCAATCTTGTAGGCAGCAGAACTGTCCTCTTCATAAATCCTACACTTGTCGACTAGTCTAGCAAAATCTCGTATCTCATGATATCCAATTGCCTTCTTAATATCAGGTCGCAGGCCACTCTCAAATTTCACACACTTGGAGAATTCTGAATCAGCATCATTGGCGTAGTAAGGACAAAATTGGGCCAGCTCTTCAAATCTGGCTGCATACTCAGCCACCGTCTTATTTCCCTGTTTCAATTCTAAGAATTCTACCTCTTTCTTGGCCCGAACGTCTTCAGGGTAATACTTTCTTTTAAACTCCCTCGTGAAGACTTCCCAAGTAACCTCTTCACCAGCAGTGTTCAACCTATGCAGCATCCCTAACCACCACTTGTCAGCCTCTTCCGCCAGCATGTGCGTCCCAAACTTCACTTGCTGGGCAGCAGTGCACTCCATAACACGGAATATCCGCTCTATCTCATTCAACCACGACAAGGCCCCATCGGGATCATACCGACCCTTGAAGGTGGGTGGGTTTTCCCTCTGAAACGTTGCCAGGTTACGGGCATTCATATCAGCAGCGTTGTGTTGATTCCCAACAGCTTGGGCTATGGCTTGCAGAGCAGCAGCCAAAGCAGCGTCATCCCTTCTAGCCATATCAACCTAACACTGCAGCATAAACGACAATTCAGAATTAAATTAAAAACACCTAATTGTCATACACAATATGACAGACAGACACATTTGGTCGGACAGACCGAACTTTTGCTCTGATACCACTAATGTAACACCCCATTCTACCTCGCTATTATTTATAAGGATCAGAGTTTCAAAATTTCATTTCAATGGAATGCTACACATAACTTTAATCTAACAACGATCAAATCAGCATAAGCGTTCATTAACTCTTTATAATACGCAACACCTTTAAATGAGATGGAATACTCAATAATTCATCAATAAAATCCACACACTAGGAAATGAATGTCTCGCAGCGGAAAATAACATAATCTCAAAATGCCGAACAACAGCCTCATTAAAATCATTAAATCAATGCATATAAAAATTCAAAAGCAAATGAATAACACTAGAATCCTAAGCCCACCCCCTAGGTGTCACGTATCAGAGCAGACCGACTCGGGAGTGAAAGGAGTAAGCCCTCACTCGGGACTACCTGTGGTAAACAACAACAGAAGGGTGAGTCTCAAACCATATAATAAAGACTATAATAAGAAGTATATTTCATCATAGTATCGCATTCATACAGTCACACAGTAGCATAGTTCATACAATCAACAACTCACATGCTTATTATGAGGATGTATGCAATACGGTTATGCATGTGGTACCGTTTTCCCAGACCGCAGCCTTATCATCATAATATCAAACTCAGACCGCAGCCTTATCATTTCAATATAGAACTCAGACCGCAGCCTTACCATCACAATATAAAACTCAGACCGCAGCCTTATGTATGCATGAGACTCCATGACAAAAACCACAATCACAATTCTTAACGACACGGCCCATACATCCTATATCACCTCTTTATTAATCTTAGTTGTAGCCCCCATGGCCTCATCATCAATCAACTCATTTATTTCCTCATCTCAATCACGTCTCTAGGACTAGGCTAGCACTTAGGGACCAAATCTGTCACTTTTAGGACCGAAACAAAACACACTGCACGGGCGCACCACTTGGCGCCCCTGGGCGGCCACACTTGGCGCCCAACACAACACACACGCGCACAACCATAGTAGGCCACCTGAAAAATTAAAACCGCTCTAGCCAAAATGTTCAAAATGGAATTTGGTCACGTGAATACAAAATTTGGTTCGGGAAAATATGCTCAGAAATTGATTTGCACACAAGCCTCCTTTACACAAGCTAAAACGATGCCCAATAGGACCATTTCAAAACAACAAGTGCAAATCTGGAAATTCTTTAGCCAAAGTGCTTAAAATACAATTTGGTCAGGTGAATACAAAATTTGGCTCGGGAAAATATGCTCAGAAAATGATTTGCACACAAAGCCCCCTTTACACAAGCTAAAACGATGCCCAATAGGACCATTTCAAAACAACAAGTGCAAATCTGGAAATTCTTTAGCCAAAGTGCTTAAAATACAATTTGGTCAGGCGAATACAAAATTTGGCTCGGGAAAATATGCTCAGAAAATGATTTGCACACAAAGCCCCCTTTACACAAGCTAAAACGATGCCCAATAGGACCATTTCAAAACAACAAGTGCAAATCTGGAAATTCTTTAGCCAAAGTGTTTAAAATACAATTTGGTCAGGTGAATACAAAATTTGGCTCGGGAAAATATGTTCAGAACTCACCGCTCACCCCTAGGCACCACAAACATAGTCAAAACAACGCCCTCTAGGACAATTTCAAAACAGTGCGTGAACAACTGAAAATTCTTTAGCCAAAATGTTTTAAATACAATTTGGTCAGGTGAATACAAAATTTGGCTAGGGAAAATATGTTTATAAACTGAGTTTTATCCAAAAACATGTTTTGTGCGCCTTGCCTAAGCACAGGCAGCAACCTGGCGCCACCCCAGGCGCCACAGGGCAGCAACATGGGCGCCCTGCACAGACACGCACTCACCCAGCAACCAGAACAGCGCCCAGTGCGCCATTCCCCCCCCCCCCCCAGCAACTTGGCGCCCAGGCGCCCCAACACAATCCAAACATCAAATTCTCAATTTATTTTCCAAATCAAATCACAACAACAATCACAAAATACATTATGCTCATACCAACAACATTCAATCTCACATTTATACATTGAGAACACAACAAGGCATGAAATCAAAATATGAAATCTTAACCTTAGCATAGGGAATCGATTTAATCATACCATTCATCAATTTCAACCAATCTAAGCAATCAAACAATTAACAAATAATATCAAGTGGGATCCTATGGTCTACATACAACCTATTATACTCTCTATTATAGAGTGAGACTCCCCTAACCTTGATTATGACGAAACTAGAGCTCTTTCCACCGAAGCACCGACAACCACCGCAACAACGAATCCTCTCCTTCTTCTTTCCTCTCTCACGATCGCGTCCTTTCTCTCTCTCCTTTGGACCATCACGAATGATCAACAATAGAAAAGGGTTAGGAACCGAAAACCTTAAACACATGAAAGAGGAGGAAAATCGAATAAGAAGGGACTAGGAACTCTTACCTAGGATCAAGATGAACGAAACCCTAACTCCTTAGCTTGAAGTCGCCTTTTCTTTCTCTTCTCCTCTCCTTCGACTTTCTTTCTCTTCTCCTCTCCTTCGATTTTCTTTCTATCTTTTGGCACAATTGGGGCGCAACCTAGACCCCTAGCGCCTAAGGAGCGCCTAAGCCAATGGGCTTGGGCTTCTTGGGCCATTACTTGCAGTTCCGGTATTTCCAATGCCATCCCTTTCAGTTAAATAAAATACTATATTATAATATAATAAAAAAAATTAGTGCAACACTTTAAATAATTTAATCAATTACTTAATTAAATTATTTTAGGGTGTTACACGTACTGTATTGTGCTGAAATCCACAGGAATAGCAATGATGGCTTCCATAGGAATAGCAATGTTGGCTTCCAGAATAGCAATGTTGGCTTCCAGAATTCCCTTGTGCTGAAACACAGAATCATCCAGATTTTTCAGTCATGTGTACTGTATTGCAAAAGGAACATTTCAGTCATTTCGTACTGTATTGCAAAAGGAACATTTCAATCATTTCGTACTGTATTGAAAAACGGCCTTAGATGGTTTCCCTTTGGTTCTTGTATTCTGAACACAATATATACAACACAATACATATTCTCCTGTGCCTGGACAGTTGGCGCCCTTGGCGCCCTGGTCATCTCCTGTGCCTGGACAGTTGGCGCCCTTGGCGCCCTGGTCATCTTCTGCGCCTTGGCAGTTATTCTGGCCTGGACAGTTGGCGCCCTGGTCATCTTCTGCGCCTTGGCAGTTATTCTGGTCTGGACAGTTGGTGCCCTTGGCGCCCTGGTCATCTCCCGCGCCTGGACAGTTGGCGCCCTTGGCGCCCTGGTCATCTTCTGAGTCTTCTATCAATTATTTGTTCTAACATTGTTGTCTAGTTAGTATTTGTTGATGATATTATTGTTCTAACTGATATATTTTGTTTCTTTTGTTCAAACAGATATCATGGATGATTCCATTGCCGACTCTCCAAAAAAGAAAACTAGACATCCGACATCATTAAGTAAGTTCACTAATAGGCTCCCAGCAGGTCAAAAATATAGTGTGGCTGTTGATAGTAAAGGCGACCTTATTGGTCCGTATGCTAGCCAATTCAAGATCTATTTAGGGGTCGTTGCACGAACAAAAGTAAGCATATTGCACATGTCCTGGGATGAAGTTGATGCTGAGACAAAAAAGATTGCTTGGGATGATGTCAAGCAAACATTTGATGTTCCCGACATTGAGGAATTCAAGAAGACTTGGATGTCTCATATGAATTTTTGGTTTAATTAATTCAATTCTAACACGTGAAAGTTTTGTTGTAGGACGAACTTACGGTTATGAGCAGCCAAGGATCTTTCGTTCCGCGAGGAAAGAATGATATTTTGACTGCTGCCATTGGAACACCTGAGCATCCCGGTCGTTGTCGGGGAGTTGGAAAAGGTGTCGGGCTAAAGAAATACTTTGGAGGTGTGCAACGTTTTTCTTCGAGCAACTCAGAATTCAACAAAGAGGCATTCATGAAACAAGTCATGGAGGGCGTGGAAGTGATGGTGCAAGACCGAGTTAGCAAGTTGTTGGCAGAGGTATATGTTTATGAAATAATAATATATTTTTCACTATACACAGATTGATTGAGATATGTATTTTTTAATTATTCAGCACCCTCAATCATGTGGAGGATGTCAAAATACGGCTGTTCAGGTTCCCACTCCCATGACCACTGTTGGATCTAAGGGGAGCTGCTCACCATCTAATGGGGAGGAGGAGGAGGAGGAGGAGGAGAAGGAAGGGAAAATTGATTGGCTGAGAAAGATACATATAATTGCGTATGATGATAAGAGACATGCCAAGATAATGTTGGAGCATCAAAAACATGCGTGCTTTGTCTCCTTTTAAGAGATCACCGACATGGTTTCTGGTGAACAGTGGTTTGAGATGTCCCACTTGAGCATATGGTGCACGTAAGTAGTAAGATTTATTTAATTATGTAAATTTCTCGCGTTTCTACATATATTAGTCAATTTGATAGTTTTTCTTACGTGCCAATAGATATCTGTATCGTCAATGTGTTGAAAGGGGTACCGATGACTTGTATGGATTTGTGTGTCCACATAAGATGAACTTGAAAGGTATGACCAAACAGGAGGTTTATGAAAATATTCAACACATATTGGCTACTACTAATAAGGAAGTATATTTGGCTCCATTTTGCAATAGGTACGTGATTACATATTTGAACGAATTGGTAATACATTTTCCTTGGTTTGTTTCTTAATTTTATGTTTATCAATGTTGTAGCAACCATTGGCAATTAGTTGTCCTACTCCCGAAGCAAAATACCGTTATATGGATGTGTTCCTTATGTCGCCAACCAAGTAAAGCAATCAAAGAAATATTTAGCAAGTAAATTTTTAATTGTTTATCATGGTTAGATTGTAATATTTGAACTTCGGTTTGAAATTTTATATCTAATTTATATTATGTTGTTATTAGAGCTGTGAAAGAGGATTCTACATCGGTCACCAAGTGGTTGTACCCTATAGTAAGTAGTTTAAAATATTGGGTTGATTTAATTTTGAGTGAATTCATATATGATATTTATTATATTCTTTTTTGGGTAACTTTGTTAATTCATTTGTATAGATGCCAATACAACCAAATGGTTTTTATTGTGGCTATTATGTGATGAGGTTTATGTTGACTATTGTGAGTGCTGGTATTGTTGATAAGTGGGAGAAGGTATTAAATTTTGTTAAAGCAAATAGTTTTTCTTAATAGGTATTTGATAATTGGGAGAAGGTATAAAATTTTGAAATCTAATTTGTTTGAGTCACTTTAAATTTGTAGGTATTTGATAACCCAAAGTCATACACCGATGCGGAACTTGAGGAGATTCGTCAGCTTTGGGCGGAATTCTTTTTGAAGATTCGTACTGAGCAAAAGGATACACTCTTTCATTAACTTGTGTTCTCTAAATGTATTATGTGTTGAATTTGAAGGATACACTTTTCACTTGTTTTCTAAGTAGTTATAACTTGTGTATGACTTGTGTATCCTTTTAAATGTACTATGGGTAGTAAGTGCAGGTATATTAGTTGTAGGTACTTGTGTATGACTTGTAGGTACTTGTGTATGACAACCCACTTTCTAAGTAGTTATGACTTGTGTATGAGTTGTAGGTACTTGTGTTTAAATTGATTGGAATTGATTGGATGAATTTAAATTGATTGGAATTGTCTTGGAATTGTCTCTGTATATATATAACAGGTATATTAGTTGAATGGTATGGATAAAAAACAAAAAAATATTAAAAAAAATTAGGCATTTAGCATCGGTTGTATAGTATAACCGATGCTAAATGTCACTAACTAGTACATTTAAACTAGTACATTTAGCATCGGTTATACTACACGACCGATGCTAAATATACTAGTTAGTGACATATAGCATCGGTTATACTATACAACCGATGCTAAATGTACTAGTTAGTGGCTTTTAGCATCGGTTGTATAGTATAACCGATGCTAAATATACTAGTTAGTGACATATAGCATCGGTTATACTATACAACCGATGCTTGTCACTAACTAGTACATTTAGCATCGGTTGTATAGTATAACCGATGCTAAAAGTCACTAACTAGTACATTTAGCATCGGTCGTATAGTATAACCGATGCTAAATGTCACTAACTAGTACATTTAGCATTGGTCGTATAGTATAACCGATGCTAAATGTACTAGCTAGTTAGTGACATTTAGCATCGGTTATACTATACAACTGATGCTAAATGTACTAGTTAGTGACATTTAGCATCGGTTGTATAGTATAACCGATGCTAAAAGTACTAGTTAGTGACATATAGCATCGGTTATACTATACAACCGATGCTAAATGTCACTAGTAAGTGACATTTAGCATCAGTTGTATAGTATAACCGATGCTAAATGTACTAGTTAGTGACATTTAGCATCGGGTAAATAACCGATGCTAAATGTACCACATTTAGCATCGTGGGATTTAGCATCGTCGGATAACCGATGCTAAATGTCCAAAACACCCGATGCTAAATGTCTTTTCTGCACTAGTGAATGGTCCACATCAAAGCCGCCCTCATCATGAAATTTTGTCTTCATGCTGCATCATAAGTTAAAACACCATTCCACAACCTTTTTAGGTCATCAATCAAAGGTTGCAAATATATGTCAATACCAGCTATTGGATTAGTTGGCCCTGGTATTATAGCATTTAAAAACATGTAGGGTTTAGACATACACAGTTTCCATTGAAGTGAACATCCTCTTCAGTCTTGGTATAATCGGCAAATAGAACATTGCTTTCCTTGGAACTGGCTTGCCTTTTCTTGTCCCTTTCCTGCTGACATAATACCGTGGCTCTTGACAAAACTTGCATTCCAGCAACTCTCCATCATTTATGCCAAACTCATTGTTATAATAGATCATGCAACCAGACACACAACAATCAATTCTTATAGAATTTAAACCAAGCTTCGATACCAATCTTTTAGCATCATAATAACTCTGCGGCAAAAGTCCTCTAACGGGGGTTGCATCCAACATCATTTTAGTCATGTATTCCATGCACAATTCCGCAACGTTAAATTGAGACTTAAGACCCAACAACCGAACACACATTGATAACTTAGAGTCTGTAGATCCTTCAAATAATGCTTTATTTGTCTCACTCAAAAACATATAAAACCTTTGAGCTTCCTCGTTTGGAACTTCTTCAGCATCATATTGTGGTTCTTCGAAATCCAAATTTACACCGACAGCATCAGATATCATCCCCTGAACAACATCAAACGGCGGCTGATATCCCGTAGTCGTTGGATTACTACTTGATGCGGAAGCTTCTACGACTGGACTTGATGTGGTACCTTCTACTTGGACAGGAACATTATCAACCGCAGGAACTCTAGCTGCTACCTCGCCATGACGGGTCCATATCCAATAATTTGGCTTAAACCCATTATTGTACAAATCAAGTCGAACATCACATTCCTTTTTTTATAGATCGAAACATACATTTAGAGCAAGGACATCTAATTCCACCTTGTCGCTCAAATTCTTTTTGACGCTTAGCAAAAAGAACAAGTTCTTCGACTCCTTGTACAAAACGTCGCTTCAACCCAACTCTTCCAGGATACATTCGATCACACATCCAACTACGATCCATTTTTTTGTGTACGTTCCTTAATTATAACATACACAACACAACATATATCACGTGTATTAGAACAAACAATTATTACAATCTAATTTATATATATATATATATATATATATATATATATAATACGTATTTATTTTATCTAAAAAATGCAAATAACAAACAATTATTACAATCTAATTTATTTTAGCTAATAACATCAAATAACATTGAAATAACTAATAATTTTTCGGTTTTTAAATAATAAATAAAATAATTCGTATTTTAAAAATCTCAAAATTTTTAGATAATTATTAGGCTAAAGTGCTCCCGGGGTCCCTTATCTTTATTTAAAGTAACGAATTAGTCCTTTATGTTTTTTTTTGTCCCAAATAAATCCTTTATCTTTCAAATTTTTGACACATAAATCATTTTCCATTAACAGTGCTGATTTATGTGTCAAAAAAAAGGATTTATGTGTTAAAAATTTGAAACATAAAGGACTGATTTGGGACAGAAAAGGATTTATGTGTCAAAAATTTAAAACATAAAGGACTGATTTGGGACAAAAAAAAGATAAAGGACCAAATCGTTACTTTAAATAAAGATAAGGGACCCTGGGAGCTGTAACACCTAATTATTATTATACAAATAGTGTAAACATAATCTAATTATTACAAAATAAATAAAATTTATATTATTTTCGCAAAAAATTTGTAATTTCTAATAATAACAACAAATACATTTTATAACAAATAATTTTATTAACTAACCGGTAGTGAAGAGAAGTCTCTGACTTGATGCTTTCAGGATTCTTGTAAACAGAACTCCAAACTCGCAACTCCAATCAACTGCAAAACAAATAATAACAAAAAAATATTAAACAACACATATTTAAAAACTAAATATTAACTAAAACAATCAAAATTCAGTTAAAAAACATACCTTAAACAAAACTTAAGAATAATCTCACAGAAAGAACAAAACAAACTTCGAAAGGAGTGGATTGAGAGATTTGAGAGGAGAAGAGTGGGAGATTTCGGAGAAAAGAGTGAAGAGTGAGAGATTTCGGAGAAGAGAGTGAAGAGTGAGTGAATAGTGATTGAAGAATGGGTTCAAATATATAGGAAGGCTGCAACGGCTTTTTCACAAAATCCACCGGAACAGTCGATTACCGGCAGATTTTATGGCTTACCGGCGAATAGCAGTCAAGGTACGCGCACGGTTTCCCATACAAGCATCCGCCGGAAAATGAGCAACACCGGCGGATTATTGGCTACCCGGCGGATTGGATAGATTACCGGCGGATTTTTGAATTTCAAATTTTAAATATTATCCGCCGGAAATCCAACTTACCGACGGATTTTTTTTGTTGGTTTTTACCGGCGGATTTCGTTGCAATTACCGGCGGATTTATGTTAAATATTATTTTTAGATTGACGAAATTATCCGCCGGTAATTGCAATTACCGGCGGATTTTTTTAAATGTTTTTCGTAAAAAAATTCCGCCGGTAACACCTATATATTCCGCTGGTAAGTTACAGTCGAATTAAATTCCGCCGGAAACATTGTAAAATCCGTCGGTAATTTACTGGGGGAACCAGGCTGCCGGTAACGCCCAAAATCCGCCGGTAATGTACCGACAGATTTATTCCGCCGGAAATAGTCCGCCGGAAATGGGCGAAATTCTTGTAGTTTATGTGGAGAAGGCATATGCTAAAATACCCATACTTGCTTTTTAGTAGTAATATGTTAGCCATGTATACACTTTCTATTTGGACTAAAAACGAGGCATATGCTAACATACTCACACTTGCTTTTTAGTAGTAGTATGTTAGAAATGTATACACTTTCTATTTAGACTAAACACCATGATTTAGAAAACCGGACCGGTTGGTTGAACCATGAACCAGAGAGGGAAGCAGCTCGGTTGAGGCCCAAAACTGTTAAACATTTAAACCATTTTAAAAATCGGAGAACCGGTTAAAAACCGCTATAACCAGAGAATAAACGATTTAAAATATTTCAGGGAAAAAATTTTAAACTGCCTTTTTAAAAAAAATGGTTAGTCAATGGATCCCACGTGTCCTGACCAAACATGGCCACTGGTCAAAGCACCAATTTTAGTTCAAGCAGAGCCTCATATGTTCTATTTATAACAATCATTCACGTTTCTAAAGCGATACATATCCGATTGAGACTAATTTAGGAGGAATAATGCAACTCAAACACTCTCGGTTCAAGACAACATTAATGAGAATTATATATCGATTTTCTTCTCTAAAAGCCCAACACTTCCTTTTAACTTGAATTTTTTAATTTAAAATCTTTTAACTTCTCTCTCTTCTTGGCATTAATGTTGGGTTATCTCTCTTCTTATAATTGATATAATTGCCTCTCTTTAAAAAGAATCAATATTCAATATTATTTTTCATTTTATATTTACTAATTATTAATTTAATTTTTGGACTAATGATTATCTATTTTTTATATCGATAGGTGCATTAAAAATGTCATTTCAGTTTATAGGCTCCATCAAAAGTACCTTTTTGTCTAAATAAGTTTGTCAAAAATATAATAAAATTTGGACTTTGCTTGTCTAAACAGTTGTTAAGTTTTTTTTCCACAAAGTTAAAATACACCTTATCTAATTTTACTTTTACCATCATAGATTTATTCAATAAAAAATGTCTTTCAGTCTAAACAAAACCAAATGTCTTTCTTATTTCTAAGCGTATCAACCAAGGACAAACAAGAACCAAAACACGTTTTTACTTGTTGAGAGTTTATTTCAAAAATTTATAATTTCAGAAAATGTGAAAAGAAAACGTGAACTTCATTATTAGGTGCAATAATAATGTGATATTTTTTATACGAATTTTTTTGACGAAGCTTGAAAATTCTGGAATGTAACATATTTTTTAAAATTTTAATTTGTAATATGTGATATTAACATAATTTGCTATAAAAAAGAAAGGGAAGTCTTTTATTTATTTCTAAAATTAATACAGAGAGAGAAAACATTAAATTATAATAGAATTTTAAAATATAAAAAAGTACTTGGAATATTAAATTACATGTATGTCTGTCACAGTAAGTTGTTTCTAAGTGAAAAAAGAGTCCTGTTTTGCCACGTATTTTCTTTAATGAAGACCATATGTGTGATTGTACTAAATTATTATTATTATTATTATTATTATTATTATTATTATTATTATTATTATTATTTATTATGCATTACGTGACATGTCTAAGAGACTAATATCTAAGAAATTGGGCCTTAAGATACATTCTAAAATGTATTTTTAATAATTCATAAAACCTAATTTTATTAATTTTGAAATATAAAACACAATAGCATAGATCGAGTATACATAAAAGAGATTTGATAAGTGATTCATTATAATTTTGTAAAAAAAGTGATTAATTATAATACTCATAAATTTCTCCTCACATAAAAATTAAATTAAATTAGTCATTTAACTTATATTCATAATGAGAATAATTTATATAATATAAGTTTTTGAGTGTTGACAAGTTAAATAATTTTTTCGAATACAATTTGGATACATTATGAAAACATGTTATTTGGTCTTTATTATGCATAGTATCCGTCGAGCATTAATTACAAAAAAAGATATTAATTACCAAATTCCTGTACAAGTGACACATGGAATAACAATAAATGAGATTAATTCTCAAATGTTATATATATATATATATATATATATATAGATATACATTAATTACAAAAATGATATTAATTACCAAATTGTTGTTGAAGTGACACATGGAATAGTAATAAATGAGATTCATTCTCAAATGTTATATATATAAATATAGATATAGATATAGATTTCTGTAGTAATTATATATTTGAAAATATTTTATGGATAAGATAGGATAGAAACATGATGCGATAAATAACTAGATAAGAAAGGATACGACTCAGACATAACAATCACTAAACCTTTCACATGTTTGATATGTACATGATAACGAAAAATATAACATTAGTGTTTTATTGAAAAAATATAACATCATTGTATTCTATCCTATTGTTTTTCAAAATTATTATCCTATCCTATGTTAAATAATTACTATATTTGATTTATGTCTTTCTAAAAAAAATGATTTCTTTTCTTTGATTGGTATTACTATCTATTTTTTTTGACAAAATATTACTATCTACTTTTGTTTTTTTAGCAGATTACTATCTAATTTTGATTAATATATATTTATATATTATAATATAACTTTATGTTTAATTAATTTTATATTGTAGTTGTCATATACGTTGGAAAGAAGGCACTGGTCACACTTCCCCAACTCTCTTCTCTCCCTCTCTCTTTCTAAACGGGTTTCCTCTGTTCTCTTCCAACCTTCCGAGTTCCAAGGTACAGCTTTATTTTTAAACGTGAATTATTTGTTCTTGTTTAGACGCTTAGAATTTTGAAGATGAATCTGTAACCTTTTGTTGTAAAGTTTGTGACTTCCAATCATCCTCTATTCTGCGCGTGCCACAATTTTTCGTGTTTTTCTTTACTCCGAAAATGATTTTTTTTTGTAAGATCTCTCTGTTTACCGATATTACTCTTTCAAAGTTTGTTTTTCTCAAGTAATTGAAGCTATAGCGTTTTCATTTTAACAGGCAGAAGTGGTAAAAATAAGATTATTAGATTAATCAAATTTTCTGATTGGTATTTTGCTGTTGATTAAACCCTTTACTTAGTCCTTAGACTATCATTATGTCTTAAGTTAGTCCTAAACTATGAAAACATATTAATGAGTCCATAAAGGTTATTCCTCTCTCAATTACTACCCTATAATTTGCCGCTTAGGGACTAAATCAATGGATGGAGATAAACTTTAAGGACTGTTTAATAGATTTTCATATTATATGGGCTAAATATGAGAGAAACTTATAATTTAGGGACTAAATTGATAGTTTAGTCCTTTCTGATTGAAAGTTAGAAATGAAAGAAGGCAAGGCAGCAGTGAAAATAAAGAATCTGTTTTGGTGTCTGTTACATGGTAGATGGCCTTATTAGAATTTTGATCTATGCTAGGGGTTGAATCACTTGATTGTTTTTTCTGTTATCTTACACTTTTTTTGATTCAGGAAGAGAGGTTAATTTACCAATTTTAGTTTACTAGATATATATCAAGTGCAGTTGCAGTATCATTGAACTGATGAACTCTGAAGTCTAAGTTAAATTGTAAATTTCTGTTCACTTTAAGTAGAAATCTATTGGTTTTTGATATGAGTACAATTGACAGAATTTCTTTGGCTTCTAATACTAATTTTGTTCTTTTGCTACAGAAATGTCAACTATCGCACGAAGAGGCATCCATTATATGCAAAGACTAAACTCCCCAAATGTTTCTGCTGCTTTGCTAGAGAATGGCCAAAATCGTGTGATAGATGCCTCGCTTACACTTATTAGAGAAAGAGCAAAACTTAAGGCAAATCATTTTTTTACTTTTGTCCTGCTTGACTGTATTTGTGTTTCTTTAGTGTAGTGTCCTTTGACTCTTTATATTATATTTTATCTGGTTTTGGATGATTATGATTATGATTATAAGCTTTTCATGAAAGCAATATGAACGAGAATTTGCTTTTTTCTAGGGAGAGCTTGTGCGTGCTTTAGGAGGTGCTGTTGCAACCTCTTCTCTTCTTGGAGTTCCTTTGGGACATAATTCATCATTCCTTCAAGGGCCTGCATTTGCACCTCCTCGCATCAGGGAAGCCATTTGGTGTGGTAGCACAAACTCAACAACTGAAGAAGGTATTCATATGTTTTTTCATAAGATAGTAGAAGTGTTACAAAATGACAGAAAGATTCGATAATACGAATGGGGGTATTACTTTTTAGGTACTCAAAACTATTGAACTTCTGTGCTGTTAGGATTTTAGTTACCATAGACTCATTTTCCATCCTCTTCTGGTTGTGTTTTCTGTGAGGATAACTTGGATTTCTGTAACACTGTCTGTTCACCTGCATTTAATGATTCACTGGGATACAGCTTACCCGCAATCCCACTTCTCAATGCCCTCATGCTTCTTGTACTGGGCTTGTAGCAATGTATGATAATCATCTTACAGTAGCATGATCTGGTTTTGCAGGTAAGGATTTACAGGATGCACGAGTGCTAACTGATGTTGGTGACGTCCCTATCCAAGAAATTCGAGATTGTGGGGTAGATGATGAGAGATTAATGAATGTCATTAGTGAATCTGTCAAGTTAGTGATGGATGAGGTAAATTGCCAATTTGTGAGATCATACTGTATGTTGTTTTTAATTTTTTTAATGCGGATTTCTGCTATTATTCAGTGCATTAGGATTTATGTTAGATTTATAGTCATTTGGGTAGAAAATTGCTTATGACAATTGTTGCCTCCCAGGCAACAGTTTGAACATGAGTAGGGAAGGATCTATGTGGGAGATAATGACACCAAATGTTTCATGGCAGGGGTATTTCATGCTAAATATCAAGATCTTTTTGCATCAATTCTACTAACCTGTGAATTGTAATGGTTTGATGATAATTTTCTATTTGAAATTGATATAGCTTTCTTCTCATGGTGTCTACATTCTTCCAGGCTCCATTACGACCCTTAGTTTTAGGTGGTGATCACTCGATTTCATTTCCAGTTGTTAGAGCAGTCTCTGAGAAGCTTGGAGGACGAATTGATGTTCTGCATATTGATGCGCATCCTGACAACTACCATGCCTATGAAGGGAATATTTATTCACATGCTTCTTCTTTTGCTCGAATCATGGAGGGTAACTATGTTCGGCGACTCTTGCAGGCAATTTTTCATCCTTGATTATTCGTTTCATTATATCCGTTTAGTTTTATAAGGCATTTCTGAAACATAAACCATGGTAGGACCAGTGCCATGAATCATAAGTTCTTATAGCAGATAAATACAACTTCATCATGAATCGGGACTTGGTCATCGAGTCCTAGTGCAGAAAAGACATCTAAATATCTGCTTTCACAATTGAAGAAGTTCAATGTTTATTATGTTTACTCTACCATATATGTACCTCTGTTCATATATTTATGATTTCTTGGCATAATTGTATGATCTATTGCTCATTATCTGAAATTCTGTGTTATTTGTCCAAACCCCAGACGAGGTAGCACTATGTGAGGTGATTTTCTTACAAAAGCTATTCACAATTTCAATTGTAAAGCTGTTGGGATTTTTGAAATTTAGTTGAATTACTACTCAACCAGCCTAACAAAATCGTTCTTGAGTTTCTACAAACTGATTCCTCTTCCTCAGTGATGGTTGTAAAAATTTCGATCTTCACCCATGGTCTATGATATATCACATTATCTTCATGCTTTAATTTGTTACTTCATTTCAGGTTGGTTTAAGATCCATAACAACTGAAGGACGTGAACAAGCCAAAAAATTCGGTGTAGAGCAATATGAAATGCGAACATTTTCCAGGGATCGCCACTTTTTAGAGAACCTGGTCTCTCTCTCTCTCTCTCTCTCTCTCTCTCTCTCTCTCTCTCTCTCTCTCTCTCTCTCTCTCTCTCTCCTGTGTGTGTTCCTTTTTATAGTACTCACACTCACAGACCTACAAATTATTTCATGTCACAAGCATGTTTACTTAGAAACCTTACCTATTGATATTGTATCCATGCTGCCAAGTGCCTACCTGTTTGTTGCAAAGGCCTACATGTTAAATATATAATCATCATTGTAACATGATATTATTCTCTTAAGGCCTTTACCTTGTAACCTTTAGGAAGCCTCAGGACCAGACTCAATTTGTTTTCTACAAGTAGAATCATCTGTCTTTTTTCTGAACAATAATTGGATTCTTTAAGTACCCTAAATTAGGTCCTAATATGTAGTATATGCATAGGCAGACCTACGTTAGTGTGTGGGTGTGCAAGTGCGCTCCTCTTTTGAACCCTCAGACCCCTGTTTTTATATTTTTTTTGTCCAGTATTTCTGTATCCTATTCATGCTTTTATGTTGGTGAAGGGAAGGGGGTTCTTTTGACACAAATCATTGTTGAAGATGGCATTTAATATTATTCTTTTAATTTGAGAATTGGTGGTTCTTTGTTTTATTCTTATTAATTAAAAATTAAAAATACCTTGGTGATTTCCTTCTGCAGAAACTAGGGGAAGGTGTTAAAGGGGTGTATATCTCAATAGATGTCGATTCTCTTGATCCTGCATTTGCTCCAGGAGTGTCTCACATTGAACCTGGAGGTCTTTCTTTCCGCGATGTTATGAACATCCTTCAAAATCTCCAAGGTGATGTTGTTGCCGGAGATGTGGTTGAGTTAAATCCACAACGCGATACTGTCGATGGAATGACTGCCATGGTAGCTGCTAAGCTGGTGAGAGAATTGGCTGCAAAGATTTCAAAATGATAAATCTTCTGACTCCTCATGTTTACTTGCACAACACACTACCTGGAAAAACGATTTTTCAGAGTGGTATTCAAATTTTACTAGGTTTTACTTGAAGCATTAATAAAATATTTCATTCAATATTGAATTTGATTTATACTTCAAAAGTTCAAATGTTTTGTAGGTTTGTAATGGGTTATAGATGGATTTACATTTACTATTTCAAATTTTGCATAGCTATTACAATGAATTTTATCAATTTTTTTTTTTTGTTTACAAATAGCCTAAGAGGGTTATTGTGTTTATCTTTATGCATTGATTACCCCTCGTAAAGTTTTTTGGTGCAAGTCATAACATACCAAACTAATTTTTAGTTTGCAAGACTGCTATTAAAATATAAAATTTAAAAATATAAAGCGATACTTCTCTATAAAAGAAAAAAATAGAAAATCTTAATTATTAATAAAAAATTCATAATGCATGCCATTTGTCCAAAAAAGATAATAAAAAAGATAAACGTGAAATTATTTGTCCATAAAATTAAGTAAATAGTGATTTACTTTTCATTATGGTAATTTACTTTTATGGTGTGTTTGGTAGCCATAAAAAATCAAGAGAAAGGAAAGAAAACAAAAGTAATTAAATATACCATTTTTCTTTGTTTGGTTGCCTTATAAAATAAGGCGAGAAAAGTTTTAGTGGGTCCCATTTTGAGAAGAAAAGTAAAGGAAAACACATTTTTTATGTAAATGACATATTTAACCTTACACTAAAATTAATGTATTGCAATAAAGAATATTTTACTTTTTTATTAAAGGTTAGTTTTGTCATTTTATACGTATACACTTTTATTTTCTCTTATTTTTCCTCTTATCAAACATGAGAAGAGAAACATATCATTTTCTACTCTCATTCTTTCCTTTTTCTAACTTTTCTTTCCTCTCACTTTCTTTTTTAACCAAACATAGATTTAGATTAATGCAAAAACATCGGTGCCAAAAATTCTGATACTTGCAATTGCAACATTTTCATACCTTTCTTCGAAGATGACAGCGTCATCTAGTGTTGTAGCTAGGACGAAAGTTTGTTATCTGTTTTCCTGAAAACATTATGGTCCCCATTTCTGAGTTGTTCATAACTGACACTTCTGGGAAAAGTATAGGACCCACGATGCCACTACACTATTTTGTTTTTTTGTGACACACTATGCCACTGACTAGACAAATGATTCCCACAAACGATTTTTATTTTTTTATAAATATAAAGTGGCTGCAGGAGCCTACGAAACTAGAAAGCCTCGATACTCTAAAATAGGTCAAGTATCCGTATCGGACACAGAGCAACACCAATATTTAATTTTTCTACTCTTACCAAAAAACACACCAACATTTACCGAGTACTCCGCCCATCTCAAGTTAATCGTGTTCTTTGTCATTTTTCTTTTTCTCAAATTATTTGTCATTTTAAAATCTCAGTACAACATTTATTATTTTTTTTCAATAATACTCTAACTTTTATTTGTATTTTCAAAGTTTTCATTCATCTTTTCTCATAATAATATAAGGATATTTTAATCCTACCATATATTTTAAGCATAAAATATAACATATTTAACCATTTTCTTAAAACCCGTGTATAACTTAAAAAGAACGATTAAATTGAAAGCAAGGGAGTATCAATGTAAAAATCTTATTATAACGATATTCCGTGAAAGTTCTGGCATCATGGTATGATACTATGATCAAAGGAACTAGTATCCTCGTGAAAAGTAAAGATGGTGACAATGATGACACCAGATTTAAAGGTGATTGGCTAAACGAACCAGCATCTCTTGACCAAAAAAAAAACGAACAGCATCTCAGATTCATTTAACAAACCACAAATTCCAAATACGAGGAACTCATGCCACTAGCCAAAATGCTTTCATGATTTAGCATATTCTAATTGGATTCACGCTCGGTGGCGGACTCAGGACTCTAGGTCAGGAGGTATAAAAAAATTGGTTATAAAAAATGTTGGTTTATCGGATTGTTTTAAAAAAAATTAAATATCTAAAGAAAATTGATCCGTAGTGTATTACATTTGATTGTCATCATAATATACAGGAGTGGTAGCACAAATCAAGGCTACTAATTATGTCTAATAATTAAGGAAATTATGACTAATAACTAAGGATGTTGACTATGACTAATAGCTAAGGATGTTGACTATCCTAATTAATATAAAAGATATTTACAGATATAAAAAGATATTTACATATTCTATCACACCCCGCAGTCGAAGCGGGAGGTTCCCGTACGCTGAGACTGGCTCGAAAATCCTCAAAGAGTATGCGCGGAAGCCCTTTAGTGAAAATGTCATCAATTTGATGGCGAGAGGGAACATGGAGAACACGAACTTGTCCACGAGCTACTTTCTCACGTACAAAATGAATATCCATCTCAATGTGTTTAGTGCGCTGATGTTGAACGGGGTTACCTGAAAGATATATCGCACTCACATTGTCACAGTACACTAGTGTAGTCTTTTGGATCGGACAATGAAGTTCTAACAGCAGATTACGGATCCAACAAGATTCTGAGACGACATTTGCTACCCCTCTATACTCGGCTTCGGCACTTGACCGAGACAAAGTGGGTTGTCGTTTAGAGGAGCAAGAGATTAAATTATCTCCAAGAAAAACACAGTAACCAGAAGTGGATCGCCTGGTGTCGGGACATCCACCCCAATCAGCATCGATGTATGAAACAAGACCAGAAATTGATGATTGGTGCAAATGCAAACCAAAGTCTAAGGTGCCTTGTACATAACGCAGAACTCGTTTCAGAGCATTCATATGTTCAGTCTTTGGATTATGCATGTGTAAACAGACTTGTTGTACAGCATATGATATATCGGGTCTCGTAAAAGTAAGATATTGCAATGCCCCTGCTAAACTGCGATAATGAGTTGGATCCTCATATGGAGAACCCGAGGACACACTAAACTTTGAGTGTGTATCCACTGGTGTTTGAACAGATTTACAAGAGGTCATGCCAGCTCTATCTATGATCTCCTCAGCATTTTTTCGTTGGCAAAGAAACAAACCACCTGCATGTCTAGTTACTGTAATGCCCAAAAAATAGCTGAGAGGGCCCAAATCTTTCATAGCGAATTCCGAGGCAAGTAGAGACATAATAGACTTACGGAGATCATCAGATGAAGCAGTAAGAATGATATCATCAACATATAAGAGAAGGTATGCAATGTCCATACCCTTGCAGTAGATAAATAATCAATGATCAGACTTACTATGGTAGAAGCCAATGGTGGATACAAAATCAGCAAACCGTTGATACCAAGCACGAGGGGCCTGTTTCAAACCATAAAGAGACTTTCTTAAAAGACGTACATAATCTGGATGAACTGGATCTCTAAAACCCATAGGCTGATGCATATAAACTGTCTCATGTAGTTGTCCATGTAGAAATGCATTTTGGACATCTAACTGATGAATGGGCCATGATTTTGATAAAGCAATGCTGAGAACAGACCGAATTGTTGCTGGTTTCACCACAGGACTGAAAGTTTCATCACAATCTACCCCAGCCTTTTGAGACCTGCCATCACCAACAAGACGGGCCTTATGCCGCTCAAAAGAACCATCAGACTTCTTTTTATGCCGAAAAATCCACATTGAACGAATAATATTAACATTAGAAGGTCGTGGTACTAAATCCCACATCTTATTTTTAATAAGAGCATCGTATTCGTCTTGCATAGTGGATTTCCAATTCGAGTCGGACAAGGCCTGTTTTGGGTTTTTTGGAAGGGGAGAGGGACAAGGTTGGCGAACTGAAGTGGTCAAATTTAATGGATGTTTTGGTTTGAAGATGCCACGCATGCTTCTAGTTTCCATTGTCCTTGTGGGGGCTGGTGTGGGAGGTTCTTGAGTTTGGTTGTGTGGTGGTGAGTTGGTTTGGTTGTGAGGAGTAGTGGGCTGTAGGTCCAGCAAGTTTGGTGGTGGGGAAGCTTGGTCTTGAGCTAAGGTAATTGGGTTGGGCCTTGGAGATGTTGTTTGTGTAGATTGTGTCGTTGGGGAATGAACTTCATTAGCTAAGGTTGGTTGTGGTGGCTGCATGATTTGATTTTTGCCATTGATGTCTTAAAAAAGGATTTAAGTCATCATGTAAAAAATCATAGGTGGTAGAAGAAGGTGTATGCAGCTTAGCAAAAGGAAATTGTGACTCATCAAAAATGACATGCCTTGAGATGAATATTTTTTGGTTTGACAAGTCATAACATTTATATCCTCTATGATTAGATGGGTATCCCAAAAACACACAAGGGGTAGAACGAGGTTGCAATTTATTTATCTTTGTGGAAGGGAAGAGAGGGTAGCATAGACAACCAAAAACCCGTAAATGTGTATAAGTAGGATCCCTGTGATATAGAATTTGAGTAGGAGATTTGTGTTTAAGAGATTGGTTTGGGAGAATGTTCAAAAGGTAGGTTGCCATTTCAAGTGCATGATGCCAAAAAGAAGGAGGCATGGAAGCATGAGCAAGGAGGGTGCGAACTATGTTGTTTATGGTTCGTATTTTTCGTTCGGCTTTTCCATTTTGTCGCAAAATTGTTTGAAAGGCTCATTGTCAAACTCTCTCCCACTATCACATTGAAAGCACTTTATATTCTTTTCAAATTGTGTCTTAATAAGAACACTAAGTGATGAAAAAATTTGATATGCTTGGGATTTTTTGCTAATGGGAAAAGTCCACAAGAAATTTGAATAGTCATCTAAAAAAAGAATATAATATTTATGCCCGGCAGTGCTTAAAATGGGAGAGGTCCATAAATCACTATTCATAATTTCAAATGGCATCAATGTATTAGAAGAAGAAGCATAAAATGGCAATTTGACATGTTTCCCAAAAACACAAGGCTCACAAACAGTAGAGGATGATAAATGTTCACAACAAATAAATTTATTCTTGCTAAGGGAGCGCAAACAGATGGTCCCGGATGTCCCAATCTATTGTGCCATAAAGTTGGAGTAAAGGCCGCAAAAGTGGAAGGATAGGCTCCTTGATAGTTGTTGGTGGACGTGACAGGATATAGCTCCCCGGTGCTATTACATCTCATGATTGGCATCCGCGTCAGGAGGTCCTTCACAGAGAACCCAAAAGGATCAAATTCAATGGAAACATTATTATCATTTGTGAGACGACAGACAGAAATCAAATTTTTTATAAGTTTTGGGGCATGTAGGACATTTTTCAATTTGATCCGTAGTGTATTCCATTTGATTGTCATCATAATATACAGGAGTGGTAGCACAAATCAAGGCTACTAATTATGTCTAATAATTAAGGATATTATGACTAATAACTAAGGATGTTGACTATGACTAATAGCTAAGGATGTTGACTATCCTAATTAATATAAAAGATATTTACAGATATAAAAAGATAGTTACATATTCTATCAATATCCTCACTTAATTTACTAAAATAAAGGAATCAAGCTATCTAACTCTAATGTATTTAAGAGTAAACGTCAAATTAGTCTCTAAGTTTACCCGTTATTTCCTATTTAAGGCCTAAAGTATAGAAAAATAAGAAGTAGTCCATAAAGATATGTGATACCGGTAAAATTACTTTCTAAAATTTTATAAATAGTCACTTACGAAGATTAATAAGACAGATTTCTTAAAAATTGACTGCAAATTGGGTGCAAATTTAAGGATACACATGCAAATTTAAAATTTCAGGGGGTTCAAAATAATTTTATATTGAGGTACTATTACTAACATTTTTTTCCAAAGAGTTCAACTGAATCCCATAGAAACAATGTAGGTCCGCCAATGTTCACGCATGTCCACACCATCACATTATTAAATTTGATAATCGAGTCCAAGGCAACTATTAACTCTTTTATTTTGATTTCAATTATCCCAAAACAATTACAAAGAAGATATTTTAATACTTAGCTAACATAAATTAAATATACCATAGGGCCCGTTTGGGGTGGTTGTGAGTTTCTGGTTTTTGGTTTTAAAAGTCAATGTCAAAACCAAAACATGTTAGGGTAAAACGAGGTTAAGTTGGTTTTTTTTTTAATTCAAAACAGTTTTCCATCAAAACTCAAAACCAAAACAATAGGTTTTATAATTTTTGTTTCGGTTTTTGTTTCATCCACCTCTGATCATCAATATATTTGACGACCACCAACTATCACTCTCACCACCGCCGACCACCACCCTGACCACTGCCGACCACCACTTTGACCACAATAAACCACCACTTTGACCACCATCAACTACCACTCTAACCACTGTCAACCACCGCCAATGTTAACACATCAGAGATGAAAATGGAAACTGATTTTCATTGATGTTAACTGACTGTACAACAGAAGCATTTCTACTATAAATATGGGAGCTCACACACATGAATGGAAGTGAGTTTCTCCAACAGGAGTCTAACTAAAACCTAACTGTACTAACCTCTTTTCCTACAGTTATTTACAAGAGAGAACTGTATAAAATGTACAATAGAATACTGCAGGAAGTAAAAGACTAACATAAGTAAAATACTACAATATATAGCTCTAATACTCCCCCTCAAGTTGGGAAGTATAGATCAAATATTCCCAACTTGGTAATGAAAGCAGAAAACAGTGGCCTTGGGAGAGCCTTGGTGAAGGGATCTGCCAGCTGATGTTTGCTTGGAACATGGAAGAGATTGATGAACTTGCTGTTGATGTGCTCACGGATGAAGTGCACATCAATGTCAATGTGCTTGGATCTTTCTTTCAAGGCGGGGTTGCTGGCAAGTTGAATGGCTGATTTACTATCACAAAACACCTTGCACATTGGAACAGCAATGTGGAATGTATTTAACAGTTGTTGGAGCCATAATAACTCTATTGTTAGAAGAGCTAGTGCCCGATATTTAGCCTCAGCAGAGGATCTAGACACAGTTGGCTACTTCTTGGATTTCCAAGTGATTAAGGAATCTCCAATGAAAATGCAGAAGCCAGTTGTGGACTTTCTGCTTGTGAGGCAACTGCCCCAGTCTGCATCAGCATAGGCAGAAAGTCCCAATGAAGGCTTGGAAGAAAACAGAATGCCTTGTCCTGGACTTGACTTGATGTATTGAAGTATGTGGTGCACTGCCTGCATATGTGGTGATCTGGGTGCTGACATAAACTGACTTAGTTTATTGACAGCAAAGGCTATATCAGGACTTGATATAGTCAAGTACATAAGTCTCCCAATAAGTCTTCTATACTGAGATACATCTTCAACTGGGACACCATCCGAATCTGTGAGCTTAAGATTGTGATCCATGGGAGTGGGCAGTGGCCTACAATCTACAAATCCTGTGTCTGTGAGTAACTGAAGAGCGTATTTACCCAGGCAGAGATATATGCCAGTGGTGGAACTTGAGATTTCAAGGCCTAAGCAGTATTTTAAAGGACCCAAAAGCTTGAGTTTAAACAAACTCTGCAACAAGGTTTGAGCTGCTGAGATGTGTGTTAAGTTAGGCCGTGCAAGGATGATATCATCCACATATAGGAGTAGGGCAGCAAAAGTGTCACCAGATCCCGTGGTGAACAATGAAGGATCAGCAGTGGACTGACAAAAACCATGACTGATGATTGTGGTGGAAAACATGGTGAACCATTGGCAAGAGGCTTGCTTTAACCCGTACAAGGACTTGTTCCGTTTGCAAACCATGTGCTCCCCCTTGCTAGGATACCCCAAAGGTAGTTTCATATAAACTTCTTCAAGCAAATCTCCATTGAGAATGCTGCCAGTGTTGTTGTGCTGCCAAGTCTAGTAAGACACGAACTGTGGTGATAGTTTCCACAGGAGAGAAAGTGTCCACAAAGCCAAGACCTAGTTGTTGAGTGTAGCCTTGAGCTACTAGTCTTGCTTTGTACCTATCCAAAGTCCCATCCGCTTTGTATTTAACCTTGTAGATCCATTTACAACCAATGCTTTTCTTGCCTTGAGGTAATGGTAGAATGGTCCAAGTATTATTGGCTTTTAGAGCATTGATTTCCTCTTGCATAGCTTGACACCATTCAACATGTTTGCATGCTTGGTGGTAATATAGTGGTTCATAAATGGTGGAAACTTGTAGAATGTAGTTGTGATAGGGTTGGGAGAGTTTGGTATAGGACAAGTGAGAGTCAATTGGATATTTGGTAGCACATATGTATTCTTGTAGGTAGGGAGGTTGTGCTCTCTAGTGGACCTACGGGGGACTAGTTCAGTGGGTTGAGGTGGTGCAGGTCAATCTGTGGCATGGCCAGGGGAAGCTGGTTCAGTGTTTATGGGTTCCACATCATCAATAACTGGTTGATCAGGGTGTGGAGGAACAGGGAGGATAAGTTCAGGTTCAGTAGGATCAGAAAAATTTGGAATAACTATGTCTGGGAAGGGCATAGAATTGTTTTTAGTGAATGCTTGGAAAGGAAAAGTGTCCTGAACCTATACCAGCTACTGGAACTTGTGTATTGTTTGGTAAGGTGACATACTTGTTATATAGAGGTTTAAAGCAACTAAACAAAAATAAAAGACAACATATATGTGAGGAGGCACCAGAATCAAATATCCAAGTAGTGTTAAAGAATGATTCTAGTGTGGATAGAATCATACCTAAGTTGGATTGATCATTGTCCGGGGAAGCCGCTTTAGCCATTTGAGCTTGTATGAATTGGAACATCATTTCATATTGTTGTGGTGATACAGAAGGATTACCTGAGTGTTCAGACTTGCTGTTGTCATGATCAGTGACATTGTTGACAGCAGGGGATCCTTTGAAAGCAAAGGATTTCTTGTATGAAGGAGGATAGCCATGAAGTTTAAAACATTTCTCCTTAAGGTGACCGACGACTCCACAGTGTGAGCAAAGAGATCTCTCTCTTGGAGGTCTTTGCATACTGATTCTGAGTTTGAACAGCACACGCAACTGCAGGTTCAGTTGGAGTGATACCAGCACTGATTGCTCTCTGTTTTTCATCTTGAGAGACAAGTTCGTACACTTTGTCAATGGTAAGGATAGGATTCATTAGCAGTATTTGACCACGGACATGAACAAATTGGTCATTGAGTCCCATGAGAAAGATCATAACACATTCATTCTGACTACCGTCTAGCAGAGGTTTTACTCGGCCACAGGTACATGTGTGAGAAGAGTTATACTCTGATAATTGTTCCCATAACGACTTGAATTTTGTGTAATAACTACTAATAGAAGAACTACCTTGATGAATTGTGAGGATCGCCTGCTTCAGTTGAAAAATTCGCTGTCCATTTGATTGTTGAAATCGATTGTGGAGATCATTCCAGATTGTGGCAGCATCCTGAGAGTACATCATGCTAGTTGCGATGTTTTTGGTGATGGAGTTGACAAGCTAGAAGGAAAACGTAATTTGTTTTTGCCGTCGATCCATGAGCAGTATTTCGTATCTGTTTCTTCAGGTTTGGGAAGCGATCCATCGACAAAACTTAATTTGTTTTTGCCGTCGAGAGCCATCGTCATGGCGCGGCGCCAGGAACTTAAATTATCTTCAGTGAGGTGTTGCGAAACAAGAACAAGACCTGGATTATCTGATGGATGAAGATAGTAAGCATCATCGTGATTTTGAGGAGGTGTCCTCATCGAAAAACGAAATGAAGATAGATGAATGACGAGAGATCGAAGATCGCGGTGTGAGAAGAAAAGGGGAAAACAAAATTGATAGTGAATTTGCCAAGAATCGACGAAGAAGAAGATGATGAAGTTGGATTCAGCAAGAATCGAAGATGATGATGAAGGAATCGAAACGGAAACTACACCAAATCAAGGTGAATCAGAGTGGAGATGAAAGCGCGCACATGAAACTGTGCGGTGAAGAAGAGAGAAGCGATGACTTCTTCTGATACCATGTTAACACATCAGAGATGAAAATGGAAACTGATTTTCATTGATGTTAACTGACTGTACAACAGAAGCATTTCTACTATATATATGAGAGCTCTCACACATGAATGGAAGTGAGTTTCTCCAACAGGAGTCTAACTAAAATCTAACTGTACTAACCTCTTTTCCTACAGTTATTTACAAGAGAGAACTGTATAAAATGTACAACAGAATACTGCAGGAAGTAAAAGACTAACATAAGTAAAATACTACAATATATAGCTCTATTAGCCAACCAAAACCAACCACCCCCAACCACCGCTCCGACCACCGTCAACCACCACATTGACCACCACCAACCACCACCCCGACCACCGTCAACCACCACTTCGACCACCATTAACCACCACTCTGACCATCATTAACCACCACTCTGACCACCGCCAACCACCATCGACCACCAGGCCAATCACCTCGACCACCACTCTGGCTAGTGTTAACCACCGTCGACCACCACTCCGGCCACCATCAACCATCATCAACCTCCACTTTGAACACCATCAACCACCACTCTGACCACCATCAACCACAACCAACCACCCCTGACCACCACTCCGGCCACCATCAACCACTGACCACCACTTTGACCACCGTCAACCACCACTCTATCCACTGTTGACCACCACCAACCACCACTTTGATCACCACGTAATTTTAAAACGTAATTTTATATATTGTTTTGATTAAGATAAGTTTGTGAAGAATATTTATTTTTATGTTTATGTTTGTAAATGATTTTGATTATTGAAAATTTCTTAACTGAAAAGTGAATTTGGCTTTTTTTTTAATCAAACAGGCAGTCAGCCCGAATTTATTAATAAAATAAAGAGAGATATAAAAGGCACAAGGGGGACTAGACCAAAACCCTTGGTAATAAGGACAATAATAGAATGCCCAACAAGGCCTCTAAAATAAACAACCATAGAACTCTAATGGAAGAAATTCTAAGGCGAACAGAAAACCCGAAAGGAGGCAGGGCGACACCTGAGAGTCCCCACACAACCTCCACCCACCACCTCCTGAACTCACACTCCAAACCACAACAACCTGCATCACCTCGCTATCCTCACATTAAGCACATCACAAAGCATCGAGGTTAGAGGTGGAGCCCGGCGATCTGCAAACTGCAATCTGGCGTCCGACAAGGTACAAACTATCGAATCAGCACCCACCGACAGCACACCCCCAGACATCCGGCGTCGTGACTCCATCCACCATCGCGAAGTCGTGCTACCGGCCAACACCGCGACAACACCTAGCTTGATCGAGGTAGCCGAGCCACCAACCACCACCGCGGCCTTGCGCCCCCGGCCAACACCGTGGCACAATCAAGCAAAACCGCGAGCGACAGGGAGAAGTGCCCACGACAAACGGAGAGGTGTGACTGCGGGTCCAAAGTCCGAAACGACAGCCACCATTGCGAACATCAGACAAACCACCGTGAACAAGTGAATTTGGCTTTGGTTTTGGAAAATTTCAAAATAGAAAACAGAAAACCACCCCAAACAGGGCCTTAATTTATGTGTAACAAGTTAAAAATACCAAAGATTTAGAACGAAGAAAATAAATAATTAAATTTTACCGGATCCCAAAGATATGGATACGGAGCGCTAGGGGTGGTTATAACTAGCTCTAATTTGGTCCTAAATTTATTTTTTTGGTCTAGGGGTCTATGAATTTGGTCCTAAATTTAGAATAGCTATTTTCTGGATTCTAATATGTCAATAAATTCAAAATAACTTGATGAATCATGAGTTAATTTAAAACGGATCTAATTATAACGGGATAAGGTTGTCTCATTAAATAAATAAAAATAATTTTTATATAACGTTTTATAACTAAATTTAAATGGAGACTTTTCTATCTCTTTCTTAAATGGAGTGCTGGTTAGGAATTTTGGAGGCCCAAAGGACTCTTTGTGGTGGTGGACATTATTAGTCTAGGAGCTGATCTCTTTGATACAAGGTGGTTTGGGAGGTGTATCAGACATGGTTTGGGGGCTGGTAGTGATATTGTTTTTTGGCATCATCATTGGTTGGGGCATGAGCTGTTGTATTTGGCGTTTCCTAATTTGTATGCAGGTTGTGGGCATCAAAATGTGAAGGTAGCTGATGTTGGAGAGTGGACCTGCAACGCCTGGCGCTGGCATTTACCGCGGAACGGTGTGTCCGATCCTTTATGTATTGAAGAGGCGCATATGATGTATGCTCTTCTGTTGGAGGTAAAGCCGAATTGGGATAAGAAGGACAATGGACGTGGACGCTAGAAGCTTCAAAATCTTTTTCAGTTCGCTTACAAGGATCTTTGGAAGACTTCCATTCCATCTAAAGTGCTTATATTCGGTTGGCGTTTGTTGCGTGATGCTCTTCCTACTCGGGCTCTTCTTTTACATCGCCTTGTTATCTCTAATGAAGGCGATCTTGTGAGGATCCAAACTCATATTAGGGATGGTTCGGGCAACCTGAGGGTGAACCCGAAACTGTCATAACTTAAACTCAGGTTATTAATTAGGATAGTTCTGTTTGTCTATTTTTCTATCATTGCAATTGGCGTCAGGTCAGTTCCATGCCTGGGAAATTGTAAGGAAGACGCCACAGTACAACAACTATAAACAACAAGCCAACAATTCCGATCAATATGTTTGGCAAAAACCGAGACCAGGTATACTTAAATGTAATGTGGATGCTGCGACTTTTTACTCGGAAAACAAGTATGGGATAGGCATGTATATTAGAGATGAGAATGGTAGCTTCATGGAAGGAAAGACTATGTGGTTTGAATGAATACCGGAACCTCAAGAAGCCAAGGCAATGGGGTTATGGCAAGCATTGAACTGGTTGAAGGATTTGAGCTTGGAGTCAGTAACCATTGAGATTGATTGTATCTCTATGGTTAATGCAATATCGAAAGCAACGTCCAACAATTCTGATTTCGGTGTTATTATTTCCCATTGTCTTAACTTTACTTATCAATATTCAAGCTATAAGATTAGCTATGTTCGGAGGCAATCGAAACTTGTTGCTCATACACTTGCAAGGGCATTGATAACTCTTATTTATAAGAGTTATTTATGCTTTTATTACTTGTAATCTTTGTAAATCCTTGAGTATTAATTAAGAAATTAGTGGTTTTTAATCACATTCTGCTTTTAAGAGTTATTTTGTGCAAAAAGGTGTTTAGGTGTGAATTATAGATAAGTTGGAACAATTTAATGTGTTTATTAGTTGTGCAATTTTTTGACAGAAGGTAGATAGCACCCCGCAGCACCTGTTTTAGATGCTGCCAGACCTGCAGAGGCGTTCGGAATTTAAAAGTGCATAAAGTGTGCGAAATTTGCCGAGCTGGCAGCGAGAGACTGGCGTGACAGTCTGTGCGCAGCAGTCAATGGGGACCACCAAAGATTCTCTCTATTTTTAAATACATTAATTCCCTTTTGGCAGGGTTTCTTTTGTCTTTTTGCAAGGGTTTTTTACCCTATTTGCAACTATAAAAGGCTCATTTAAATAGTTGAAAAAGAGGCTGCCTTTTACACAAAACCCTAGGCGAAAAAGTGACTCTTCAAACCTGGTGTTTGTCCTTTAGGAATCAGCCACCACTACCACTTCATCTTCTACCTTCATCCATTCCACCATTGTTTAAACTGCACAGCACTTGCAAATGCTGTGAAAATTGTTTGGAACTGGGAGCTGTTTGGCTGAAGGGAAGAACTGTTCTTCACACTATTCTCTCTTAATTTCTTGTATTTTTCTTCTGTGGTAATGTTAATCTTGACCTTGGTTTTCATTTTCATTTTCATTTTCGTTTTTTATATGCTCAACACGAGCTAACTTTTTAGTGTTAGGGATTTAATGAATTTGTGATTGAATTCCAGTTGTAAGAACTTTGTTGATGTTGAAAGCACTTTGAATCTATGAGATTTATTTTTATACATTGAGCTGAGCGTGATCGCCTTAGTTTAATACAGCTTTTTGAATACTGAAAAGGTTTAATAAGCAGAATGCATAGATTCACATGAGTATCCTTAGTTAAAAGACATTTTAATTAAGTTGGTTAAACTAGAAATATTTAGCCAAGCTCATGGGATGTTCTGGATCATTTTTATCATGGCTAGGGTCTACATTAATGGGGGTTTAGACATAAGGTACCCTTAATCAAACCTTGGTGAAAGTGCTGAAAAGCATTCTTTAATTCTGCGCTCAGGTGCTGCCAGCATCTTCACAGCACCTACAAGTGGAATGGAATTACAATGGAATTAATATCCCTAACCATATTTTATCCTGATTTAAAAACCATTTTATTTACACTTTAAATTCTTTGTTTGATCATGATTTGTGTCACTTTTTTATTTTACTCCCTAGTTTACTTTTCAGTCATTTTTGCATTGATTAAGCTACACAATCCTCGTGGGAATGACCTTTACTTATCATTATATTACTTGTTAGACTGTGTATACTTGCACACGCTTTTGCACAATAAGTTTTTGCCGCCGTTGCCGGGGATTGTTTAGTTATATTCAATTGCATTTTTGATTTGTTAAGTAGCTAGTGAGCTTGTTTCTCACCTATTGTGTGTTTATGTTAGCAGATTAGTTTCTATTGTATGCGCAGACATAGCACACCAGAGTACAGACTAGACCCTGAGATTGAAAGAACTTTCCACAGGTTAAGGACTCACAGTCACAGTCAAAGAGGATTTGCTGATTTAGGTGCCACTATAGACATGGCAGGCACAGGTCCTCAAACTGATGAAGAACTAGAGAGCATCCATGACTATGACGTGGGGATGCAATCCAACACAATTGGGCTAGCTAATGACAGGGATAGGCCCATGAGGGACTATGCTACCTTTGATCCTCAAACCATGAACACAGGGATTGTAGTACTTGACATCACCACAAATCATTTTGAGTTTAAACCAATGAGGTTTCAGATGCTACAAACCGTGGGACAGTTTGGAGGGACACCTACTGATGATCCACATTTACACTTGAGGCAATTCTTGGAGGTTGAAAGTAATTTCAAGATGCCAGGAATTACAGATGATGCTTTTAGATTGATGTTATTTCCCTACTCTCTCAAGGATATGGCAAAGGCTTGGTTAAATTCTTTGGAGCCACATTCTATCACTACATGGAATGAGATGGCTGAAAAGTTTTTAACTAAGTACTTTCCCCCCATTAAGAATGCTAGAATGAGGAATGAAATTACCTCATTTAGGCAAAGTGATGATGAATCCTTGTTTGAGACATGAGAGAGATTCAAGGAGTTGTTGAGAAGATGCCCTCACCATGGTATTCCTATATGCATTCAAATGGAGACCATCTACAATGGGTTAATGCCAAGAACAAGAGATATGTTAGATGCTTCATCCTGAGGTACTTTGTTGTCCCAATCCTACAATGATGCATATGCCAAGATTGAGACTATAGCCGCCAACAGTTACCAATGGCCTACAACAAGAACTAGTGCCGCCAAAAAGGTGGCAGGTATTCATGAAGTAACTGAGGTTGCTGCACTTTCTGCAGAGGTGGCATCTATTGCCAATATGTTGAAGAATCTAACCGCAGCCTACTGCTGCTATAAGTGCTGCCTCCACTATTGTTGTACCTGTTGAGGTTGTTGCCAATATGTTGCTGCTATAACACAGCTACTGCAGCACCTGCTGCAGCACCTTCAAGACAGCAAGTTCCACCTGGATTTTCTACTTCTACTGCACCTAAGTTTGAACCATCTTTGGAGGCCCTCATTAAGGCTTTCAAAACTGAAACAAAGACTCAATATCAGACCCAAGGTGCAGCAATTCAGAGTCATGGGGCTGCCATAAAAAATCCAGAAATTCAACTTGGTCAGATTGCTACCAGCATCAGTGCAAGACCGAGTGGTTCACTTCTTGCAGTCACTGAACCAGGCTCATCTAATTCTCATGGAAAAGAGCATGTTAAGGCCATTTCTTTTGGAAGTGGTAAAACTATAGTGGGGCCTGATGATTTACTAGAAAAAGAAACTGCAATTAATGGGGCAAATGTTGAGCAAAAAAATGCTAAAAATGCTAACAGCACTGACAGAGGTGCTGCAGATTCTGCAGTAGGTGCTACAACATCTGTCACAGCACCTGCAGTACCTAAGTTGGTGCCAGAGAGACCACCTCCCCCATTTCCTCAGAGGCTAAAGAAGGCACACCAAGATAAGCAATTCGGAAAGTTCCTTGAAATCCTCAAGCAACTTCACATCAATATACCTTTGGTCGATGCCTTGCAACAAATGCCTAATTATACAAAATTCAAGAAAGATGTGCTTACGCAAAAGAGGAGATTGGGGGAATTTGAAACTGTTGCCATGACTCAAGAGAGCAGCACATTGTTACAAAATAAGATACCTAAGAAGCTCAAGGATCCAGGGGTATTCACCATTCGTTGTGCCATTTGGGGGAGCTATTGCGGTGACCTGGCAACTGGCGGACAGATCCATGGCCTATCCAGAGGGTAAGATTGAAGATGTGCTAATCAAAGTAGACAAGTTTGTGTTCCCTGTGGATTTCATCATCCTGGACTTTGAAGCTGATGCTGAGGTGCCCATCATCTTGGGCAGGCCATTCCTTGCTACAGGTAAGACCCTCATTGATGTGCAAAAGGGTGAATTAACCATGAGGGTCAATGATCAGGAGGTAAAATTTAATGTTTTTAATGCTTTGAAATATCTTGATGAAAACGTAGCAGATTGTTCCTTTGTGCATTCTAGTGACTCCTTGGTGCATAAACAATTCATTAGAGCTCAAGATCCCCAAAAAAAGGAAGTTGAAGACTTAGATGGATTGGAGCTCAAGGAGGAATTTCCATTGATTTCAAATAAGGAACAATCTGTGAAACAATGGCTAAAAAGTATGAGCCTTTGGATATGAAGGAAACCATTTTGAAAGACAATTTACCTTCTATCCAAAAGGCTACAATTCTTGAATTGAAAACTCTTCCCCCATATCTCAAATATGCTTATTTGGGGGAAGATGAGACACTGCCCGTTATTATTTCTGCAGAACTAACATTTATGCAGGAAAAGGAGTTAGTAGCATATTTGAAGAAGCACAAGAAAGCCATTGCTTGGCAAAT